>VXBW01006801.1:249174-363221 GCA_013400375.1 Thinocorus orbignyianus
GCGCATGCGCACTGCTCTCCCCGGCCTTTGGCAGCCGGCGGGCTCGGTGCCTGTAATGGCAGCACCGGTGCCGCGTCACGGAGGCCTTGTGGGTACCCTGCTGCCTTGGCTGCGGAGAGAGGGTGGGAGGGAGAGGTTGTGGGCTGTGGGCTCACGAAATGGCTTTCCGCCTCTCCGCTGTGGTAAAACCCCTGCCCGGCGATGGTGGGGGACACACACAGCCTCACACAGCCTTGGCCGGGCGCTGTGGTGACAGGGTCTCCATGGCGCTTTGGAGCCGGTGCCGAGCTGTGCAAGATAGGTGTTAAAATCACTGTTAAAATAACTTGAAACAAGCTGAGTGGCCTTGAGCGCTTGTCCCTTCTGGGAGGAGAGGGGCTGGGGCCGCTGGCTCCTCCTGCCGCAGGGAAACATTAACCCGCGGCTGCTGTCAGGGCACACGGCGGCGCAGAGAGCTGCAGAAAACGGTTCGAGGCTAAATAGGCTCAAGCGACAATGCAAATTCCTATTTTTACGGTCGATGCCTTTACAAACCGGCCATTTTCTGGAAACCCTGCGGCAGTTTGTCTGCTTGAGAATGTAAGTGAAAAAAAGAATAAAAAAGTAATCGCTTTATGAGGGACTGCAGTGGCATTTGCCGTTCCGCGCTTGACCTGGGCACTCAGCTGCATTAGACTTTGCTTCCTTTACTCGGGGGTTCTGCTTCCAAGCGTTTTTGGAGTTGCTTCAGAATACAGTGAACTTAATGCAGGGGTAACCGTTTTCCATCAGGATGATTTCATACAAGACACTTTATATTTTTGCGGAGGTTAGTTTTGGATGGTTGGTTGGCTTCTTAAAAACTTTTTTTAAGGAATATACTGGTTTTATTCTGACTTAAATGGCTTAATTTCTTAAGCCAATGGATTCAGAGTGAACTGTGAAGGGAAATGCAGTAATGTAGAATCACTGCTCTAGTTTTTGAATGAAGTGTGGGGTTGGGTTTGGTGGGGGGTTGTGTTACCGCCCTCATTTCTCATTTTTATTTTTTCTTTCTATGTAAGGGAAAAGAAGGAGGATAGACTTGAATCTGAGTCTTTCACTGTTAATGTGTCAGTTTAAACAGCCAGTTTTCACCGCTTCAAAGTTTCATGGTAGTTTTAGTGCAGTTGATAGCAGTCACCCTCCTCATCGAGGTGCTCTGAACAGTTGGTACTAATCAGTACACTGTAAACCATTTCTACCAAAACCTAATTATTAAAGTGGATGAGAAATTCATAGGTCTCACATTATTTGTCTAGTAACACTTGATGGAAATTGCAAGTACGAAAATATATGTAGAGCAGTCAATGGCAATAAGTTGTACTAACAATATGAATCCTGTGTAAATATTCATAAGCTTATCCAGGTCTCATACAATATAGCCTACTTGCCAGATCCACTGAAGTTATGACTGAGAACATCTCCCTTGAAAGGTACTTTTGGCACCCTAAAATCTAAATGCTACCTCTCAGAATGAACTTAGTTAAAACTATGATCCTCTAATCGCATTTTTATATTAATTTTACTTTATTGCATTAGTGTATTGTGAGGGCAACTTATTTGCATCTTGCCTTTGGAGTGTTGAGGTTTGAAACATTTTTCTGCAGTACCTGAGGCTAGAGGCTTTACTGTCAAAGTTAAAGCTGAGATTCAGTTAAAGCAGATTCTAATACATGATTTTATTCAAAGGTCTAGGAAAATATGGTGCAGCTAGCAGCAGAACTTCTGTTCTCTTCAGAGTCTCAGCAGGTGCTTTACAAAAGGAGGAGTAGTGCAAGAATGGCAAACCAAGCCCTTTCTGTGTTTCAGAAGTGCCACAGGATGGCAGTATTTCAATAAATTTTTATTATTTTTAATAACATTTTGGGTTTTGGTCTGTTTCAGTATTTTTAGAGTAATTGACAGAGATATTTTCCTGGAATAAAGGAGAGGCACTTGTCTCTGTAAAATGTTAGAATGTTGTTAGAATTCACTCTGCAAGCATAGGTCTATAATACACGTGGGTAATTGTTTCATATCTGTAATATGGGATCATTGGCTGAAAAGGATTGCAGTTATTAAGGGAAATAAGTAAAACTAGCAGGGAAAGTTTTTATCTATTAGAGGTCCACTCCGTACTTTGCTCTGTTTGCACTTCAATATTTTAAAAGACCAGATTCTCAAACCTGGGCAGTCAGCATAATTGTGGGGAGAGAGCAATGGAACAAGGGTGAAGTAGGATTTTATTCAGTGGGTACAACTCGTGTATCCTGGGGTCAACGTTCACTGGTTTAATTCTGCAGGCAGTTCAAGCAGAATGTAGTGAGCTCCAGCTTTTTGGGTTTATCTCCTCTCAGCTTCTGCAGACTTGGACTGTTGTTCCTGTTGTTCAAAGAACAGTATCAAGGATACAACTGTCAACGCTGATCTTGGCCATTGCCTTGGCCATTCCTACTACCTCTTGCTGGGATGGATTTTTCAGAATTGTAATAGGAGGGTTGTACTTGGGTTTAGATCATGTTAATAATGACTTCTCTGGGTGACTTTAGTCATGGCTTTGAAAAAAGATTTGTGTCCATGGAAAGACTGAGTTTAGGTTTTCTTGGTGATTTTATTTTCCACGTATTCCAAGAATTTTTAAACTAGTAGGACATATATTAGAAATGGAGAGGGACTGTGTCAGGAAGTCTAGTGACAGGACGAGGGGTAATGGTTTTAAATTGGAAGAGGGGAGATTTAGATGAGATCTTAGGAAGAAGTTCTTTACTGTGAGGGTGGTGAGGCACTGGAAGAGGTTGCCCAGAGAAGTTGTTGATGCTCCATCCCTGGAAGTGTTCAAGGCCAGGCTGGATGGGGCTTTGAGCAACCTGCTCTAGGGAGAGGTGTCCCTGCCCATGGCAGGGGGGTTGGAACTTGATGATCTTTAGGGTCCCTTCCAACTCTGACCATTCTATGATTCTATAAATGCCCAAGTGTCACAATGATTGAACTAGTTATTCCGTTTCATGCTTAAAGTTTTTTTTAACTCTCAGAAAGTATCTTGAACTAGAGCAGAATCTATGTTTTATTATACTAGAAAATGAAATGGCTTATTTATTTGACAGAAATTTGGTTTTTGGTCTGCTTTTAATTGAATTTCTTGTTTCATCATTAGGACTTGGATGAAGATTTGCACCAAAAAATCGCAACTGAAATGAACCTTTCAGAAACGGCTTTCATCAGAAAACTGCACCCTAAAGATGACTTTACTAAAAGTGAGCGGTTCTGTTTATCCAACAGAGTCTCTTACAAGGGAATAGGAAGACATCGTGGTTTCATTTATAAGGAATGGTGCTAAGGCAGCCAAGGCAAAACCTTGGAGTTGTGATGTATCTTACATAAGATAATAATGCCTTTTGCACATGGGATCTTTAAAGTAATTGTGATACATATAAAATAATTTTATAATATACAAACATTTATTATTCATAAATTAGCCCATTTGTTTGAGTGCCTTTTACTAAATAAGCAGGTTGCATGAGAAAATCTCCTAAAAATGCTGTGCAAAGACCCTTCAATTAATAATTCCATTACTACCAGTAAACTGAAATAATTTATTATGATACAAGCAGGAGAAGCAGAAGGATCTTATTCTATATGCACAAGACTGCAAAGTGAGGAGAACCTGGTTTGGCTGTTTAGGAAATCATCACTGGGGTAACTGTAAGCTATTATTTGAGATTGTCACAAAATCTGATAAACTGTCTGTGGACCAAATACTGGAAAATTACCATTTCCAACAAAACTGGGAACTCTGAAGTCACCTAAAATAAAGACATTAGGCTGCTTATTTGATTGGTTTGAAGGAAGGACCTTTACTGGTGTTCTTTGGGAAGGCACGTGTATACAGTGCAAGAGGAAATGGAGAGACAGTAGACAAAAAAAAAGATATCAGGCAAATACAGAGTCCGGTCATAATCACATTGTGGATTAGTTTTCAGCTGAATCAGTTTGCTGGATCTGCTCACTTGGCAGTTGTGTGGTGGCATGATCTGGGTGGCTGGAACCCCAGTAGCCTGAAGCTAGATTCCAGGTTGAGGGGTCGTGTTGGTGTGCCCTTCCTTCCGTACAGCGTGGTAGAAGAGAGAGATGAACACTTGGGCTTACTGGCTGTCTGACAGAGGCCTGAGCAGAGTGTGCATAGAAGCTATTCTTTATGGTTTGGTTGTTTGTTCAGGAAGTGGGATTTTGTACAGTCTAATTAAGAGGGTTTTCTTAAAGCAGTTACTATCATTGCTTACTGCTATTGTTAAGAAAATGGAATTTGTTTTAGGCTTCCACTAATTGCTTGAATCAAGAAGTGCTAATACTTTTCATTTTCATGTTAACATTTCTCACATTAGCCTTGCCAATATGTTTAACACCTTTATTTATTTTCGAGTTGTCTATGTCCAGCAGTATATAAAGCTCCAGCTTCTTCCTCATTAAAGTGCTTTTGATATTAATGAGACTAGAGTTTGTGACATCAGATCTACGCAGCTGCAGAAGAGGTGCACAGTTTTTTTGGAAGGAATTTAGTCATTGAGCTACACCTGAGAAGGTGTGTATTAAGGGGTGGCGGGAGCAAGAGGAGACCAGGATGTCATTTATGACACTGTCATCTGCTTCTAGAGCATTAATTGGTGTAGTGAGGACTCCTGAATAAGAAGTGTGTTTCTTCAGGAGTCTGAGGTTTTGATCAGTGTGTTTAATTTAATTTTAATTTTAAAAAATTACAGTACTTTAGGGATATGTTGATTTATGAGAGTGCAAAATGGCTTCTCAGTCTGAGTGCAGCTGTATGCCTCAAGCATCCAGGCAGGTGTTCTGGGTCACAGGGCTGGTCTGTCCCTGGTCAGTCAGGGCTGACTCCCTTCCCTCCTGCTCACAGCCACAGCTGCCACTTGGGGGAGCGCAGCAACGCCGTAGGGCCGGCTCACAGCGGGGCTCTGCCTCTGCCCTGTCTCACAGCACTTCTACGCCTTCTCCCTTAGTTTCATCCTCTACGTTTTGTTGGGATTCTGTTTGTTTTCAGCAGGGAGGATTCTGACTTTAATGCACTGATTTTTCACAGAGGCAGTGACAAGACTGGTGGATTTTTAAAAATTTGTTTCTTTTGTACCTTCTAGTTACTTTTGTAAGGTAATTATGAAAGGTATGTTCATGAGTGTTATCTTAAAGGCCATGCTGCAAGAACTCTGCAAAAGCTGCAGGAAACTACACAGAGTGCACTTGGGTTCCGATTCTTTTATACAACAAGTAGAAATATGATTTCTAGTGAAATGAAGGGATAGTGTACATTAAAGGCTTTTACCAAACTTAACTAGTGGTTTGAGCAAAATAATTCATAACTGACCTAGCTCTGATACAGATTCCATTATACCAGCAAACTGTCTTTAACCTCTAAAGGGTAACCCAGCCTGTGGGTGTGTAGAGATTGTGACTGTGACTTCATAGGATTCTATATTACAGAAGGACATGGAGGCTTTATCTTCTAAAATTATCCTCTGCTTTATTACAGATCACCACAAAAATCACCACTAGCAAATATGACTATGATTAATAAAGCAAATATGTACATATTTCTCAAGCAATTACAATTACAGTCTGCGATCAATAGTATGGCAGGAATCAAGAATAGCAGCAAGAGGTCTATATATATAATATTGCAGGTTACTAAAAACATTTGATGAGTCAATCATTAATGTTATTGATAGTATAACAGTAGATGTACTTATGGTAGATTATATATATGTATGGTATGAAGCACATTCAGTAGATTCCAGGGGGGAGGACAAAACAGATTCCAGAAGCAGGACCCAGCCATCCCAGAAGTGGGGGGAATAAACAAACTGAGACCAGAAGTGGGACCAGTAAAATAACAATCTCACTTCAAAGGTGGTCTGTGTCATGGGGTTTGGAGTTAGCCATGTGTTTCTGGTGAAGGTCCATGATCCTGTTTGTGCAGACCAGTTTAGGAAAGGGAGTAATATATGTAGCTTTCAGAGAGAGAAGCTCCATTTTGAGTAAAACCAATCATTTTACCATCATAGAAACACAAGAGAATGTAGGAAACCACCACTTCAGGAAGCCCGTAGATGCTGTTAACTTATATTTTTTCACCTGGAACAGGTTATAGATGATGATGTTTTCTATTCTCAGACCAATTCCTGATTTTCCAGACTGTTCCAGTTCTTTCAGTTAGAACAGCCAGTGGCAGTTACCAGTTTTTACTTTCTCAGGATGTTTCCCTCTTTTTCCAGGCATTTTTTCACTGATAAGTTGCTGTTACAGTTTGTTTTGTTCTTACTGATGGTATCTTGGCATATCCGTGGTTTCTAGCTACCCAGCAGTGCTTCAGAGCTGCCAACTGCCTTTCTCAAGGTTGCTTCTGGTTCCCAGGCCTGGTTCCCAGGCCAGCAGGCATTTCTGCTCTGCAGCTCCTTTGCTCTTTCAACAAAGTAGCCTTCTTCCCTTAGCAGTAGACTCTTGTTGACCTGACTCAAAAGCAATAGCTATTCTAAAAACTAGCACAAAATTGGTTTCTAAAAGTGTGTTTAAGACTAAACATTGATTATAACATGCATTTTGATTAATTGAGATGTAATCACTCTGCATAAATTGTTGAGATAAATTGAAGAAACAGACTTCTTGCACTTGACAGCATTAATAAACTTTATTTTTAAGGTTCCTGCTTTGGACTCCGGTGGTTCACCCCAGCCAATGAAGTTCCTCTCTGTGGTCATGCTACACTTGCAGCATCTGCCGTGTTGTTTCACATACAAAGTACGTTTATAAGATATTTATTACTACAACTTTTTAGAAAATTTACTTCTAGTTAAGAAGATCTCTGTTTTTTACAACAAAGACAATTAAATATCGAGAACATTTAGAGAACACTTATGGAGGTACCTTGGGTATCGTCTTTCACAACTGCTCTGTATAAGGTTGTGATCTGATGCCTACACTTGGATTCCAATGCCCTACTATTGCTCATGTTTATGAAAAGTGCTAGGTATAAAAATGTCATCTGGGAGAGGTGTGGTAGAATTTGATGAACAGGGGAATATTGCTCTTTCTGTTAAAGGGAAATTCCCATTCATTCTAGGAACGTGCAGGAAAGATTCACTGGCAGTTGCTGTGTTTGTTAGCCTCAGTAGGTTATTCATTGAGTTAGTTGGAAATTTTCTCCCAGAGCACAGGTTTACTGTGGGTACTGTGTTTTAGCTGCATAACTAACTTTTTCTGAATATACTGAGCTGCTCTAAGAGCTACAGTAATTTAGATTGAAATTCTTATGTTTGGTAATGTTCTCTCTCTAGAAAACACGAATTCAGTTATCACATTTGTGACGTTGAGCGGGGAATTAAAAGCCAGACAAGTGGAAGATCATATTGTCCTTGACTTGCCACTTTACAAAGCACACCCACAGGTCAGTCAAGTTTTGTTCATTTAAAACTTACAAACATAAAGATGTATTTTCCTTGAATGTGTATTTAAGTATACCTGTCTATCTGTAGTTGGATAGATACATACATATATATGTTCTATTTTTTACAGTGTGTTTTTTTTTTTCTTCAGGCGCTTCAGGAAGTGGAAGAGTTAATAAAGGTAAAAAAAGAATCTATATGTGGTCTTAGAAACACATTTATAATAGCTATGCTTATTTTTATGCATTAAACTGGCTGAGAAGTGGCAACATGGCTTTACTTGAAACACTCCTGAACTTGAAACACTCATCTTTACAGGTCTGAGTCATACAGTTAAGGAAATGGAGTGTTCCAAAATGCTGGAGTTCAACTTTTGTCTCCCACTACCATTGACTGGAGCATCAGTGTTTATTTCAGTCCATTTCCAGCCTGTTGTATAAGGGCAATCTGGTGTCCTTGCCCTCTTCTAGGTCCCTGAATTTCTCTCCAAGTTGACAGACACAGAGCTCTTAGCACCTACCCATGTCCATTCATGCACTTTGTGCATTTACTTTTTGTGATTGCATGTACTCGAGGGCTTCCTGAAAGACCTTGTATAAGCCTTGTTCTAGCAGGGAATTTGTTCCAGGAAAATGTTAAGGAAATAATACTTCATATTCAAATGATGATGTTTTTCTTTGTCGTTAACTTTTCCACCAGGCAGCTGTTGGTGACAAGATTGTTCAAGATCTCCGTTACTCTCCTGACACAAAGAAACTCTTAGTCCGCCTCAGTGATGCATATGACAGGTGTCTTATACTTTTTTTTTAAATCAAGTGTGCAGAAATTGAATCTACTTGTTTAGCCTCTATTCCTTACTCACTAGGCTCTTTTGTCTAGTTTTAGAACAGGCAAGAGTTTAAAAACTAATTGAAACTCGTGGGCCAAATAGTTGTTTTATCTTCTCGCGTGAGCTTATTGAACCTGCAAAGCTACAGAAGATCAGTCTGAAATCTGTCTCTAAGAAAAGGAGGTGTAGGAAACTGTTTTAATGATGTTATATTTTTCTTGTCCATCTAAGTTAAAAAAAAAATTAAAAAAATTAGTAACCTAGCAGGGAATTAGGAGTCCTGCTTCTCAAATGAAGAGGTAATAGTCGCGTAGCTGTAGAGGTCCACTCAGTGAGGCAGGGCACATTGCCAGAATGCCATGGATTCTTGTTCCCCTTTGACTGTAATCTTCTTACACATACTTAACAGCATCGTAAGTAGCTTTATAAAGGAAAGTCCAATTCAAGTTATTTCAAAGCATTTGTTAATCTCGGAGAGCTGAATTTCATTGTTAAGTCAAATATGATTTGGATATATATTGCCAAAACACAAATTTTTTAATCAGGCCAAATTACTATTACTTTTCCTGAAGTTTGGCCTAACATTTAAAGATTGGGCTAGTGGGGAAATAGAAATATTCTCAATTGAGTACATATTATTTTTACTCTTTCAGACTATTTTGTAGGGAGAAATCTGCAGCTTCACAGGCATCAGACTGTTGCAGTGTCATGAATTCCATGAAGATCTCAAAGATCTGAATTGTGTTAGTTGTTTGCTTGCTCTGAAAGGAGATGGAGTGCTTACGTTTTGCATTCTGTAGTGATTTCTTTCGCAGAATCACAGAATGCTCTGGGGTTGGAAGGGCCCTCTGGAGATCATCTAGTCCAACCCCCCTGCCAAAGCAGGTCCACCCAGAGCAGGTTGCACAGGAATGTGTCCAGGAGGGTTTTGATGGAGACTCTGGGCACCCCTTCCAGGGCCCTGCCACCCTCAAGTGAAGCAGTTCCTACTCATGTTTAGATGAACTTCTTATGTTCAAGTTTGTGCCCGTTACCTCTTGTCCTGTCATTGGGCACCACTGAAAAAAAAAATAGTCCCTTCTCCTGATCCCCACCCTTGAAGTATTTATAGCTGTTGATCAGATCCCCCCTCAGTCATGTCTTCTCCAGACTAAAAAGACCCAAGTGCCTCAGCCTCTCATAAAAGAGGTGCTCCAGGTCCCTCATCATCTCTGTATCCCTCTGCTGTACCCTCTCTAGCAGTTCCCTATCCTTCCTGATCTGGGGAGCCCAGAACTGGGCACAGTGCTCCAGATGGGGCCTCACCAGGGTAGACTAGAGTTTCTACATTAAAATGTTGAAATACTAGTGTGCATTTTTGTAGCTAATATTCCAGGATGTTCTGTTTTCAGAAATAAATAAGAAATGCAGGACTTGAACTTTTTTCTCTGCTCGCTGAGAGTGTATTGAGTTCAGAGTAGTCTTCTGTCAAATGACACCGGGAAGATGATGCTAGGAATCTTGTCCCCTCTTAACATTTTACCATGGCTGTTTTGGGGTTGTAGAGAAGATGATTTTATAGTTTTCTGTTTCTTTTAAATACTTAAATTAATGTAAAAATTAAAAATATGGACTTCTAAAGATCTATAATTATATTGAAGGTCTGTGTTGGAAGGACTGCAAGTGAGCGCACAGCGCTTTTTGGAGGCTGAAAAGACAGGAAAAGTGAAAGGACTCATACTCACTCTTAAGGGAAATTCCAGTGGAGAACGTAAAGGCCATGATTTTTACTCCAGATATTTTGCACCTTGGTATGGAGTTCTGGAGGACCCTGTTACAGGTATGTGTGTGATAAGCGACTCCTACTCTTGTTTCAGTTCAATTAAAAGTTTCTTATTAAACTTCATGAATCTGGTTTTGTACTTCGGAGTCTTTCTTCTAAGTTGCTGTTTTATACTGACAGCAAGAGTGTGCTCATTAAATTGAGAACTTTCATGGCTGATGCGAACTCATTCAGCAAAAATAATCTTGCTGTCACCTGGCCACGTATTCCTGTGCCATCTTCAGATCTTTTCCCTGAAGTATTCCAATTAGAGAAAAGTGAGAGACTAGTTTGGTATTGAATGAGTATTGCTGTAGAAGTTCATACCCACTTCTGTTGGTGTTCTGTATCTTTCCTGTGCTTTGGCTGAGATCTCCTGTAGTTTCATGACACTTCCTATGGATAATCTCAGGCTTATGAATAATGTGAACGCAACTGGTTGTATATTTAGGGGCAGGAAGGCTACTGCTCTGCCTGTTCCATTGACGTTCTCAGTAGATGTAATGATTGTTGCAGAATGATGTTACTTGCTTAGGTACCAGTTAATTACAGGTTAATTATTAGTCAGCTGAGAATTTGGTCGAAAATGCTCACTAAATGGTTTGCTAAATGAAGAGAAAACTTTCCTTGGAATAATGGTAGTTATTCAGTGCTCCTAACAGAAAGAAAGGTATGCAAAGAAATATAAGCCATGTATTTTGGTTATTTTTTAAGCTTTCAGTCATGCTTTCCTGATAAAGCTGAGAACAGAGTTTGATTAACACATCTAATCCCAGAGTTCATTCCATAGCATTTCTGGGAAGACTAGTAGGTATGTAGGAAAAGCTAGAAGTTTCCTGAATATCTGAGACTTATTTAGGTGGCTTATAGATCACCGCTGCTTGTCTTCCATCTTTGTGTTCTTTCTGTTTTAGAAATAAATCTTTTTATTGTATTGCTGAAGCATACTTTCAGCAGTATTATGGCTTTGTACTATATTTCTTCTGTAATGATTTCTTAATAATGCTACATGTCCTGGTGTCCCTGGGCCCTGATAATTGTAGTTACTTCACTGTAGGGTTTCCAGCAGAGTGTCTTTACCCCTAGCTGCTAATGTAGACTGAAGCAGTATCTCTAGCTATGAATCTGAAAAAATCATCCTAAATTTAAGCCATCTATGAGTCAGGAAACAAGAAATTGGTCTTTTAGGTTTCAGAAGCTGTAGTGAGACCTTAAAGATCTCCTCAAGTGACATCCTGATACTTTACCAGCATTCAACACTGAAAAAAACCTGAGGTTTTGGTGTGAAAACTGTTAGGGAAGGACATGCCTTAGTTTTACACAGTGACTTCTATCCACCTGTTCCTATTCTTACAAAATATCCAGAAGCCTGTTCAGCTTTCTCATAGATGGCCATTCATATTTTATTGAATAACATCATGTTTACATTACTAATATTTTGAATTGAATATTTTGAGATTCTGTTATTAGGAAACTTGACTTCTGCTGAACAATTTATACTCTGGCTCAAGTATTTTAATTGGATAGTACTTATTCCTACCAGTTGTGGTTAATCACGAAGCCCTCAACTGGGCAAAATCTCCATTGAATCCAGAGGATGAGGAATTAATACTATTTTGTCATAAATAAATGAAATTTCAAAGTCTTTGTGTCTGTCTGTGTGCAACCTCTTAGGTATTTTTGCCCTAGACACATGTGGCACTTGATTCATTCATGACACTTACATTTTGAATGTGCTTGCTCGATGAAGTAGTGGTTATAATTTAATTCTGTGCTCTGTTTTCCAATTTCTTTGAAGGATCTGCCCACGCTGTTTTAAGCAGCTACTGGTCAGAGCAACTGGGGAAGAAGGAGATGCTGGGTAAGAGAAATTGTTTTCTTGCAAAGCTGCTCATTTATGTAAAAGCTACTCACTATAAAAGAAAAATATGTACTATTATTGCAATTCAAAGTGTAGCAATAACTCCCTATACATTTCCTCAGTATTAATGGAATATTATATAATATTTTGTGTGTGTGGTAATCTTTAAAAAATTGCTTTCTTTCCTACCCACCAACATGACACATCATGCTTGCAGGGAGTTTGAAGTCTCCGTTTCTAGATTGCAACTCTGTACAGTTAATTTTTGATCTCAGCTTTTGGAATTTAATTCTCATTACCTTTCATCATAACTGAAGCTTAGTGAACTTCAGGTGCTGTTGGTTTTGTGTGTGGTTTTTGTGATCGAATTTTACTTCTTGGTCTTTATGACTTGCACTTTGGGGATTGGGGAAAAAAGTAATTGGTATTTTTCACTCACGATGTGTAATTTTCAGCTGAATTTGAACAGTGTTTTCCTTTCCCCTCATGTATGTCAAGATAAGATTAAAAGAAGTCATATGGTTTCTGCCTGATTCTGGAATTTTCTTCAGAATTACTCCAGATTAATCCCTTCGGTGTCATCTTTAGGAAATCTAGGGTCTAGAATAATAAATGTTGTTATAGGTGGATAAGTAGAGATGATGTATTTTTAATGTTCAGATTCTGCTTCCAGAATGTACTTTCTGGTACAGGGTTTTTTCTGTTTTCTGTTGCATCTATATATTTAGGTATGAAGATCAGTTTTCTTCAGGATGATGATCTTCTATATGGTAGCAAGGAAGGATATTAGAAAGAATAGTCACTTACGTTACAAGAACAGAAATAACGTGACTGACATTAAATATATAAGAATGGGGACAAGATACATAGGCATTGGCAAACCTTATTTGTTTGTAATTTATTTGCAGTCTTACTTTTAAATGATTAGGATTAAAGGAATTTGAGATGACTGGACTTCTGAAGTCAAAGAACAGATTTATTGGTAATATTTCAATCACTGAGATACGTTTATTAGAATACATATTTGTTGTTAAGCAAGAAACTGTAGAACTTGATGGGAACAAAAGAAGAGAAACTGTTAATACGTGACAACACTAGATAAAGAGGCATTAGGTGTCTGTTTGCTTTGCCAGAGAATGGAAGAAAACCAGAAGCAATACCTTAGTCCTATCTGGTTCCCTTAGACAGGGCAGGGGATTACAGTTCTTTCCTGCACCTGAAAGCCGTTTAGTCTTTGGTAACATTTAGTTTAGAACAGAGATTGGATCCTTGATCTAATACTGTTCCTTGTTTGTAAAGGTAAATACTTTCCAAACAAACAGCTATCTTAAACACAAGCCTTCCTATATTTGGTCAAATGAATCTCAAAATGGATTTTCTTGAGAATGATAAGCTCTTCAAAGGATCTGTTTTGTGCTGCATAGATCAGTATGGTAATCCATAATGACTGAGACCTTCTCCGTTGTTAATTGAAGGAGAGGTTTTACATTCTATTCCCAAGATCTCGTGTTTGCATTTACATCACAGATATCACAGAATCACAAGGTGATGCGGGGTTGGAAGGGACCTCTGGAGATCATAGTTTCCATAATGATGAGGGGAAAAATCCCAACGTTTTATGATGAGGAGAAATTGTCTTTGGTAACGCATCCTTATAGACTAACTGTTTCCCAGAAGATTCTGACATTTTTTGATCTTAATGTGGAATTTAAATCTCTTCTATGCCATCTGTAGACACTTCTTTTTTAAGTATCAATCAAACAGAGGAATTCTGTCTGTATTTTTACATGGTACTTTCTACCTGGTTTACATTTTCATTTTGTATTTTGTATGTACTGTGCCATTTTGTCTTTTAGACAAACTTTTCTCAAGCAGCAAAGGCAATTGATGCTGTAATTAGCTTCTCTGATGTGTTTAGCACAGAAAAAAAGTCCTATTTGCCCGCAAGGTGGCTTATTTTTTATAAAAAAAATATTATTTCATATTTCATGCATATATATTTCTTCAGACTTCTTTTGTGGTAGAAATCATACAAAACAGATGTAAAGAGAACAAGCTCATTTGATATCAGATCAACGTGTGGTCCCTGTGTGTGTTTATGAGAAATAACTTTTCCTTACATGGATGAGTGGTACTAGGTAGTACTGGTGTGGATTCTGGTACTAATGAGATCATTTGGAAATGATGGCTGGCAATCCAGAAGGTTTCATATCACCAAAGATTAATAAATAAGAGCGTGTTTTGACTTTGTAGAAACCTTTGCAGTAGCTTCTATAATATCCGATACATGTTATTAGAAGAATAAAGGAAGTTTTTCTTCCATAAAATGAAAGATCAGTTAGTTCCAAAATAGATCAGATATGAAATAATATAAAAATGAGGAACATTAAATCCATTGTCAGATCTCTTTAGGTATTGTGACCTCCAGGAGGAGGTCAGCTACATCTCTACTGAACTATCAGACATAATTTCCTGTGTTTGGGTTCTCTTCCCACTTCTATTAGACCAAATTTTCAATAACCACCCCCATGAACTACAAAGAGAATTTTCCAGTCTTTTTACAAGGTGAAATACTTTATGGTCTTTCTTGAAACTACGTCCATATCATTGAATTTAAGATGAGTGTTAGATAATAAATTATACTGAGTTCAGTATAAGCTATTGCCTTTTTTTTTTTTTTAATTTGAAGAGTCTTTGCAATATTAAAAAAAAAATATAATCTCTCATATCAGACGTATAGACTTTCATAATGGCTAATGAATGCAGTATTTGGCAATTGCTTCTGCATCCAGCCCTTGACATAGTTCTCACATTTCTAAGATATTTATAAGCATGCATAAGGAATTCAGTATAACCAAACAGGTTATAGAGGCTTTTCCAAATTATTGTGAAGAGAAGGGGTTTTATCCAGCTCAATTTTTAATGTGAGGTGAAGCTTTGTGAACCTGTTTACTTCAGACAACTCTATTAATTTGTGGGCAAATTTTGGTTCTTGTTGCTTCTTTCAATTTCTGTGATTCCTTCCCAGTACAGAACAGGTTTTGTAGCACATGAGGTGGTGTGTTTGGTTGGGGGTTTTTTGGAGGGGGACACACACCAACCAACCAAATACCAAGCTTTACTTTAATAACTGTAAGATCATACTTTCAAAAATTTTGCCAGGATTTCTTTCAGTACAGAGTCTGTCCCATCTTCTGACTTTTCTGTCTTCGTGCCTTATTTTGTGTGTGCATGTGAAAAATTTTCTCTATTCATGTAGAATAAATCTACCTGTATTTAAGTTTTTGCTACTTTGAATTCTCATGCAGTGAAGAGTTTTGCAGAGTTTTAATTGCAGCTTGCATTGTTGCCGGGTGATCTCAACATAAAAATTGACTATATCAGATTTATACTCAAGTTTAAAATTTGAGTATTTTGCCAAAGGAGAGGTGTTTCTCTCCATCAGTCACCAGATTTATCCGTGTTCTTTCTCAGAATAATAATAAAAAAGGCTTAGAGATCTTCAGCTAGGGAACAAGTGCTTTTTTCATCAGTCCTTTTGTAGGGTTTAGAAATTCAACCAAAATAATGCTGATAAACTTCAGCGTATTCTGGATCTAAAATATTGCAATTGAAGGCAGTGCTCCATACATAGATACTGCTCTGACAAGTTAAAAACAGTCTCTTGTAGTGCTATAAATGGAAAAGAACAAAAATTATCAGTATGAATCTTCCTGTAGCTCTTACTTCCACTGTTTTGGAGTCTTTGGAGTGTTTGCTTTGTCTGAGAATCTAATATCCTGTTATAAGGAAGAGGTTTCTTGCCAGCTGTGGCTGAGGAATGCTTTTAAAGTGTACAGTATATATGCCATCTGTTAGAGTTCCTATGCTTTGTTGGGAACTGAATACAATCTCTACCCAATTCATGGACTGGGGGGTTGTGAGGAAAAACGTGCCCTTTAATTTTAAGCAACCTTTGTAGTTGTTGGAAATTCATTGAATATGAATAAGCGGACTGTGAACGTTAATGCCTCATCATCCATTTACAGCCTTTTACAAAAACACCACTATATGAAACTCAGATCTTTGTGAACACCATCTGAACCAGACCATTTTCTGATCAAGTGGTCCCGCAGCTGAAATTGGACGGCTGAAATAAGCCTGCAGACTCAGCATGCCAAGGGAGGGTTATTGTCCCACCCGCGTATGACTAAACAGTTGAGGCAAAGGTTTAGTTTTGTAATTATTTACAAGTGGGAACCTATTTCTACTTAGGCTTTATCCAGATGTATTAAATGATGTGTTTGGGATTACACAAATCAATGTCTGTTGCTATCTATGCTAGAACGTTGTGACAGCTGAAGCAGAATCAATGTTTCTTCGTAGACTTTTTCCACTGGTTGCTTGAGTTTTATTTACCCTTCAGATAAACCCATTCTTTGAACCTGGTATCTACTTCAGATGTTCAGTACTTATAAAGAGGTTCTTCATTCTCATGCAGGCAATTAAGTTCTGCCTTCTTACCTGCAGAAACTGTCTATCCCATAGATGGGAAAATTCAAGACTTCTATAGATACTCAAAGGAAACATGGTTGGCTGCATCACAGCAAACTGTCCTTCTCTGCTTGCATTAACTGGCACCTTTGTCAGATTCTATAGACAAGTTCTAGTCTGAGATACACCCTCAGCTAATCTTCATCCAGGGTGTCCCTGGTACAGAGCTTGCCCTGCTGCTGCTTGCTTTCTGGAGACAGAGGCATCATATTCCTGAGTTTTCATGGATTTTGAAATAATTTATGATAGATACTAGTTTTTTAACTGTGAATTCTTGTTTCCATTTAGCTTTTCAATGTTCCCGCCGTGGAGGAGAGTTGAAGATTTCACTGCGTGATGACGGAAGAGTTGACATTGCAGGGCAATTTGCTGTTGTATTAAAAGGAAACCTGACTTTCTGAAGAAATTGACATTAACATTTCATCTCCCCCACCGGTCCATTATTCCTGTTATGCTCATTATATTTTGGCTCTAGGCAATGAATCACTGCTGTCCTCAAAAATCTTTGATTGCTTATTGTCCCTTTTAAAAAATCGCTTGAAAATGCTTACTCCTAATCTTCAAGATCCTTGAAATTGTTTTCTTCACTTTCATCTTGCCATTTTATATGTACACTGACCTCAGAAACTAACCAAGAACAGCTATCTTGTTTTTCTGCTTTTAAACGATTCTTTTCTGTATTTCCAAGTTCTATGTTCAAAGCCATTCCTTCATCCTGGATTGAACTGTAAACTTTTCTGATGGGTAAAATAGTCAAACTTCTCCTATATTCAGTCATTCTCCATGAGATCTGACTACAGTCCTTTAAAAAAAATAATCTTTTTTCTGCCATGTATTGAAGTAATACTTAAATATTCATTAATTTCCTTCTATAAAAATGAAAAAAATATATAAATCATTTAGAAATGTGCTTTATAGTTCTCTTTTATGAACAGTATTTTTCGAAGAGGAATGGTATTGCAGTGGCTTATAGTACTGCTGCGTAGTCAACATGGCTAATTAAAGTCTTAGCAGAAAGATTTAAGAGATGGCCAGTGATGCACATAAAAGCGGTTAAAACGTGAAAGAAAACTTACTTGATGACAGCACTAGCACTTACTTTTTAAAGACTGAAGATCTACTCCTGAATCTCCAGTAATTTTCTTCATGAAGTGCACTGCTTCAGCTTTTGTCCCTTTTTCCTTTAGCGTTCTCACCTTTCTCTGGATTTATGAGGATATTGAACTGTTTCACTTGCTCTAGCTAAAACTCTATTTTCCTTTTCAAATTGTGTTTGTCCTGAGCTTTGCTTCAGTTATTTCTCTTTGCAGTGCTTCAGGATGGAATATTTTGAACTCAAAGGCATTTTCATTCTTTGGGAACAACTGGAAGTTGGCCCTTTATAAATGATGAGGAATTTAGCTGCACCGAGTTCTCTCATTTCCAGTTACTTTGAATTTTATCATAACTCATAATTAACGTTACTTAAGCCCGAGTAGCTGGAGGCAAGTAACAGTGTGTGAAATAAAAGTTTCTAGCTCCTGCTGCTATATAGAACATATCAAGAATATTATTTAAAGGCACTACAAAGCTCCAGAGCTAAGTGACGAGGAAAAGGAGTCTCCAAAAGGAGATGCAAGTTCTTCAACGGTATTCGATCTTGCTGTAGTTCATTGACCTGAGATGTGGTTTATAAACAGGGACTCCTCAGGTGCAAGACATGGCTGTGGAGGCAGGGTAACACCAGTGACATGTTGAGCAGCTCCCTTGGCCTTGCCTTCTCCCTAAGCCAAAAAAACCAAAAAGGAACTGATGACCTGGATCTTCTTGAGGAGCAGTATTGCAATCTTGTTTTGCTGCATTTGCTGCTTCCTACAGGCTTACGCAAGGAGTGAATCTAGCCCAGCCTGTAACCTGAGATGCTTTGGAATAAAAAAAATAATAGAACTTCCTTAAGAATATAAATGAACTACAGAAGCAATTATTGTTCACTCCTTCACATTTAACAAATTGACAGTACAATTATTTTTTTTTCTCAAGGGGACTGATAATGAACAAAGCCCAGTAAATTTTAAATGTACTTGCTATCTGAATTTCCTGACCAAACCAATATCTCTGCTGCCTAATGCATTTTTTTGTAGTTTACTCCTACTTAGTCTCTATTTCTGTTCAGGATAGAAAAATCACCAGAGCTCAGGTGGGAGACTCTGCAGTAATGTGTTTGTAATCAACAGATTAGTTAATCAGCCATGATTTATTAATGATGAATTAATTATACCTGATTGTGCAGTTCTGCTGCCTAAATGGAGCTTTAAAGGAGTTATTTTATTAATCATCATTGTGCTAATTGCAGACACTTACAGAAGGATTGCTAATTAAACATGCAAGCATATGCAAAACAAGCAAGGCTGCTGAGAGTGGCAAGAAAAAGAACACTCATTTTGAGCAGCAACTTTATTCTCCTGAAATACTGTGCCGTTGACCTGGTGATCCTAATTACTCACTAACACTTATTTTAATACATTGCACATTTTCCGTCAACAGCAAAAGAAACTAATTGTTGTGACAAATTAAATGAAATAAAATTGTTTAGAATTTGCGTGGCCTTGCTTCATGTTTTCATGTGAAGGATTTTCTTGTTGGTTCAGTTAGCCGTGTATAGTTAATCTGACTTAACTGTCCTGAGTTTGAGCATGATCCTGGATGCTGTCACCTTAGCACCAGGTGGAATGTCTGATTACACTTGAAGTGAGAATTCAGACTCAAAACTGCATGAGGTTCATATCAAGAAAAAGAAACACAGCCGTGTTTAATTAAGTTAGTTTCCAAGAGCCAAAGTCAGCAAAGAAAATGCAGAAAGGAAGTGGTACTTAAAGGTTGATTTCTGTGAAAAGCCTACTATAATTTAAATAAACATTACTGTTATTTGATCCTCAGCCTGTGCAGCACAATTCTTAGGTCCTTGTAATGGTAAAGACAATCTTCGAGTGCTATAGAATTTGGTGCAGGCTTCATCATCGTGGACTTTCCATGGACTCTTTTCTTAATGGAAGTTGCTGGGCCTTCCTCAGCAATTAAATAAAACTTTGTTTTCTGGAGCTGCCCATATAATATTACGATTATTAACATAGAAGTTTAAGGAAATGGTTACTTCGCATTGTTTTGATTAAATCAAAATGGTGAATCCAAAGATAAATGAAGTGAAGATAAGTTAATTTTCCAACCTTAAGTGGGAGGTTGGCAAAATGCACTGTCTCTTTGTTTAGTGCTCTGCGTGCAGAGGATTTGCAGAAGTGCTTTGTGCCACTCTCTTAATTAAGATTGTAGCATAGGGGTGTGTTGAACTAAGAGCAAATTATGTGAAAGGAAAACAAAATTCCTAGAATTCCAGTGTGCTTGAGAGTTATTTATCATGAATGTCAAACAGAAGGCCATTAAGTTACAGACCACTGTGAATTTTGAGTAAATCCCTGGCTAGATCCAACAGCTAAGACATTAAAATGTAAGTGCATTTTTGCTTGTTTTACTTCTTTCTTGTGTGCCTCTGTGGAGCCATAGCTCTTGTACAGGCCAGGAAGGAAGCACTTATCCATGAGGAAGGAAGCAAAATAAGGAAAAAGCCCAAACCACTGAGCAACAGAAACCATGTGAGTTTGTTGTGATGGAAATTAATGTATGAAAAGAAAATTGGGAAGCCATTCTTTTATTCAACAAGCCATTTAAGAGATTGGCTTAAAGGTTTGGTGAAAAATACTTCTCATTTCTTTTGTGTTATCTACAAGAATAGACAGAAAACGGATACTGAAATTATCAAAATTGGAAAATTTTGCAGAAGGTGGAAATAAAAGATTTCATGAATTTGTAAACAGTGAGAGGTCATACAATGGAGCTGTGTGTTCTTCAAGGGATGCAAAGGGAAATTAGCAACATAGGAGGCAGTGATTTCTGGGAAAGGAAAGGAAAGATTTCTGTGTCTCAGTGTTCATCAGAGCAGCGTCGGGACCAGAGGGAACCTTCCAGAAGTAAAAAAAAGGAAACAAAATTAAGGGTGATGCCCGATCAGGTAAAAATTAAATAAGTTCAATTGAAAACTGGAAAATCTGCCAACCTGAGCAGTTTGATTCTGACTTCTAATTTTTTTTATTTTAAGTTTTCTGGGGGAGTAGACCTGCCTTTAAAGTGATTACCAGGTTTAAACAAAAAGGCAGAACAAGGGGTTTTGCTCAGTTGCTGAGTCATTGTCCTTCTTTTATTTCCTAAAATTTACTACAAACAGTAATTGGAAATTTTCAAAAGAATGGGGAAATGGAATAACAAAACCCAATGTATTGCCAGGGAGTTTAGACTTAATCAACAAAGTAGAGTATGAAAAAAGTAGCATTTCTCACTGTTGGTTTCTTCAGTGAGAGATTCACTTTGACTCATGTTTTTGCCTCCCTGCCTGGCAAAGGAGGACTTGCCCTGGTTTTTCATATCATGAATCATATAAGCCTAATTTTTATCTGCTTTCCACTTTCCTAGATGTAGTTTTTGTCCTGTTAAAAACTACAGGGTAGATAAAATACATTAGGCAAACCCAAGAAAAATTCTCAAGAAAATCTCTAGAATTGCAAAGAGGAAGGAGTTTGAAGGACATTGAAGTAGGTTTGTGAGGAGCAGGAAAAGGAGGAGGAGGTGTGACACCTGTGGAGAGAATCTGATAGGTGTGTAGAGTTAAAACACTGGAGGGCATGTCCTCAGTTTGCCACTGGTTGAAGTTAAAGATGCAAAAACATTTTGTGTGATCTGGGAGTCGGGCTGGAGAAGAGATTTTGTAGATTATAGTAGAGCTGGAGCAGAGTATGAGGTGCAACTGAGCCAGGAACCCGAATTTGAATCCAAATGTATTCTCTGCTGACCTTTTGCTGTGCTTTGGATCCAAACGGAAGGGGACTTACCAGAGTGCCCAAATCAATTCAGGTGGGAAATTCCAGCTGGAGTTCTTGATTTTTAATTCTCTTAGAAAGCCTCCTTTCTCTGGAAATATTTATGGCTGTAAACAAAAAGAAATGGTAATCTTAATGACTACGATAATTTCACTCACCTATATTCACAGAAAATAGCTCTTTTCTGAACAAATAGTTCTGTTTTAAAAACGGTCTTTTGGACTTTAAGATGTTTATGTGTAGCTGCTCTCTGAAGATGTGTCTGACATTTAACCTCACAGTCTATGTTCTTACCTGTGTTTTTAAGGAGTATCATTACTACATCTTTCAGAAACCTTTTAGCATTTAATAGTTAATAGCCACAATAAACAAAGTGCCTTCTTTATAACAAACTGCAGGCACTTTCTCAATAAAGTTACAATTTCAGCAGAAAAAAATGTAGATTAAAAGGAAACACCTGCTCCTGTAAATTACTCTGCTGCAGGTACCAACCCAGGAGACTCTGCAGATGGTTCTGTATTTGCAAACCTGACCTCACCACCCCTTCATCCATCTCTGACTGATTGATTCTCTCCAAAGTAGAACACACCGTATCCCAAGGTACCAGAAGACACCTTTGAATTAGTCCCACTCAGAATACAAATTAATTGGTGCTTTAGTTTCCTTTTTGAGTTTCTTTACAAGGAACAAAGACAAAGAAGTTGTTTGTCTCATCAAGCACTAAGAGGTGGTACAGTCAGAGAGTTCCAGGAGGAGCTCCAAAGGGAGGTGTAACCTTTGGGAGGTGTAACCTTTGTTAGGTTTCCCCGCTGACTGGGGATGTGGATTAAGTTGTGTGATGCCCTAGGATGCTGAGATGGACAAAAAGAAAGTGGAACCTTGATCCTTAAAATGATACAATAGGAATTTATTGTGTTCCCTGTCCATTCTTACTTAGTCCTGTTTGATCACCCATACTCCTCAAAACACAGAGGAAGGAAGAGTGACACAGTGATACATTTTGGGCTTCAGTGATACCAGTAAAATATTTGGGTTTGTTTCCTCTTCATTGGGAGCTTTGAATTTTCAGCTTCTTTCTTCTCTGAATGCCTGAGATACATTAAAGGACTTCCACTCACCGTAAAGAAGATACAGACCTTCCCTAAAGAAAAAGATTTAGAGAGTAAGGGAAATTAATCTGCATGCAATTTGGCATAATTCTTTGTAGTTTCAGTCTCTTCTTGGATCACTGCCTTGGGTTATTAGTTAATTTTGGGAGTCTTTTCTGCATTTCGTAGGTGGATATGTGTAAGGCCATCACCTGATCTGATGCTCTGAGCAGGTCACAGCCAGTTACAGTCCACAAAGCAACCTTGCACTGAAGCCAACCCTTTCTGATTTAGGTATAGCAGACAGACATACAAATCTAATCCAAGAACGTAGCTTATGAAGAATCTATCGTATTCCTTGGTAAAATATCTGGGAATTTTCTGTTGAAAGTATATTCTGTGTTTCCAGTTTCTGATTTTCAAACTTCATCCTATTGGATCCTTTTGGTGGGTTTGTCTGTTAGATTTAATAGCCCTTGCTGTAAAACAGGCATTCTTCCTGCAGAACCTGGGGCTGTACATTTTCCTGCTGTTTGTCCCTGAAAGCATCACTCATTCTTTAAACCAATGGCACTTTTGTTCAGCACATATTTTCCAGGCAGTCTGAATTATGGAACATAGTTACTACTGTGCTCAGACACTTTTTTTAAGCTGTAAGGAAATCCAAAGTAATACGTACCATTTTGCATCTCAATTGTGCATGATGAAGACCACCTACAACAGAAATGTAACACTTTGCTGCATTTTTTGCATTAGGAAATAATGTCTGTGAGTAGTTGATGACATAAACCCCAGTGAATGCAATGACATGAGCAAGATTGTGGTGTTTATTTTGTGTATCTGAGAGGAAACCTGTTTAGCAGAAGTGGCTGAGGATATTGCTGTAAAAAGCTTTTCATTTTGAATTTCCGCGGTGATACCAGTTAAGTCTGAGAAAACTTACCCATCCTCAAATTTGGATAATTCAAGAGAAATCTCACTGAAATCTGATAGAATCCTGCCTTTAGAAATTAATGAAATATCTAAAATGATAAAGAATGAAGAGCAACAACTAGCTTCATGGGAGAAAAAAAACAAACAGCAAGCTTTTTGGTACCACGTATTCAGTCCTTTTTCTATATACATTGGATGAGGTGAGCTTTTTGCTTTTCTTGTCGTGATTTAGTAGTTTTTATTCTCACATGCTTAGTGGGAAATATTGTCCTTTGTGCATTCTAAACCCAGCACTACATATTAGCAATCACTGCATTAAAGCATTCCTTTATTCCCAACCAGCTTTACTAGTAGCTTTTAGAATATACCCGTCACATCTAATTCGTTAGAGTTTGGAAGTGTGACACTCGGGAGATTTGAAAATCTGAAACATCAAATGTTACCGTGTGCCTAACTAGAACATCTTAATCTTTGAGAATTGCATGTCTTTTGATGGAAAATACCCCTCTGCGGCGTCCCGCTGTCCGGCTGGACAAAGGAGCAGATGTGTTATACGCGGGTGTGCTTGTGTGCTCAGCTGTCCAGGGCAGGATGCAAACCAATACAGCTACAAAAGTTCCTACTTCATTTGGAAAGCATTAATTACAACACCAGCCCTTACAGTTAATGGTGTAAACTTTTACTTAAGCTGAGTGTGGATTACTTAATTTGCATAACAGTTTAATTATGAATTTAAAATCTAATGGTAAAGTACTATAAAAGTGAGATGTCTGTATGTTTTTCATATATGTAGCTAAGGTTTTCTTTACACATATATTTGATCCTTGCCTTTTTTTCAGTAAGTTTCAAATTTCAGCAAGTAAAAATAACCTTAATTTAAAAGGTTTTTAAAAAGTAAGTAAAAATGTGCTTCTGGAAAACACAAAGATTTAACACATGCCTCCCAGAAAAGACAAATGCTCTGCTTTTATCAAGCACTTTCTGTAGTTCGCTCTAACCATATTGTGAATTGGGGTCCTGGATGACCAAAACTTACAGCTCTTTTTAACTTTGGGCACTTAATTAGTCCAATTAACTGCAGTAGGATTACATAAATATGTGAAGTTAAGCATGTATGTAAAGTTAGTGTATAGAACATCTAATTAGAATTCTCGTTTTGTTTACTAACAGGGTTTTTGTAGGACATTTCTTCAGTTACTCTTCTAAAACATATTCATATAATATTTCTGTGGTAACTATTATATATTATCAAAACGAAAGAAGTTAAGTCTTCAGTAGTGTGTTTTGAAATATAGTGAAGCCTCATGGACATACAATATTTAAAATGCCGTGAGAGAGGATTTTGAATTTACAAAACTGCGTACATTAAATCTGAATAATATATATAAAAACATTTGATCCATTATTTAAATAATTTAGTTGATTTCTTTAAATATGTATTGTTATGTGTTTAAATAATTTAACTGATTTCTTTATATATATATTCTTCTATATGTATTCCATATAGGTTTCTTTAAGTAGAAGTGCCTTGAAAAAGGCTCTTAGCTCACAATTTTTTTTAAAAAATATGTCACTAAATATGTTATTAAATCAGAGAATTCTTCTATCTTAATTTCATGGAGCACCATTTGACAGTCCAGATCCTTGAAAATGTTGCTGAAAATACTGTAACTTCTTGTTGGTACATATTTCTTTGGGTGGGCATATTTACTTTCTGTATTATTTCAGTGCAGAAGTTAAGAATGTTTCCAAGTAAATATCTGGGCTGCATGGCCCTTACCCCCGAAATGCCCCTTGTGAAATCCTCTGATAGTAAGTACATTTATGTAACGGTGTTGCAAGTATATAAAGTGAAGGGTAATCAACAAAAATCTCATTTGTGTAACAGCTTTGACCCATTAGGGGCTTTTAAATCATGCATCACTGACTTCAGGGTTGCCGTTGTCAAGCTACTTACAGATCCTAGTTAAATCAGGCATTTCGTGGTTTTGCCCTCATTCGCTTTTGTTTACCAGCAGGAGACAAAATATTTAATTAGTTTTGGGGCATTTATAATCTCCTCTGGGCCAGCTCCAGCCACAATGCTGGACGCCACTTCTGAGTTAATTCCAGTCAGGCTGGCCCCTCCAGTCCAACATATGGGTAACCTCTGAGCCTTTAGCAAAAGTTGCAACTGAACTATTAGAGGGGTGGGACCTCCCTGCTGGGAAAATACTGCGCAACAAAGCAAAAAGGGGCCAGCGTCACCAGCGGAGGTCAAGGCAACACTTAGACCAAACAGCATCTGGCAAACTGTGCCAAGTAGAAATCAATGAGAAGCAGGGCAGTGGGTAGTAATTTTATGCCTGTTTGCACAAGAAAATAACTCCTTCTGAGCTGAAAAATTATTTTATAACAAGCTTACAGCATCCTTCGGCGCCGCCCTCTCCATTGTTGCTTCATATATTTTTATGTCAGTCAATAAACTATATGGCACAACCTATACACAGTTTTGTTTTGGGCACGCAACAATAGTTATAGTATTAATTATGTTTTGGGAGATGACGAGCTTTGAGTTTTCTTCCTAATTGGTTAGGAACCAGATGTATAACTGTAGTTCATTTCCAAAGCGCGTTACATTCTCCTTTTCATTTTGCAGCAATAAGTCAAAGGGTTTGAGAAGAGAAAAAAAAAGACAGTTCCTAATACTATAGACTATAGAGTCCCACTGTACACTGTTACAACTCAACCCATTTGAAACCTTTCCTTATTTTTCATCTTACTCTTATTCTCACTTTCTCTTTGTGCCTGTAGCTCTGCTTATATCTCATCGCATGGCTCTTGTTTTTCCCCACTGTCTTTCTTCGCATTTTCTGTTTTCCCTGGAATTCCAAGTGCTGTGTTTATCTTAAATATTGCAAGCAGGCTGCTGTTGAGTCCAGTGGGATTGCTGAGAGTTTAGTATTAAGCATATTCAAGTCTTTACAGGTTCATGGCATTAATAAACATATTTTGTCCTTTCTTTTTTGTGCACTTTTCTGCTTCTCAAAACAGGGACTGTTCTCTTTGATTTTTGGTTTTTGTCTACTTGTCAGGAATTATTTCTATTTACAACAGTTTCAACACTTATTTTCATACTTAAACAACCTTGATTTTTCCTGTACATTAATTGCTTTTGTACTTTGAGTGAAGCAGGTTGCAGGTTTCAGATTGTGAAGTCTTTATGGCATAGAAACTATACATGTGTAGTAGTGTTTCATAATAGATTAACTATTTTGCAGCGCCCACTTCCACGTCTCCTTAGTGTTCTGTGGTTATAGGTGCTGGGAAGATGTCAGCTTCAGTCTGTGGGTCTTCATACTTCTTGGTAAAGTAAAGAAAAGACTGTAGGCAGTGACTTTTCACTGTAGGAATAAATAAATAAAATGAATGTTCCAGCTCTTTGGTGGAAGGAATAGAAAGCTGAATCTTCATAGAGTCCGTTACTGGTCCTGAAGCTTGGAAGATTGTCATATGGGGAAAAAGAATTTCCTGAAAGTGATGTGGACTAGCTGTTGGTGTCCAGACAGAGAAAGGGTACTTTTACTCAGACAGAGTAGCAACTCTCTCTGAGTGCAACTTTTTGACAGTTATAAGTTATGCAGGAAGGTTTTTATGCAATAGGTAAAATGCTGCATTTTTTTTTTTTCTGCTTTTGAAGTATGTCAGGCTACTTGCTTGACCAAACTCTGCATGTGCAAGCAGTTTGTTTGCTTGTTTGTTTTTAAATAAGATTTTTTTCCACCAATGTATCTGGTAAAATCAGCGGGATCCATTCCTCTCCTTTGATACTATGAAGCACCTTCTATGTCTCCCTGTCTCTATTCCTCCTTCTCCCCTCAGCAGCACACAGAAAACTCTGCTGGTGTAACAGCTGCCTCTTCCCGAGGCTGTGCTAAAGTAAGTTCATTGCCAGTAGAAAGAGCCTACACTAGTGCATGGACAGCTTTAGTTTTCTTCTGTGGATCAGCAAGACAGTCCCCACATAGTAAGAGAAAAAGGTCCATGAGAAAATAAAGGAGTTGTCTTTTCACACATGGATAATTAATGATCTTCAGCAGCTCACTGGGGAGAGCCCTAACACCCCACAACTGCTACAAAGTCTGCAACATCCTTGGCCATGGGCTTGAGAAAGCTGGAAACCACTGCTCTCAACAAAGCCCAAACAAAATACATAGTTACTGATTAGCAAGCAGGTTGGATATGGGCATAATGGAATTAGAAATTAGAGTATTTGCCATTTTACTTATAGGATTTGGCATATTCTTAGGAGGAATTTTCGTAAATGTAGTACTTGTGCTGAGAAAATAAAATGTATAGATACTTTTACTTTAGGGAAGTAATATAATTCCAGGATGGAATACCAAACTGTCTCTCAACATATTTGCCTGTTTAGTTTCTATGTTTTTGGAATTTTTGTGAGTTTTATTCTGAATTCCAAGGAAAACATCAATTTTAAAGGCAAACTTGCAAATGATCTTGCTATTTTTGTCTTATATAAAAAAAAAAAGTGTTTTTGAATGTAGGATGCTGTTGTTTGCAGTGACATTAATGTGTTATGCTTTGTATGGCACAGAAAACAGGTAATTTAAGAGTTATTTGTATGGCACAGAAAACAAGTAATTTAAGAGTTACTACAATATAAAAAAGAATGTTTTTTCATGAAGCCAGCTTGGGGAACTGACTCACCCTATGGCTGCATTATTGCCTACCTTCCCAGTGTTTGGAAGGAAGCAAGCACTTAGGGACAGGGAAGGAGTAAACCCACCTGTTTGAGCAAAAGTCTGAAGTTCCAGTAGGTAAGATGTAATGACAAATCACACCCCCTGCTAAGATGAGATGACATCTGAACTGCATTACCTTAGTTGCTTGAGATTGTCCAAATGTATCTTTTGATTACAGAAGAGCACTGTACTGATTTTCCTGTTAAGAAGTTTTAGTTCATCCAGTCTTTGTAACAAGGTTGGGATTTTTTGGTTTGGTTTTGTTTTGTTTTGTTTGTAGTGCTGGTGTTGCTTCAGTGTCAAAGTTCTCATGAAATTTATGAAGTTTTAAAAGTAAGCACATGGGTCGTAGTTCTCATATGCCAGTTCATAAACTGTTGGGCTTTGGCTGTTACCATCTCTGCAGAATCTGTTTGGAACAAACATCTCTGATTTGAGATTAAAAGGACCATCTCATTTTATTTGGAGGGCAGTGGGCACAGGAGGTGAAACATGGGAGTTCATTTCCCTGTAATCTCAAAGATCCCCTTACATTTAGAGAGGTGATTGTGGTGCACGAGAGTGAGCAACGGACGGGATGGCAACTGGGTGAGAGACATCTGAGAAAGAGAGTAGGGGCAAGGCAACAACAGAGGGAAGGCAGGGCCAAGAGATAAATAAAAACAGTAATTCCTGTCTAGAGTCAGGAGGGTAAACTATATCCTTTCCCTCATCTCCTTCTCAGTGTATTGCTTTTAATAAGTCTCAAACTATACAGGAAAGGAAGGTCTTCCGCAAGACTCTTGCCTCCTTGATATTGAGTATATAGGAAAATAAGAGATAGCTAAAGAAACTGAATTACATCTTAAATAGATGGATTCTGCTCTCGTCTGTGCCAGAATGTCTATGTAATACCTAACAAGTAATTTTAATTTATTGGAAGTGGTTCCCATGGGCATATTTGTACTGCCCAGTGCGACTGAAGCTGGTGCTGAGCAAGGTGATTCATGGTTGAAAGCTGAACAGAGGATGAGTGTTTTGCCCAGGCTTGTTAGTTCAGCTGTAGAGCAAAACTCACCCAGCTGTCCTGCTCCCTTAGCCAGGCTCCCTTGCACAGAGCTGGTGGAATGGTGAGCACTGTGCCAGAGCACTGTGTGGCCCCTGCTGTGTGCTGCCTGCAGGTCCCTTTGTGAAAATCCTCAGGCCAGCTTTTGCAGATGGCTGAGCATGCACAGGTGGAATTGGCCCTGGTAGATAACTATATTTTTATGCCTTTTCATGAGCTGTCTTGTATATATGTATATTTATATATAGTAATCATATTCAATAAATGATATTGATCAGAAACATTTCAGGCAGTTAAAGCTTCAATACATGTTCCTCTAGTACCATGATAAAATGAACTCTTTCCCTTTCTTTTTTGTTTTAACGTTTTAGCCCTTCTGTTGTAGAAGCATGCTTTGAAACAAAGTTAGATGCAAAGGGTGTTCTGTTCAGGGTCACTGGAGAGAGCTGTACTTTTTGAGCCGTAAGTCAGGGAAAGCTACTTGAGAAAGATAACAACATAGAACAGAAAGGGGTGATTGGCAGGGAGAAATGGGTAAATTGAGGAAAAGATAGCCAGTATGGCAAGCAGAGCCTCAGGCGTGGCTGGGAGACTGACTTACTGAACTATTAGAAAGAGAAGCTCACCCCAGAGAGAGTTAAGAGGAAAATGACATTTTCTAAGCACTCTGTAGAAAAGGGTCTCCGGTATGAGGTTGGAAAGCCCCAGGTGAAATGACTGTAAACTCATCTTACTGCTGTAGGTTGCCATTCATCTTCCCAGTATGAGTTACTCTCTAAATTTCCTTTCAGTTCAGGATACAACATTCACTTGTGAATTGGTCTTTTTTTCTCGGTGCCCGATAGCTGTGGTAGGGAAAGCAATGCAAGTAACCAAGGAAGAAAAATAAATTATTCTGCACACCATGGATTTCTAGCCTCATGAGCTGAGTCAAATATTACTAGAAATTGGGCCCTTAAGGATGGTCATATTTTGGTAGTTACCCACCTGCTCTTAATTAAGCAGCATACGGCATGCCAGGTTTTCAGCTTGGCTCAGTACAAACTACAGTGGGAAGAAGTCTTGAGGAGAGAGCATCTACCTGAGATGAAATAGTGGGTTCTGGCTAGAAGGAAGAGGTAAGATTCTTGCTTGTATATGTTATTTTTAGTACCACAATTTGAGGAATCAGACCTTAATCAGAAACATTACTTTTACTTCCTATTGAAATTAGTGTTTGGCCACAGTCATTCCACAACAAAATTAGCTTGTGTTTTCTGTAGTAGTACAGGTGAAGGTATCCAGCTCTTCTTAATGGGTACAGTGATAATCACATCTGAGTTATCTGGCAGATAATTTTTGATGTATTTCTTTATTTGGTCATAAATTCTGAAACTAGTTCATTTCTTTAATGGACTGAAACTATCCCTTATTTTCCTTGTGTCAGTGATGCCTTAAAGATGATAAAACAATTTGGTTTATGACTGAAATAGCATTCTTACCTGTCTCTCTTGCTTTTCTCTGAGAAAAACATACTATTTTGATTAAAGAAACTAGTTTAGAATGAAAATATGAATCAATAATAATGTTGCTGGTGTCATGGATTAGCACTGAATTTCTGCCTGCATAGTGAGAGATTCAGGGATTGAAATCTGAGTAATTGGGTAGACACAGAACTTCTTTCTATTGATTCTAATTTTCCTCTGGCTTGTGATTATGTTATAACAATAAAATAAGAGTAAAAAGGGAATTCTTGAGACATGAGTGATGTACAATAAAGATGAGACTAATATAAATTGGGATCTAGAAAAGTTTATAATGCCATAGCAGTGTATCACACCAGAATGTACTAGTAGCTTTTTGAAAACTTCTATGATAAAAAATCTTGAGAATAATATGAAAAATTGTTTCAAAGAGTAGGATCTGTGGGAAACAGTTAAAAATAAATGGAGGAGGGGGTAGAATTACCTCAGCAATAGCTTAGGCAAGCTGAAATACAGAAATAATCAAACCAGGTGAAGGCAACCTGGGAAAATTCACTGATGCCTTTTCTATTAGTGACTGAGCATTAAAGCAGTTTGATTTCTAGTCTGGGATAACATGTTTTCAAATGGCTGGTGGACTATGTAAATTAACTGAATTAATTGGTGTGAATAAGATCTTAATATTTGCCATCCTTATTTCTCTTTCATAAAGCAGAAACTTAAAAGAATTTTAAGTGATGAAAAGGAGGCATTTTTATCTGCCAAGGAACAATTTTTAGCCTTGCTTATAAACTATAAAATCCTGTTAGAAGTTTGTTATTAATCCAGCTGGATTTGGCTTCTGGTCCTGTAATTTGATAGTAAATCATATAAGGTAAAGCTACAGTTTGCTCAGTAAGAGAGATAAATCACAGCTTCTCTCTTGAGATTACATCAATGTATTCATCAAAGCATGGTGATGGTGGTGAATCAATTAGGAAGGGGAAATTTAGCAGCACTGTCATGTACTATGTTACTGTGCATTAGTGGAGTAAAATATGGTTTTTAAGAACTGTGATTTTCAATATATTTGAAGTCTTCGTTATAACTCGTAATGGTAGAATGTATTAAGTTAAAAATAGGAAAACTTCTGATAAATGAAAAATACAGTATTATACCATATGATATTTTAAAGGGGTGCTTTTCGTATTTCTGGTATGAAGTTAACAGCACTCTTACCACGAAAAACAATTAATTATTTGAATTGAGTAATAGCTATCTCATGTGAATGCACAAACTTGCAAAACACCTTAGTTTTGTCTGTTCTGTTCACTTTAAAAATCCCTTGAGATTCATTTTAAGAGAAAGGATATAATTAACAAAATTATTAGGGCATAGAAGGCTGTAGCACTAAAATATGCTTTAGCAATAGCATGAAGACCAGAGGCGTATTTCTTTTTTTTCCTGCTGGACATGCTATACTTCCCGTGGAGCATCTTCAGAAAAAGAAGTATCTCAAGTTCTAATTGCTGATCCTTCTGTGAAAGACATATGGTTATGTGGTTTTCGTGAAAGGTGCTGTTGTCAGTTCTCTCACAGACACAAATGATCAGAAATTGTCATTCCAAAAGTAGCATTTTGATGTTTGGTGGTAGCTCTTTATGTTTGGGAGAATAGGTCAGTGCACACGGATCGGAAAGTTGAACATTTATAATGAAACAGGGTGCAGTTGTACGTCTTTAAAAATTGAAGATGTGGCATACATTTTGATAATGGAATAATGGAGACTCCCTACCCCAACCATCATCTCTGTTCAAGACCATTAGGATTCAGAATATTAAGAGCAGGGCAACTGGGCGTAACAGCCTACGTCCAACATCTGTCGTGCTGGAGTCCATTAGTGTTCAATTGCATCCTATTGTTTTTGGATTATTCAACCTCATTTCATTGTCATTGCTTCTGCTAGGGATTAATCAGCTGTTTACAACTACACCAAGTTTTGGAGTCATGATGAAAACAATTGAGCTATAGTTCTAAATAAATATACAGTATTCAGTCTGTAATGAAAAAAGTTACTAATTTATGAATGCTGGTAACAGTTTAATTAAGTTTGAAATCAATACAGGTAACAAATCATTGTGTGGGAGGGTTCTTTTTTAACTTTTGTGTATATCATAAAAGGATCATATGATATTTTCCTGCAAGTTTATTTAGATAAAGGTTTTAATAATACAAGTACAGTAAATCAAAGATGTTTTGCTTGTGGGGTGTGGGTGTATGTACGGTGGCTTCTCTATCGTTAAAATTGGTAGCAGAAATGATCCCTTGCTGCCAGCACACAGATTTCTTTTTCTTCCACGTCCTCTTTTATTATTTTTACCTATTTAGAGATATTAATAAAAAGACACTTTAAAAAAAACCCATATCAAATACATATATATACAGTTCAATATGTTGTATTAAAAAGGGAAGTTTTCAGACTGTTCGTATATGTACATGTTTTTGTTTGTCACAACCTATCCAAATATTTTTACAGCCAATATTAGATAAATCCATAGTTTACTTTTTAATTGTTTAAATATTTTAAAAATTGTTTTCGTGACAATGGATTTGCTGACATGTGAATACATAACCCCAGTTTTTCTCAAGATGTTACCATCTCTGCAATGTTGTGGACTTTATACAACATTAAGACCGTGAGTCCCGAAGGGTTACTAATAATTTGAGTCTCCTTCTTTCAGTGCTGCATAGTAGTATTCTTGGCCATATACTATTAAGCTAGTTCTCCTCTATTTCATTAGAACAGTTATTTCTTCTGCCTTTATATACTATCTAACCAGAATTTTCATGTTTTAATTTACAAATACTACAATGCAGAGATTTTTTTTTTTTCCCTGAGTTGCAACAGATTATCTATTGAAAGGATCTTTTGCTTAACTGCCCAGAGTCTTGTGGGGCCAGCCAGACACTACTCCAGATGGCAAGTTGTTAGGGCTGGACAGAATGGCTTTGGAAGACTTCTCAGCAGATGAAGGCTGTAATGTTCGGATTTTACTGTTGGTTTGTTCTTTTTTTTTTTTTTTTTTTTTTTTTTTATCCCTTTGGTTCCCAGGGTGGGAAGGTGCTGGGATGGAAGCAGCGTGCCGCCCGCCCACCTGCTACCACCTGTTTAGCTTTTGCAGTTTCTATAAAGCCTCATCTTGTCTGTAAGACACAGTCATTGCTTGCTGGCAGGAGTCAAGGGAGGAGAGATTTCTGTTCCAAAGTTATGTCTTCAGATCGCAAGGGTTCTTCATTTCAAAATACTCTCCTGAACTGAATCAGAGCTTCTTTCATTTGCAATGGTCACTTGGAATTGATGTGCTTTTAATCCATTAAGGTCCTTTTTTGGATTAAATGGATCATTTTCTTCAGTAACATACATCTTGAGAATGGAGTTTTCTTCCTCTCTGAGTTTAAAGAAATTAGAAGAATGAAAGCGTAAGACATTAGAAACTCATTGTTCTTTCTCTAAACAATAAGAAGCAGTTTTCAGAAGAACCAGAAGACCTTTTATTTTATTTTTTAATCTTTTTTAGATGCTAAGAAAAATAACCCATCTCTGATACCTGGAAACAGATTCAAGAGGCACTCAGGCTACTCACATGAGTGCTTTCCATACCACTTCTTAGATAGCTAATTCTTTTAAAAAGTAATCTTTGTGTCTGCGAAACTGAAGCTGCATCAAATATGAAAACCTGTAAATCCAGTCATTTGGATTCAGGCGTAGAACCAGACGGTCAGTGCAGGAGTGGAGCAGGCTGTGTTGTGAAGTGCAGTTCGGAAAGGATGGAGAATGCTGCAAAGAGAAGGCTGGCTGCCAACGCCAGGGAGAGGAGACGGATGCAAGGACTGAACACAGCCTTTGATCGCTTGAGGAAGGTCGTTCCACAGTGGGGTCAAGATAAGAAGTTGTCCAAGTACGAGACCCTTCAGATGGCTTTGAGTTACATCATGGCTCTCACTAGAATACTTGCCGAAGCAGAAAGATACAGCACTGAGAGAGAATGGATTAGTCTCCACTGTGAACACTTTCATCCAGAGAGCTACCACCACTACATGGGACAAAAAGTGGCAGCAGACAGTGATCCTTACGCACAGCAAATATTCAGCTATCACCCTGAACACTTTCAGATAGCTAATTAGACTGTTTTACAAACTAAGAGTATGCAGCAGACCAGATGTGTAATTTAATAATTAGCAAGAGTTAATCTGCTTGAATAAGGTAATATTGGTATTAAAAGCTCATTCTTGTTTGCATCTTATAGTAACTTGACAAAATAAATTTTCTTAGGAGAACTTTAAAAGAATATGCATTTAAGAAGACTGAATTTATTTCATGCTGGTGGAAAGTATACTTTAATTGAAAATCTTTCTGACAATTGCTTCCTAGTTCTTCTAGTTAATTTGATTCTATTACTAAAGAAATTTTAGGTGTTTTTTTTACTGTGGTGAATCATGACAGTATTTTCTACACATCACGGGCTAAATCAACCCATGATATAACTGAATAGAGTAACGACAGAAATTAGCTACTTTCTATGCTTTTATTTTTATGTCAGCTTTAAAGTTATTCTTTGGGTTGTTACCACGTAAATGGCTCCCGTGGAAAAAAGTTTTATAATGTATTGGAGTTCTAGTCCTCAGAGAACTAACTTGCTTAAACTTTGTAAGTTTGACATATGGGTTCCAAGGTTGTGTAGGTTTGCTTTAATCCAGTTTATGGTGTCTCTGGTATGCTCGAAAAAGAGCTTGTTTCAGTTCATAGAAGGAATGTTTTTATTTTCAATGGCTGTAAAAGCACATGTGATTATATACCATCGATGAGAATGCTCGCGTGAAAATAATCTAAACTTCTAGGGGTTTGTAGACTTTAAATGTTTGGATGTTATTTTTTAATTTTATGTTATTTAGAAACAATAACAGATTTTGTATATCATAAATAAAGTGTTTTCTATGATATGTGCTCACCAAGTATGTGAAATACCTACTCTAGGAATTACTTACCAGTGGCTTTCCCACCCCAAATGTTACACTATTTCCATCATAGTCCTGGCATTTAATGTGTATAAGAATCAATGAGCAAATGGTCCTTACTTCCCACTTAGAGCAAGAAATCTGGTTTTGGTACTTTCTGAAAACCAGCCTTTAAAGATAAGAGTTTGGTAAAAGGTATATAGAGAGTTCTTGCAAAGCAGTTGAGTTCATTTCAACCCCGGTGATACCCTGAGTTGCCTTTTGTTTGTTTGCTTCTTTCACTTGGGGAGGATAGAGGGGTCTGGGTAGAAAAGGTAGAAGAGGAAAGGAGGTTGGGAAGGTCAGAAAATGAGTAGGAGCAGGGCAGCTGGACAAGCAGATGAGTTTGTAGCAGGATGTGGAGTCTGGAAAAGTTTGATTGCTGATGTCTGTTGTGATGACAGAAGACTATGAAGCTGCAAGGTGCTTCTGCTGGTGGTGCTGTGGGGAGTTCCCAGAAACAAACCCATGGTGGTGTTAGCCACAAGGGAGAAGGGGAAAAGGAGCTACTGTCTCAGAACAGCTGTTGGTGGGTTTCCAGCAGGGAAGGCTGGCGGGTTCCCCGCTGACTGCTGCCGTATCTTATATTTTAGAATTATTTCAGTTGACAAATGAGTAGGTTTGATGGGAGCTATTTTCAACAATTAAGTAGCTTTCAGTGAAAAACACAAGCATCAGTAGGAACTAAGTCCTGTTTTGGGGGAGATGGACAGTGATGTACAAAGATCTGACCTTACTGTTGGTCTTCTCTTGGAGCCCTGATTGATATCTTGCCCTTGGTCACCGTTGTGCGTTACCTGAAGTGGGACTTGGGCTGTTCCTGGAGTGGAAGCTGCTGGGACAGACTTTCAGGCAAGCATAAGTACATACTGAAGAGCCGTGTATATTCTGAACAACTCTCTCCTGAAAACACTGGCATTCAGGAATGTGTTTTAATGTATGTTTTAGCCTCTCTAACGGTAATGAATAGTGTTAATTATGAAAATGTGGGCTTTTACTTTGATGTAGAAAACTTGGCTGGGTGAAAAATGGCCTTCTAAACCTTAGGTGGGAAGAGTAATACAATATAAAAGTCTAAATACCAGAGTGGTGTGAAAGAACAGTACTGATGTGTTTCTGCACTACGGGCATATAATTTGACTTCACAGGCCATGACATTGCAGTTTATAGATAATTTATGTGAAAGTGCTTAACATCTATTTATCTTCCAATTTTTTTTTTCTTCCATGCAATGTTGTAATTTACCTCGTACTGCATATGATGATAGATATAATTACAAAAATAAAGGATTAGTATGCAGTGAATGATTAAATGACAGTAAGTTCACATAAAGCAGAATAAACCAAACCAAAACATAAAATGTCTGTGGTCTTGTTACCAAAAATTATTAAGAATTGAAACTGAAGTCCTAAAAAGCGCTTTAGTGCTGTAGATAGCTTGTGAATGCTTTGTAAATTAGGTCATTGCATCAATCTCTGCTGATGAACAATATAGTAAGATTCTAATCCCCATTCTCTTAGATTTGATTGTGCTAGTGGGATGTGAATGTTTTGCTGATCTCTTTTTCTATTGGTAATCATTAGTCATATACTAGTGCAAACATGATTTTATGTAATGCTGTAGTATTTTTGGTTTTTGGGAGGGTGCAGTGTTGAGCTGGAAGTTGGGATTTTCAATTTACTATAGCACAGAAGGCAGCAGAGTAAGACAGCTGTCTGACTACTGAAGATCTGTCAAAGCTTTATGAGGAGTGAATTGGAGTGAGAGGGAAGTTTAATCATGAAAAATTATTTCTGAAGGCAATCTGAAGTGTATGTATTATCCATGCTGGTTTGGACTTCTCAAACTCAACAGCTAATTCAGGAAGTCATTGGTTTCTTTTCACAGCTTTCCTTTAATGAAATGTAAACTTGACCGTTTAACTTGGACTTGTTTATTGCTCCCAAATATTTGTTCCCTGCTGGCTGATTGATGCTTTTCAGATAATGACTGTGGCCTTTCTTCTGTGCTGGACATGATGTGTATGAATATTTGAAGCCCTCTTCTCCTTAAATAAGTATTTCTTTCAGTGGGCCTCCAAATGAAGCAAAAGTTTAGATGCTCAGAGCTTGGTATGTCCTTAGTGACTGAGTTTTGTCTGCTTACAAATTTTTGTTCCTGAAATAGTTTGATTTGTAGTATCAGTAAGTACATTCTAATTCTAGAACCTCATTATTGTGAAAACATTGGGGCTGAGAAATTCTGGCTTTATTAAATATATTTTGGGTGGTATACATGTACACGTTTCACTAATGAAATTCAGTGTGAAATTCTAATGAACTATTTATGGGAAATGAACCTTTTAGAAGAACGAAGGTTAAGACTACAGGGTTTTCTCTTTGAAGCAGCTATAGATACTCTGGTTCTATCATTCTTTGAATCATGTCACCATGTTTTGACAAGGTATCCAGAATTTTTTTTTGAGCTCAGAACTGGAGTGACATTTTTAACTGCTGGGAGTTTTCAGTGGCTGAAATTGGGACTGGAGTAGCACATCCCCAAAGTGTATGTTAGTAACAAAACTTCAGTGGTTTCTTCCAAAGTATTGAGGTCACCAGTGGATGTGTATCAGCATGTCTTACAGCTTTAATTCATTCCAATTTTTCAGGCTTCTATTTCCCATCTCACCATTTATAAGGTATTTAGGACAGAGTCCGTCTTACTCTATATGCACATCCAGGGCAAAGCTCAGTTCTTGACTAGAATTCCTAAATTCTAGTACAAATTCTTAATAGTAAAAAATGTTGCTAACCTCAGTTACAGTCTTAGAAAGTCAATGACATTACAACTTCCCCATATGGCGAAGCACCATTCGATTTTTTTCATATTTAGCGAAGTTTCCTATGCCTTGTTAAGTACAACTTCCGGTGTGAAATCTTTGCTGAAGTCCTTACTGTGATGTGATTCACTGGGTACAGATTTTAAAAAATAGGATTTCCAGTCAAATTTTGGATTTTCCAAAATGAGCTTTTGCCTAAAGATGGGTACCTGTAGGCTTAGGTTTCCAGCTGTTTAGGGTAAGCATATGGATGCAGTTTTCTGTAATTTAGGAGTGAAACTTGACTAGAATTTTAAAATTCAACCAGAATTTACAGAACAGCTTCTTTTTGCTCTAGATATGTTCAGCTGTTCTACCTCTGCAAAATATCCAGGGAAAACCCAAATGCACTGGGAGTAAAGATCAGTTTATTCATTGAGGAGGCAGTCCAATGTTTCCTTTACACATATATCTGGTAACAGACATTGGTTTCACTTGGGCACTTCTAAAAAAGTGCTTTATGTTTTTAACTTTAATTACATTTCAAGAAAACGTGGCTTTAAAAAACCCAGACCAACCACATGTGTAATATTTGAATATCTTTCCTACCAAAGAGTACATTTTAATATTCTGTACTATTTTTTTTTTCAAATTTGTCATTCAGTTTTTATTTGTAGAGAAATAAGCATGTAAAATGTGTCTTATACAGAATTTGCTTAAAATGTCTGCATATGTAACTCCAAGGAATAAGAAGTTCATTTTTGAATGGCTTCCTGCAGCCTGGGTCGCATAGTGGTGGATTTTTTCAAAATTCCAGAATGTCTTCAGTGTTTTTCTATTTGTTTACAAAACTCTGTTGTCTGCTACTAACTAATTGTATGATCCTAAAGGATGGTCAGTTTCTGAGCAGAATTTTCTACTAATATAAATGGGGAACTCGAATTAAATGGCCCAAGATTTCTTTGTATTGTGCAATACTTGAAGTATAAAGGCAGCTTGTGTTGCTCAGAGGATATCATAAAATGTGTAGTAGCTGCTTTAGCTCATGGAGCTGTAGCTGAGATAAAATGGTCTTAAGAACGTTGTGCCTGACCTAGCAGGCACAGAGGTATGTAGAAATCAAGCCAGGTAGGAATGGAGAAACATGGTTACATGGGAAAGCAAAACCAGCACGAGCAAATGTAATGGGGTGCATCCTTTCTTGTTCCCTGCTCTCTTCTGTATCTGAGCTGTAAGATCCAGCTTCCTTCAAGGGTTGGGTGGTACCAATGGACCCTTATACCAAGAGTATGCTGAATCATTCAAGCTGAAGACCTGTATAGGGAGGAGTGAAATTCAGTGTTGGTTGTGTGTTTGATTCACCCTCATTCAATTTGCACTGATTCAAGTTCTGGATACAGAGCTAAGAATTGGGGTGGGGAGGGGGAAGTCCTCTGTAACAGGTCTCCAGTGGGCCACAGCGAAGAGAAACTTCTAGGAGCGTTGGGCTAGACCCAGCAGGCAGGTATTTCAGGGGGAGTGTGTGAGCTTGGCAAACAGTAGTAGACACATTCTGCATGAATCTTAGAGGGACGATGGAGTTCAGCGATGACATTCTGTAGGCAGAAGTATATATTCAAGCGTAGGCTTTGGAGCCTAATTCACCAAGGTGCTGAGAATTTGGGAAATCTCTTGACCTTTAAAACATGCAAATTGCCCTAAAGACTCTTTGGTTTCTCCTCTGATACCCCTGAGAAAACTTGTTCTTTCAAATGTTGATGAAGGGAATGAGGTTATCAGAAAAAGAAGGCATTGTTTTAAACCAAAGCAAATTGATATTAAGAATTGTTTAAAAAAGCAACAACTCTCTTTCACAAGTGAGTGCTAGAGGCATGGCTAGTATTTAACTTGACAGTATTTTATGATTTTCTTCTAAATAGCAGAAGGTCTGATTCCATTAATCTGTTGTCACAGCAAAGTTCTGAGGAAACCTGTGTTCTTGTTGCACACTTTCACAACTGTTTGAACATGTGAAGAAGGCACTCGTGTATGCAACTCTGAAGCATTTATTTAAGTTTAGGTGAGACGAAGGGAAATACATTACTGAACAGGCAGGTGTTTGCTTTTTCCGTTCATATGCACTTAAAATACACTTTAAAACTGACATTAATATTTTCCTTCCCAATGAGAATGACTTTGGATCAAAAAATAAAAAATATCAACTTTAATCACGAAAAAATTATAAAATAGAATTTTAAGGCTCAAAGTGAACGTCTTTGTATTGGAAATAGTAAGGCAATTAACAAGGAATCATTTCTCCAATATTTAACAGTTAAAATATTTCATTAGGTCTCGTTAATCATTTTGTATGAAAACATTTCCCAGAAACTAGTGCTTTTAAACTTAGTAGCATTAAGAATGCAGTTCTTAAATGAATTCTCATTCCAGCTTTATTGCTTTGAAGTACCTACAATTACTGTAATCAGTGGGAATTGGCAGTTGTTTACGTTTAAGATAAAGACTGCAGACTAGGATTTCTGTGTTTGAAGTGTGCACTCTCAACTTCTCATTCAGAAGGTGCGCTCCACCTTCCCTACGGAAGCAAGGGAATTCAATCCAGGTGTTTTAAGGCAAGTCTGACAGTATCAATGCAAACTACAATGTGAAGCTGACTGGGTTCGCACCAAGCTGCTCCAGAATTCCAAAGTAAAGATAATACTCCTGCTTTCTAGAATTGCAGTACCAAAGTTGTCATTTCTGCTCTTTGAAACATACTGTGCCTCTGTTTGTTTGTGTACAAAGCCAGGACTAGAAGGGAAGAGGAAACTAAATAAACCTGTGGGATTCTGAATCAGAAAACATTGAGAGGTTACAAAACTGAGCATTTCTGCACCTCACTGATGCCATGTAACGCTCTGCATTGTGGTGATTTAATGGACCTGACTGACTTCAGCGGAAGTTCTAACACTGAGTTTTGTTGTTGCAGTAGCCTGCCCTGAATAAAAGAATGAAATACCGTGTTAATGTGAAGTCAAATCAGTTATTCAATTAAACAAAAACAATGAAGAGCCAAGCTGTTCAGGAAGGGAGCACAGTTGCATGGTCTCCAGTGCATCTTGACACAGTATGATTAGATAGTGCCATCCTTCACAGGACATGAACTCGAACAGCCTCTCATGTTTTGTGACAACTCAGTGTTGTCTCTGCTGCTTACACAAGCCTTTTTCCCTTGGCTTTTCCATCAGTTAACAACACAGAATTAATCTGTGTGGTTTTTCCTAGCAAATCTCCTTTGTGATGAGCACATCAATGCAACTAATTAACAGCATTTGCATCCATTCACATAAGCTTCCTTTGCATACTCATTTTATGGGCTCAGTGTATGCAGAGGAAAAGCATCCTGTAGCAGTTAAAAAGCAAAACTAAATGACTGCAGACCATTTGGGATCAGATTGTTTGTATTAGATGCACTGAAAGTAGTTGAAACTCCAGACTTCTGCAGTATGGAGGGAGATATGATGGATAGAGTTTTGATCCTTTTCCTAGTAAGTACTGTCAAGGAGAACGTTCAGCTGACAGATTTTGGTGATCCACTCTCTGTAGTCTATCTCTCAGTGAGGATTCTGGGACTTCTTGAATAACTAAGTATTAATCCTTGTTGCACAGATTTTTGGGAAAAGCCTTTCAGCAATAGCTTCTTGTCTTCCCAGTTCCAAAGAACTGAATGTACGTTTTAAAAACCAGTGTAACACTTAACCCTCAGCTTGTCAGTTCAGGTTATAATGGTGTAAGTTTGGAGACATTCCACTGAAACAACTGAGGAAAGGTTGAAGATGTGGTTTACTTACTTGCTCTGTGGACTTTGTCTTTTAATTCGTACAGTTTTTGGGTGAGTTGTAAGATGTGAGAACCACTACTACTGTGAGTAATATTAACAAGTATGATTGCAGCACGGGTAACCAGATACTTGCTGGTAGTACATACTACTATTCCTTTCTTCTAAACTACATAAAGAACTCAGAAGTGATCACTCTTGTAACTGGAATTGCCTGATAGGATATATCTCAGGCAAGAAGGAAAAAATTGTGCTGGCTTCAATTCTTAGTTTCTACTCAGTCAGTAGGTAATGTAATCCAGATAGGGTGTTCAGACGGGCAGTGGAAGGTAAAATAGTTCAGGAAGCAAAGAGTCATTTAGGTCTGAAGGAACCTGAGGAGGTTATCTGATCCAACCCCTCACTCAAAGCCAGGCAAGGGGGCACAATCACTTGACTGAGTCTGTGCTAGGTATAAAGCCTGCTGACCAATATACAACTTGAAATACTTTGGTTCAAAATCTCCTCTTCAGTTTTGGCGTGAAATAATGGGAAGACCAGGCCTGGGAATGGGAGGAGAATTTAATCTTTTGTGTCTTAATTCTCTCCCTTCCCACTTCCCAGCAGCACTGGATTAAATAAACAAATACCAATAATTTTCCTTGGATGATTTTCCCAAGGGTAGTTACTGATATGGGAAACTTTAAATCTTGTGGTGCCTTGCTCTCACTCAGTTTAGGTTTAGTTTTGGAATCCTTAAGCCATCCTGAAAACAAGTGAAGATAATAAGAGCAATAGGTTCTCTATCCTGGAAAATCAAACTGAAATATGTCTTAAGTCGGCACCCCATAACTTAAGTAACTTGAGTCAGTGCATCACATTAAGTAGCTATTAGTTTTATTTTCTTTGCCAGGGAGGAGGCACAACATGGGCAACAACTGCTATTTCTGCTTTCTGGCTGGAATACCTGTGCCTTGTTTTGTCTCTCAGGATAAGAATGTATTTTAGCTTCCTGGTCTGTTCAGTCTGGGGAGAATTGTCTGAGATTACTTTCAAAAGCATGGAAGTTATAATGATGGGTTTGCTTTATGACCTTCACTAAGGTGGGAAGTAGAACAATACAAAAAAAACCCCTGAACCCTTAGGGAACCGACAGTTAGAGACAACACGAGCAGTATTTGTAGGAAAACCAGTGAAGGGCTATTGCTTTCTCAGTCTCTGGCTATATCCAGTATTCGTTTACTCTTAAGATAATGCCTCATTGTTTTCTTTGCATGTGTATATATATATATTTTTTTTTTTAAGTTGCACTTTTAAATTTGAAAAACTCTGAATAAGGTCTAAAATGAAAGTATCTGGTACTTTCTCTTTTCATCACCATGATTTTGATCAGGACTTTGTTGCATTCACTAGCCATGTTGAAAGCAGTAAGAAAGAACTGCTTGAAAACAATGTCTAAAGAAGAGGGATAGCAGTAATTTAAAGATACAGGCAATCATCTTAGATAGTCACAGATTCTTACTGCTGGGAGGTATTGATACAACTGTGTAGATGCTAAATATATTTAAATCAATCATGAAGTGTTGTCACTTAATACCTGTTGCACTTTCATTAAATTGCCTTATTTATTACTAATAGTTACAGTAGGTTTGTTGCACATAACTGTTGTTTAACTTCGTAACTTTTGTATGTTAACAGAATTTTCTCTGTCTTTATAGTAGATACCACATTTGTGATTACTTTCTAAACAATGGTGAAAATGTAAGTTCCACCAGATCATAGTTCCTTTTCAGGTAGTTAAAAAAATGAGCTAGGTGGTAGATGCACTTTTCTTTTAGTCGTGTTAAAAATTAGGCAAAAGAGACCATATTTTAAAACCATGAAGTTACAAGCTTGGTATCATCTTTGTTTAAAGGCAGAGAATTTCTATCGTTGTAAAGAACAAAGTATGAAGCACATCTGGAAAATAGTTTCAGCTATGGGCTCTGGAGAACGTGCTTCAGACAACAGGAATTTGGGTTTCCTGTGTTAGCATCCTATGCACGTGCCCTGTACCTTGCTTTATGAATCCTTACACCATGAGTACACAGTTCATGGAGTACACACACACACACAAATATAAATATATGGGGTATACAGCTGTACCTACGTGAAACACTACCTTTATCTAGTCTTGAGTTCAAAAATTCTAAGGTTATAATAATAATATATAAAAATGAGTTACATCTTTTCTCTTTAACTTGTGCTTTGTGATTATCTGGCATGTTTTTTTATAATTACATTCAAAGTCTTGTTGTTTATGCTCGTTCAGGATTGTTGTTATTGTAATGTCAATGTTTTCACTGGCAGTATTCCAGCTAAACATCATCAATCCTTAATGTGGCTTGCTACAGTGCAGTAGCTTTCATTCAAGCAGTAAAAGTGGTATCGGGCTTTTAAGTGCTGAAAGCTATGTTTACTATGTAATTCTTAGCAAACTACACAGTACTGCATTTATTGCACAACACTCCATACCACAATTTTTCTGCAGTAAAATAATATGCAAAAGTCTTGTATGATATGTTACTTGCAACATTTGCAGCAGCAGTACACTTAATTACAAACAAGTTGCTTGTAAACCTTGAGCATCTTGACTTGTACCTCCTTCTTTTTTTTTCCTCCTTTTTTTTTTTTTTTTTTTTTTTCTTTTTTTCTTTTTTCCACAGTTCTAGTATCTCCGCAGGTGTAACTGGAACACTTGTTTGTTTTTCAGAGTTCTTCACTCTCCACCACCTTTTGGCTCGGGGATGAAAACAGCATAGGACTTTCAGTAGTTGGGAAAGTGGAAAAAATGTCAAGTCCTTGACTGGTAAGGTTTGTGTACCGGCTGCCACCAGGTCGAAGCTTTATTGGTTGTGGGATTTGACGGTGCCACTGAGCTGAAGCAACAGAAACAGAATAGGCCATATAAACCTCTAATTAAGTTAGTGATGAAACAAGAGAAATCATTGCACACGACTGAAAAGTTGCTTCTGACATCCTTGAAGAGAGTACAGCGCTGTTGTGCCTTATTTTAGGGTCTATTCCTTCAAATATTATCATTTACGTGGTTTATATGTTGAGTATTTTTATTGATGTTTACAGATGGAATTTAACACCTTTCCAATTCAATGGCAACGTCTACATGGATTTCACCAATTTCCAAATTTAATCATTTGATCTTTGGAGCCTTTTCCAAAACTCTTGCAATCCAAACTAAAAACATACCACAGTATGAACAGAGATGGAGAAACTGGACGTGGCTCTGATTTTGTATTGCTCCATCCCCTGGGGGACTTTTCTTCCTGCTGTTTGTTGTTTTGGGGTTTTTTTGGTATATAATTTGAAAGTAATAATATAGTAATATAGGGATTTCTTTTAAAAAAGTAATTATGATTCTTATTTCCCTCTACTAGTTACAACTAGTAACACGTTTTCTAGATTTTTTTAAAAGATATTGACAGAAATGTAATCCAAAGACACATATTTAGTAATCTAAAAATGACATTCAGCATGTTCCTGTATGAACAAATACCGTTGCAATTTTTAAAGAATATTTAGCTACTATATAATAATTAACAGTTATCATTCTTAGAACACTTCAGAAAGGGGAAATTGATGTAATCTTTGCTGTCATTTGTCCATAGAAAACCTCCAGGTCTGCACCCAAACTGGGCAAACTTATCTCAGCAATTAAAATGAAAGAGTAGAAGTTCAGGCTACAATACTCTGAGAGCAGCTTGGTGTGGGACACCTCCAATCTACATGATAAACATTGACAGGAAATGTTCATTATCTTCCCGTGCTGAATTTTGACTTTGTCTGGAAATACTTGAAAAGTAGCCTCCTTTTATCTTGCAGACCCCAATTTGTTTCTATTTGGACAATACACTCATTGTTTACTGTACTTTTCCTTTGCACATGGGATTGCAAACCATGTTTTTCTCCAATTCTCCAGGCCCATCTTATTCAAAGAAAATTTTTTTCTGTCACTCTTGGTGTACTAGACTTGCAGTCTTTAGAAAACATGGTTGGAACCAGGAAGCATTTCTTTCTATCTTTTTCCTGTTTTTACCTTGAATCCTTCATACAAAAGTGTAATTTATATCTTGCAACATTTAGATACCTGAGGGATTGGTTTTAATTTTATGTGACCTTTTTTGAATGACTCTTGTCAGCCCTTTCTTGAGCATTACGTGACCATTGTCTGTGTGACCACAAGGTGGCGGGAAACTGACAGAGATGCGCCGGTGACTCGGGGTTATCCTTGATAATTAGGTGAGATTTTTGAAAAAGGAGAAATGCAAGGTTGAAAACATGTTGATTTTTTTTTTTCCTTTGAGGATACGGCTATAAACCAATAGTTAGTGGAATGCGTTTTCTGTTTTATTATGCTAACTGATCATAGTACTCTCTTGCTTTAGATAAATTGTCGTAACTTACATCTTGCATAGATAAAAAGTAATTAAATTATATGCTCTAATTCTTGAAGTGAGATGGAGCTTTCTGAGTCTTAGACAAACATATTAGATGCAAACTAGCCTCTGTTAATTAGACATTGCTGCATCATACCTGCTCCATAGAAGAAGGGATCTACTTATATGTAGTTTATTGTTCCATCTCAGGTCAGGGCTGTAGCACAGGTGTGTGTGTCAGAGGGAGCAGAGATAAGGTTTGACTCAAATATACGTTTATTATATGCTTATGTGCCTAGAGAACTTGGAAGATGGAAAATGGGAGTAGAGAATCATAGAATGACAGAATAGTTTGGGTTGGGAAGGACCTTTAAAGGCCACCTAGTCCAGCCTCTCTGCAGTGAGCAGGGACATCTTTAACTAGAGCCCTGTACAACCTGGCTGTGAATGTTTCTAGGGATGGGGCACCTACCTCCTCTGGGCAGCCTGTGCCACTGTTTCCCTGCACTCATTGTAACAAATTTATTCCTTTTACCCTGTATTAGTTTAAAACCTTTACCACTTGTGCTATTGCAACGGGCCCTACTGAAATGTCTGTCCCCATCTTTCTTATAAGCCCCCTTTAAGTACTGAAAGGCTGCAATAAGGTCTCCCCAGAGATTTCTCATCTCCAGGTGGAACAAACCCAACTCTCTCAGCCTGTCCTCATGGATTAAGATCTCGGGGAGGGCTAGGACCAGTCAAAACCAAGATACTCTAATTAGTTTTATTTACTAACCAATACTTACCGTATATGTCAAGTCTAGCTGTACAAGACACAATACCAGCTTCATTTTTTGCAGATAAGGTGTACCAGCCAGCATCTGCTTTCTTGGCAGGTTGAATGAGGAGGCAGACATACCCTGTTGTGTCTTGGTGCATGCTGGGGAAACAAATGTTTCGGAATTAGTATTTCTCCAGAGCATATCAACTTTGAGATTTTAACAATATGTATATTAAATATGAAACATGTAAGTTATAACTTCTATTCTCAAAGAAGCAGCAGTGCAAGACATTTATAGTCAATAGATTTGCTTTCAGTTTGGCTGTGACCAATGATGAGAGAAGCTGAAATCTGTTCTTGCTTCTCTCCGCTGCACAAAGCCGTGGTGTGGCAGTGAGCTGCATTGTTGCTCTGTACGTGTTAATACTGGAGTTGTTGATCGAATTCCATTGAACTAAACCCATACAAAACTATTGCCCAGTCAGACTGTATTTTTAACTACTTTAGAAGCTGGAAGAATAATGTAACAAAATACCAAGAACATTTGTACAAAGTTGTGGTATTTTTCACACCAGTAACTGGAGCCAGTCAGAAACTTCCTTATGACACCCTTCCCGTGAGAAAATGCCTGAGTGAGAGAATCTGAAAGATCTAAAAGAAACCTGCTTTGTTATTCCCTCCCTTCCCTTGCTCTTCAGTTATCCAAGACTTTCTGCCCCCAACTTCCAGGAAAAGCTATTCAGTAGTTTATCAGAGAACAAAGGCTTCTGTGCTCTCTAGGCTGTGGTTGTCCTTTTTATCAACCCAAGCGTTTCGGTCATTATCAAGGAAGAGGTGCGAGACAAGCACATCAGAACACTTGGAGCTGCAGGAAGTTCTGAAATTTGAGATTTTGTTTCCTTATGAACTGGAATGAAACATCAAAACACAGAGTTTCTGGTCAAGAGGACGTTTTGTGTTTCTGACAGCCCTAATTTAAAAAGGAACATTCACCCTTTGCTCCCTGCTCTACAGAATTTGCCTTCTGCTGGGGGTGCAGTGTTATATAAACTCATGCATGTCCATATTGTGACACACACAAAAAAAAGGTCTCTTGGCTTCAGGCAAGAAGAAAATAGTGAGGCAAGGTAGAGACAAACAGGGATAACACTGTCCATCGCTCACATGGATCTGTGCAGAACCTTGGGGGCAGGCAGTCTGGGTATGACTGGCTGAAACAGCAGAGGGGATACAAGCCTGATGTTGGCTCCTGGCATTGTGAGGTGTGGGAGGTTTCCCTTCGTCATTCCTCTGCTGAGCTGTAGCAAAGGCTTGTTTTCTAAGCTTCTGTGAAACAACTGGAAACGGGGCATTTTAGGGCAGTTGTTCATTTTCCATTAATTAGAGTGTTTGCATGTGTAGAACCATCATTCCTGTGAAAGTAACAGTATTTGAAATAAATCCTTGAGTAATCTGCACAGAGGCAGAGGAGTAAAGACTAGAGGCTATAGAAGATCAGAATTAGGTGGGCTTTTTGGAGAGAGACAGCAGTCTCTGGGTGGGGACAGGGGGACCACTTAAAGATTGTTTCAGGTAAGCTTTCCCTGGTGATGGGTGTGCATTCACAACAAGTGCTGCTCTGGAGCCAGTTTTCTTTACAGGGAGCCTGCAGGTTGTGCTATGAGAATGTAGTACTTCTTGAAGTTGATCTCAGCTCCAATGAGTGCATCAGCTCATTAATTGTAGCCAGGTGAAGTAAAATATTAGAAATCAGATTTATGCTGAAGTAGAAATCCTTAAAAAATGAAAGCAATTAATTTCTCATTAATTACAGCCAGGTGCATTATTTCATCAGCTCCTCTTTTGCAAAGCCAAAGAAATAGTGATGCATTTGAATGGAAAAGCTGAACCCAAACACTGTTGCATGTTGTAAGCATGGATCCAAGTCTTTGCATATGTTTGTGACTAAACTTTGTTATCATCTTCTCTATCTGATATGCCAAACTCTGTATTGTCTTGTGCCAGCGATGTGCCCTTGTGGTCAAGAAGGCCAACGGCATCCTGGGGTACATCAGGAAAAGTGTGACCAGCAGGTGGAGGGAGGTCATCCTGCCCTTCTGCTCTGCCCTGGTGAGGCCCCATCTGGAGCACGGGGTCCAGTTCTGGGGTCCCCAGTTCAGGAAGGACAGGGAACTGCTGGAGAGGGTACAGCAGAGGGCTACAAAGATGATGAGGGGCCTGGAGCATCTCTCTGATGAAGAAAGGCTGAGGGACTTGGGTCTTTTGAGTCTGGAGAAGAGAAGACTGGGGTAAGTATCAGGAGGATGGGGCTGGTCTTCTTTCAGTGGTGCCCAGGGACAGGGCAAGAGGAAATGGGCATAAACTTGAACGTAAGAAGTTCCATCTAAACATGAGGAGGAACTTCTTTCCTTTGAGGGTGGCAGAGCCCTGGAACAGGCTGCCCAGAGAGGTGGTGGAGTCTCCATCTCTGGAGACATTCAAATTCCACCTGGACACGTTCCTGTGTGACCTGCTCTGGGTTTGACAGGGGTGTTAGATCAGATGTTCTTTGGAGGTCCCTTCCAACCCCATATCATTCTGGGATTCTGTGCTCTGGGGCATTCAAAGCCATGTTCTAACTGTTCTGAGTTTGAATTCATCCATCGTTAGAACTAAGCTGAGGAAAAAATAATTTAGAAGGAGAATAAGGTGCTAAAATGCATTAAAAATACCATATCACAATATCTTTGATAAGAAGATGCATCTTCTTATCAGGCCTATGACCCGAAAGGTCTATCACCTCTCTCTGAAGTAGTGGCATATTATGATCCATGCCTTTATTCTGAACCAAGAAAATAGCTATTGTTCACCTCACAGAGAAGCCAGCTTTTTAAAACTTCATGTGGGTGAAAGAAGCTGTTTTAAGGAGAACACCACCTGTGTTTATCACACAGTTTTTCATGGAAACAATTGGTCCCACCACAAGAAACTTCAAGCGTGGGTACGATGGTACAGTACCTCATCCTCTCTCTGTTTGATGGGATGGTCTCATTATCCTTCTTCCAGAAAAATATAGGGGGTGGCATTCCCACAACTCTGCCCTCTAGTCTGACAGGGTACCCTTCAGGAACACCGCAGTTCTGGAGCTTCTCTAAAAACATGGGGGCTCTTTTTACTTCCTTTGCTGGAAAAAGAAAAAAATAAGTCTTAAACAATAGAGATTTTATTCTTTGTTATGCTTTGAACAATATGGAAGAACACAACCAAAAATTATTCCTGTGGTAGCACAACAGGTTCTGAATTTTTAAGGGGGTGTTGGAAGGAAAGTGAAATGCCGTGACGTAGCCTCTGTGAGGGAACATAAAGAAAATAATAGGCAGAACTGATATTCATAAAGGAATATATGCATATTTAATGGATCTAAACATGCTACCATTGCAAGAAATTAATGCCAGTCCTATGGGTTTCTTTATTAAAGAACAGTATTCATATTTTTGGTTTTTATTTAAATAAAATGTTTAAGTCCATAACATTGGGACTGACATCTAGGAGACCACAACGTATATTATGAATCCAAACACTAACCATTTTCTGTGGAGAAAATTAACAATGTTGTTTTACCAAGACAAGAGAGGTAAAGTGATGATAAGAGAGAATTCTTACTTTCCTCTTTTAATAACAGGAGTGCATCTATTGACTGAGTACTAGGTCCGTTTCCCTCCAACAGATGAGTTTTCCAGCTGTTGAATTCTCCTGCTGTCAGTGCATTAACTATTTGTGAATACTTGTCTGTAGGGAAACTGAGGCACTTCTTTTGAAGAAATGTATACAAATAACTACAGCATTGTTTTTCAATTATTCTTACCTACAACAGTCAGCTCCAGAGTGAATGAATTTTGTCCTGTTTTATTAGTGGCAAGACAAGTGTATGTCCCAGCGTCATTTTGTGTGAGAGGATCGATAAGCAGAGAGTGAACTCCAGTCTCTCTGACCAGCATCTTGTGGGTGCCATCTGGCAGCACAGGTTTGCCATTCAGAAGCCACGTCAGGTCTGGAGTTGGTAACCCGCTCACCTAGCAGACAGGGAAACAGCCAGACACAAACATCAACCTGACGGAGTTCTTGGTACATTTGTAGGTGAGTCTCTTTTCAGATACCATCTGAATTATGTCAGAATCTAGAACAAAAAGATTTTAATTTTTTTTTGGTATTTCTCAGCTTCTGTTTTTTCTGCTGTTTAGTTCCAAAAGGCAGAAGGATAGAAACAAAACAAGCAACAGAATTCTAAGAGAAAAAAATACATGAAATACCTTCATTTTTCTTGGTCAGAAATGAAGAAGTATTTTATGGAAAGATGATTAGACTTTATTATACTCTTGAAGATCTTTCCAATAGATGGAAGTACTTACTCATGTCTAAAATATTGCTTTACAAACAATATTCTACAAACCAGAGAAGGAGGGAAGTGGAACTTACCTGAACGAGGAGTGCTGTCTTCCAGGTCTGTGCAATACCAGACATGCTTTAAGGCTTCACAAGCTCTGCCAGGATAGCAGAGCTAAGAATAACCAAATTCTTTGGCATGCTCCCTGGTAAACTTTACATTGTAAATTAAGTAGTAAATGAATCTTGTTCAGCTTCAGGGCATTAACTTCTGCTTCAGAGCTTCTACCCTCTTCAGGGTAGGAGACATTCTGGGGCATAGAGGAGGTCAGTGTCCACACTACCAGCTTTGCTGTGCTCCTGTGACACAGAGGGACTACCAAAATATATTGGAGCAAGGGAGTTTCTTAAAAAAGCTGTTCAATAACAGGATGTTCACTCTGCGTGTACTCTAATCTCTGACAACTCTCTCCTGTGGGGATTTGAATCTGTAAATGGGGACGTTTCTGCATCTGTGCATGCTGGGCAAGCATAAAATACACAGGGCTCCATTCCCTCTTTTCAGGGAGTATTTATCTGCAGTAATACAGTTCAGTACAGTGGGAGCATTTGTTTGAACAGTATACATGCTGAATCCTCTCTTTCCCATGGTTTTGTGCTGTTCTGGATTACGTTCAAGAATCTGATAATGGAGCAGAAGGACCTGTCATTCCCAGATGAACTTCTGGAGTTCAAACTGGTAAAGGACACGGTGAACATATCTAGTAATTTGAACAACCTTGTGAGTGAGCCTTCTATTTCTGGGGTTGTGTTTTCTGTGTTCTTCATTCCATATAGCATGTGTTGAAAAGAAATCCCCTGAATCAGCTCAGAGATAATGACAATAAGAAATAATCTTTTAAAAATGAAGCATTTAAATTTCAACAGAAAATGTTAATGCATAAAATAAAGAACATGAAAACACCTAGCAACACATGTACAGAGGTAGGGGTAGTGAGAATGACCAGAGGAAACAGTTAATACCTTACAATCCAACCTACAAAGTCGCCCTTCGTGTGCTACCATGTCACCTGGAGCCTGTAGAAAGTATGGCCTGAAAAAGCGTTCTTGAACTGCCTCTTTGTCTCCTTCTGGCGCCCGGGGTCGTGTTCTGCAACACAGAATTTGCATATATATGTTTGGGAGCCAAACTTTCTTTTTCTTAATCCTTAAAAAAAGTTAAAAGGGCAGAAAGAAACAGACTGATTGTAATTTAATGTTTGCATATTTTTCATTTAGGAAGATTGTCAAATTAACTATTTTGGGTAGTATTGTTGAATTCCCAAGCTCTCTTTCTCTACTTTTTGCTTTTTTGCCTGGATTTCATTTTGCTAATCCATCCCTTGCCTTTAACTCCACTGCAACAGGTAAATAAAATAATACTTTACACTGAAACTTCCCTATATTTGAAGATGACCTGAAAAATATTGGATAGTACAAGTGACCTGTTGGGAGGGATTTGCTGCTGTTATTTCTGTTCTGTGACTGAGGACTGCAGTACAGTGTGCACTGAAGTACAGCAGCTAGTTATTCTGAATGCCTTCAGTAAGAAGCACTAAGAGGGTGTGAAGGACTTCTCTCACCTGTGAGGCTGAATTGTTGATATTCGGCCCCGAACAGGGATACTCTGAACCATCAGGCGGCCTGAACAACTGATTCTCCCCTGCAAATCACAATGGGAACAGAATTAATAGTTGGTTAATGGCTCATTTAATTTTAAAGCGTAAGTAGTTAATGTTTACAATGCATTAGCTGGTTGGTTTTTTAAATAAAGTAACTGAGCTATCCTGTAAATATTACTTCTTCAAAGCAAACGCTATTAGCATGTGGTGGATTGGAGTTGAGGCAGGGGTTTCTTTGTGGAATGGAAACTGTACATGGAAACTGAGAAGCACTTGGGCTGAGATACAATTTAGAAAAAGGGAAAAATTTAAACTGGCAAAAGTTGCCTGAAGTGAGTGTACTGCTAAATAAATGTCGGAACTAGCACACGGGGTGAAGGAGAGTGGTACTGGGGAACGAGACTATTTACAGGTCCACATCTTTTCATCCTAGACAAAGAATAATAGTGTTTGGTAACACTTCCAAATTTGACATAACGTTTTGTTTCCCCATGTTCTGTTCTTTCTGCCTGCAAAATCATGTCTGTCTTGTCACCATATCCCAAAAGGTATCTATCAGCAACAGAAATGGGGTCAGAAGATAGGGCAGGAGTTACTAATGTGGAAAAATGCCCCTAATGATTGTGGCTGGGATTTGTAAGAATAGGGGAGTAGTTTCATCATTCTTCATCATATGGTTTCCTCTCCTACCCTCTGAAGCACCTGATTTTTGATACACTCACCACTCAAATCTTGGTGGCCCAATTTGTGTTACCATTAACATATATTAGAAAAAGATGAAGCAAGCGTTTTTGTAGAGGAAAATAAAACACCTTACTTGTGGGTTTGCAGCCATAATCGTATAGTTGCCATCATCATCACTAGTAGAAGCTTCAATATGTAAAGAATATGTTCCATCTTCTTCTCTGTTCATTTTGAAATGCTTGTTTTTCTTTGAAATCTGCTTGCCATCCTTGAACCAGTATATCTGTAGTGATCAGAAACCACCCACCCCCCCCGTAACTTAACACTTGCTCTGCAGGGGAATAGTGACTAGAAAAAACATAGATAAGAACATGACATAAGTTGACCAATTGCTAGTAAAAATTTTAGAACATTATAAGATGTGCAGATCAGTTACAATGTGAAGTAGGAGGATACCAGGTTGAACTCAAAGCTGTGTATCTCCTTTGCATTGCTGGGCCTGTCAGGTTCTCTTTTCTTGGCTACAACACGTTATTGGTTATCTCAGATCAGTTCTGATCTTTCTGAGAAGTTAATTTTTGGGGGGTTATGAAGTTCTTTTTCTCTTGGAGTAAGGTGATTGTGAGGCAGTCCACATAGTACATCAAGGCTACGTACTCAGGAGCAGATATCGTTACTTTAGAAATTTATTTAATTTTTAAAGTTATTTTAGATATTGTTATTTTAGAAAGTGAGAGGGAAATTATTTGGAATGAGATTTTCCAGAAAGACGTATAGAAATTGCAATAGGATTTTAATTCCTTTACTGCTAACAGTGAGAATGACTTACCTTGGGAACAGGTATTCCAACAATTTTGCAAGTGAATGTAATAGGAGATCCTTCCGTTACCCGAAAATGCTTGAGTCTCTTGTCAAAGATGGGAGCTATGTATTTGCCTGTAGGGATTTCCTCGTGTTGGACTTCATCGTCTGATTCATCCACCGGGGTACGTTCAAGGCGAAATTCTATTTCATTCATCAGCCTCTGCTCAAAGCTCGAAATCCTGTATTCCTGCAGAGTGCGAGAGGCACAGTTCGGAACGAGATGAGTCGTGCTCTGTAGTACTTGCAGTCATTTGTGCTTTTAGACTAATTCCAAAATGAGTGAAAATATAAAAGCCTGCATAAACTAGGACCATTTGGTCTGTAGATGCAAACTCTAGGCATGTTTCATTCTACTTTTGTAGCCAGCGTGAATCTTCAGAAACTCACTTTAATCTGTCAGACAGTGCTATTACAATGGGTTTTGTTGCATTGTTATGGGAAGGAAATGATCTGTGGCTTGAAAGGGAAGTGAAAATCTCATTTCTGAAATTGAGTATTAGAAACTAGTGAATCATAAATAAGGATATAGCCTATCCTTAGATAAATTCCATTTGCTGAGAAAACAAAGTTCAGAAAATGCATCTTGTCTGAAATCTTATAGGAAATTAATTAAATCACCAGCAAAGATCCCTAATTGCTGAGACTTACATCCCTGATCATTTACATATTCCATCATACTGCTTATTGTGCTCTTGACCAAATAGTTCCCAAATAATAAGGAGCAAAGGTGGAGAGGCAGCACAAAATTTTAGCTGACAGTCTTCTGATTTCTTCAGGAGACCAGGGAGGCAGAAGTGGCCAAAGATTGAGAGGTTACAAGGGAGTTTTGAGGAGACAGTGTGATTATAAAGCTAAATTCGCTGGTTTGAATATGTTTTTCTCCTTAATAATTTGAGCACTTTTGATCACTGTTATTCCCTTTGCAAAGATAAGTAATTTTTTAAGTGTTATGTGTGTTCAGAAGGCAGTAGTGCTGATGGACAGAGTAGGTGAAGAGAAGATGGCAAATTGTTATCTTGGAAGTCAGACACAGTAAATCCATGAAGAATGTTTTCTCAGAGAGGGCAACTGAACTCAGTTGAGAATGAGTGGGGATGAAAAGTGTTAAGACTTCTCAGAGTCAGATAGTAATCCAAAAGAAGTAGTCTAGAGACTAAATATTGAAAATGGGCTTTTTCAAGAGTCAACCCTCTTCAGCTTTTAAGTGCAAGATAATAAAGAACAAAGGAAGAAAAAGTAGGGGGCCTGCAGCTGCTCTCACGTACAAAACCTCTTTTTTTTATCCTGCTTAATTATTTATGCAATCTGGGACAGCACCAATGGTACAGGTACCTGTGGGCAAGGAGTTAGGCTGTTGTTACGGGATTGAAAGAGTTAGGATTTTGAACTGCCTTCAGGCCAAGGAAGAAACTGAACTAGGTCCTGGGATTTGTCCTAACCTCCTCCTGCAATTGCATAAAGCTAATCCTCGTTTAGTGTATCTTCTGTTTGAAAGAAGTGAGCAAATCTGACTGGAGACATTTGGTATAACTGAACCACATTTTTTTTTTTAACACTCCTAATTCTGATGAAATTTCACCTGGCAATATAGCATGACAGGTGTGGTGTTCTTTTCTGGTAAAAATGACAGTTTATTACTGCATGTACTTGATCAAAGTTGCAGCTGGAATTCTAGTGAAATCGTATTTGTATTTTTGTCAGCACTGCATGATTATCATTGCTATAGAAGACCAGGGGCTAATCTGTTCTGTCTCATGCAACATCAGCAGAATTACCAACTATGTTCTGATTCTGGATTTCCTTCTTGTTGGCGATGAATGATGTACTGGATGAAGTAGGAGGAGTACATCGGGATTATTAGATACCATGCTGAGTGCATAATGCTGACACTTAGGAAAATCTTGACTTGTAAGCTAAACACTTTCTATATGGAAGTCAATGATAGATAAATAGAGCACTGGGATGTAAATCACTCACGTTCGGTGCTGCACTCCATATAGTAATATAAGACCATACCAGTACTTTGAGGCACAGACTTGTCAGCAGCTTTCATTCTGGATGATCCCTACGTGCTCTGCAGACATTGTAAATGGGACCCAATGCTGCTATTGAAATACGGGGTTATAATAAAATTCTCTAAATAAGGATATGCTATAGGACATACTTTATGAGAGGGAGTTTTTAAAATAGCATGTAGAAAATACAGGAAGCCAACACTTTGAGATTCTTATGGGATGCTGTACTCTTTTCATGATACAGTCATCTCTCACACAGAGAGTTGCATTCATGTTTATGAGAAAATGAATAAAAGCCTTTCCCTATATTGTAATAATCAATTTAATGCAGATATGCTATATATAGGATGAAAATGTCTTCTTTTTAATACTCTGTTAACTATGAGAGAAAATAAACAGGACAAAATCTATGGGTGTGAATCCAGCACTCCAACATATTATTCTCAAGGTGCTGATTGTTCAATAAATGGCAAATCAATAGGAGTTTTGGAGAATACTATGTATCCTCTCATCTCTTTAAATGATCACTGCTTTCAGTGCAGAGGAAACTCAGACTTGAATTTGGACTCAGTCTGAGCAGTAGTTTTCCTGGATGTGGAAGTATAAAATCAGAAGTGATTAAAGGTAGGAACTGAGTGGAAACTTCTATTGAGCAATCCTAAAATTATTTTCTACTTCATTACCATTGGCATCCTAATTACCATAACAATTAGAGAAGTGCCAGCTTTGAAGTTTTCCTGTGTTTGGGGGACTGGGAATAAAGATTTTGGTTTGGTGTCATACAGAATAGCAAATAAGTGTATAAATAACTTTTGCTGTCAGCAGATAACTTTGACACTAGTAGTGATCATTGCTTCTAAAGGGGTTATCATGCAGTTAACTCAAAAGACCGATCGGTATTTCACAGTAGCTCTCTAAATAATTTGTCTTACTACCATAGCAAGTACAAATTGTAACACTTGTGATTCATCTGCAAAACATACCGCTTGCCAGTTGTTTTACTCAAAGTGCTTTGGCAGCGTGATCTGTCAGAAAGAAGGTCAACAGCAATATTAAAGAAACCAAGGATTACACTGCAGTTGTCCACAGAGGGTAATTTGCTCCAGAGACTCCATGACTTTTTGCTTATCTTTGCGTGTTCTCTGTCAGAAGGGCTAACAGACACTGTGAAAAGTTCCCTTGTTGCAGATGAGGGTAAATCATTATTTGCTGCGTTAAGGCTGAGCTGGCGGGGCAGCTGTGGAGCGCTGCGTGGCCCAGGTGAGAGCAGCGTCACAGCCTACAGACAGGATGGCCAGCCAGCAGTCCTTACGGTGTTCTACTCTCATTCAAGGGTGGTTGGACCTGGTTTACAATGATTTCAACCTCAAAATACTATTTCCTTTTTTATTTCTTTAATTTCATAGGCACTGCCCAGATCCAGAGAATGTACTGATTCTAGTTAAGAAGGAACCAATATTTAGTTCCTTGACCTTTGTAAAAGGCTTATTATTTTGCTGAACTCTCCTAATGCTAGGTCTGTAGTTTGAGGTATGCCAGGAACAGCTACCAAAAAACTTTAAGTTCCTAACAAGTGCCTCTCAATTCATGTAAGTCAGGAAAATAGGCTTAAAGCTAAAAATTGAATACCGCATTTTAGTTCAACCAAAGTAAAACCAGAAAACTTTTCTTAAACAGTTTCCTGCTTAATTTGTGTTAAAAACATACAGTGTATGAATGTATGTGTGCACCAGGAGTTGAGCAAGTTGTAAAGTGAAAAAATTAAACCCAGTGTACAAAAGCTTATATGAAAAGAAAAGTTTTACACTCCTGCCAGTCTCTAATAGAGATGATTGGAAATTAAAAATGCTGCTCAGTCACAAAGTACACTCCCTCCAGCTGCATCCCCTCATACCTCCTGTTTAAAGCTCCAGTTTGCTCTCCAAACCAGTACTTACCAGGAAAGCTCACTCTGCTAAGTATTGTAGCAGCTCAACCACACAAACACCTTTTGTTCCACTAGTCATAACACATCTTGTTCACAAGTGAAATTTATCTTAATAGCACTCAATTTTCTTACCTGCTGACTACTTTCTTGATTAACATCCTCTCTGAAATGTGGTTTTCTTCCCAGGTCCTTTACAAGCGCAGCTTTATTTTCCCGAATAGAATCATCTGTTGCTAACGGCAGAGGCTTCAGGTTTTTCTTTGTTAATCCCTGGGTTGGACTATTAAAAGAAAATTCTGATACTAACATGCAGCAACCGGTTGGTTTTTTGGTGTTTGGGTTTTTTTTGTTTGTTTTTGTTTTTTTCTTTTTGTCACCTGTGTGATACGATACGTTACCCTTCAGTTGTCTGGAGGAACTATTATTTCTACATTCTACATAACTGTAGAAGCCAAAGCACAATATGGGATTTTTTTCCTCTTTTTGGTACTATTTTACTGGTTTGTCCCATTCCACAGGGAATTAAGAACATGCATCTTAAAGAGAATAAGCATTATGATACTATAATAAGCATCTAAATTCCATTTATATTTGTACTGGGATAATGATGTCACATCGCTAAAGAAATCTATATCCATGTTACCATAGGTGTACAATTTGTACATTTTACTGTATCAGGCAATAATTTAAAAGTGAATACAATTTCTCATTGATCTTTACCTTACATCTTCTTTGATTATTTACACTTTCCATTAACTTTTGCTTTTTTCAGTTCAGTTTTTTTTCACTTTCAGTTCAGTTTTTTCTCTCACCCTTTTATGACACCTAGTATCAACAGTTCTTTTTATTTTTTATAGATGTAGTCTGGTTTATCTTAGTACTGAAAAATAGTATTACTGTTTTATTTTAGTATTTGAAAATAGTCAAGTTCTCAAACTAGACTGTCATGAAATGGTGAGAGCAGCAAACTACTGGAGAGCATGCAATACTCCACCAGGAGTTGGGGTCTTCATAACAGGTAAAAGGCATAACTGACGATTGCTCTGCAGGATACCTTCCTTTTGTTGTGATCTCTCACTACTTTTACCACCAGCAGTTAGAAAGAGTAAAGCACTTTGCAAGGGTTAAGTGTCATTAATGCAAAGAGAATAGTGCTTGACCTCTTGTGTGCCAGTTGCCGAGGGGAGGAAGGGGAGAGGATGAGCCGTTGCAGTTGATTTTTGCTTCTTGTTGCAACGTTGAGAAAGCGTGCTGAATGCTTGGGTTGGGGATGGGTAAAACCTTCACTGTGACTCTTCTAACTTTATTATGCCATGATGCCAGGGCCATGAAGGCCTCCAGGCATGTGCCACAGTGTGGTGCCAATGGTGTGGCTGTGCTGGACAACTAGGAAGTCAGTGAGTAGGGGCACGGTGATGGCTTGAAGGCAGGATTTCCCAGCACGCAGTGTGGTGGATGTTATGTGTACAGGGACACTTTTTTTCTGTTCTAATTATAGAATGGTTGATGTAGTATCAGCAAAATAATCAGGAGATTGTGACTTACTGGTGACTGTCACTACCTTGAAGTGTACCATTGGTAAAAGGGGGAAATATTCCTTCGTTTGAAGTTCTAGGGATAAAAAGTATCAATCCACTGGTGTTGGCCATGCTAACACGGGGTTTACATAATCAAAAAAAGAGATACTGATTTCAACTCTACTAGTGAAGAACAAACTCTTAAACGCCACAAATTTTCCCATACACCATCATCCTTATTTACTTGTATGGTGGTAGCCATTTTGTCACAGAAATCATGCTGGATGGCAATTAAAATATTAATGTGCAAACCATTAGATCTCCTGAGGTTTTCTGGGGAATTTTAAATATAAAAAGTATTACAACCAGAAAAAGACCTTTAAAGTTCTTTCTTAGGTTTACCTGGACTAAGAAATAACATACTTTATGAGATACCTCTTAAAACTTTACTTGTTGCTTACAAAAGGTAAGAATGTCTATATAGCTCATCTAGGCAAATGGTTTTAGAGTGACTTATCTTGCAAGCTCATGAAATCTCTTTTTTCCCACTAGTACAGACTTACGAATCTCTGAGACCCCAAATTGTTTTATGTATCTGTTTATAAAGACACATTTCTCTATAATGAATTTATCTTACCCTTGATGCATCTTACTGTAGAAAGTACTATCCTATCCTTTCCTAGCTGAGTGTAAAAGTTAGATGAAATGACTAGAATATATTTATAACTTGCTTTTCTATTTTATGCATGACTTGCATTTCAGTAATCTACCCACCGAACCCTTGAACAGAAACAGATCCTTGTTTCCCTTATAAGTACTTCTGCACATGTGGTTTATGGTACTTACGTTGCTGGTGTACTTTTGGGCAGTCCCATAGCATTGGTTGATGGCACAGTAGGAAGTGAAGGAAGAACAGAACTAAGGAAAGCTGCAGGATTCTGAATTCGGCCCGTTGGGGACATCGGAGCAGGAGTCACACTCTGCGGCTGAAACTGTTTTACACTAGATGTAGAAAGTGTTAATGGAGGCACCATAGATTCTTTAGGGCTTGGTAGAGACTGTTCACTTTTGCTTGTAAACCCTCCTGAAAACCTTGATTGGGCAGATGGAGGATTTCCTGTGAAATTTTCCTTGTTATTTGTTCTTTGACTTCCTTGAGAGATATTGCTGAATGTTGTAACTGAGGAGCTAGAAGAGGAGCTGGTAGGCGAGGTGGTTTGTGGTGGTAGGAACTGCTTAGGTCGGGTATAACCAAATGCTTGTGAAGCAGAGGCTTTGCTTTGCTTGTACGTAGTTGAAGTGGTCTGTTGATGCAGTGAAGTAGTAGAATTCACTAAAGATGTGTTGAATGACAACTCTCTTGTGGATGTCTGATATAGCTGCTGTTGTTCAAGCAAGACTTGGTTCTGGAGCTGTTTTAGCTGGGTCTGATCACTGCATATAAAACAAAGACAAGCAAAATTGGTCATGAGCCCTGAATGTGCTGGCTGACTACATTTCCGTTTGCAAATTGCAAGAGATACAGTAAGAGATAGAGGAAACTCCTACATGACCTATTTTGTAACGTCATGAGAAGAGCAGATTGTTAGTTTGCTACTAAAATAATTTTTTCCTTCCTCTCCCCTTCTTTGCCAGAGGCACACATGCTTTTTGTCTGAAAATTATTTGACTGAAACATAAATATAAATCTGACTTGCAAATACCCAGCATTGTCAAATTCTGCTCTATGTCACCTTAGTACCTCTCTGCTTGTGTAACTCGGGGTAGGATTTGGTTTATCAGGAGCACATCATTCAGAGAGGACTTGCATTCCATGCAATTGTTGTTTCCTAGATGTTATCTACTGTATATATCTTCAGGGCTTTTTTACTTTGCAATTAAGGAAGATCATTTGCCTTGTCAAGTGGCTTATTTAGTTATTATGTATATAGGAATACAGCATATGGAAAACAGGCTCATTAGTTTTTCCCTTTCCAAAACAGAAAGGATGTAGAGGATATGGAAAAATTATGGTGTAATAAATTGTCAAGTGTTACATAACTCGTCAAAAAGTGAAAAATGTAGAAGTAGAGACCAGCCACAAACCAAATAGATGAAGTCAAGAAAACTTCTTTTTATTTAAAAGAATTATTGTTTCCGTAATGTAGTAAATAAAAATTACATTAAAGGTAGATAAAGATAGCAATCTCAAGCTTTCAAAAAGTAGAACCTTAGAGAATGTGAAGTTTTGCAATGCTGATTTTGTGTCCTTCATATATACTACATATGTATTATAATGCACTCCTTTGTTACACTGGGGGGCAAAATTCTGCTTTGTGCAAGCATTGAGCAACTTAAATACTGCTTCTGCTCCCTCCTTAAACACAAGAGCTCTGAAAGTAAATAGGGCTGTGAATAGAAACCTAACACATTTAAAAGAATACTGCTCCAAGTTCTTCCTCTGCTGCATAGTATATAACTTCTGTCTTCCTACTTGTAATGTTGTGCTATGAAATGACATCCCTGCTTAAGAATACCTGTGAATTACTTTATAAAGTCCTTCCTGAACATTTAGTTAAAGCTTCTGTCTCTTTAAGAAATTAAATGAAGGACTCTGCATGCTCTTTGTTAAACTAAATTTGAGAAGTTTCAAAAATGCTGAAAAGATGTTTCTTAATAAACTGCAGTATGAAGTCCTCTAAGAAAACTACAGTACTTCTTAAATTTTCCCCTTGAGTTCATGGTGCGCTAATCATGCAGGTCCTCTTTAGTTCAACTGGTTTCACATTATCAAACATTTCCAAGTAATTACCTCTTTTAGGAGAAGATTAGGTTTATGAGACATGAAAGTCATGAGGTCTGGCCTTTGGGACTACAGTTGCTAGGTAGTCATTAGCCCATACTCTGTATAAGACTGAGTATGTCTGGTTTTGGCAAAACTGCATACTCAGAATGAAGTGAGATATGTTTGAAGAACCTGCTTTTATTTTGCCTGCATAAAAGCAGTGTCATTCACCTTTTTGTGAACAACAGCAGACACCATTGTGGAAATAATAAAATTTCAAAGGGAAAGCATTTTCCTTTTAAATTTGGAGAATTTAATTTGGAGAACCTTGTAACAGGACTGCCACTTCTTGATGTTATTCCACAAATACTTGAAGGACAATACTTTCCCAAGAAGGACATTCAGAATGACAAATCAAGCTCTGTAGAATATGTTCTCTAAGAGTATGGTTAATTAGGCCAGCACCATGTAGTATTGACTGTCTTTTTTGTTCTGTGTTTGAGTTTTTTGCTCTAGTACAATAGTGTCCTGGTCATGAATACTAAGTAATATCAGGTGATGCTCCTGAAACTTAGAATCCCTTTTACTTACAGCTTTGGTTTAGCCAGTACTGGGGGAGGCTCCTTGGATGGTGATGTTGGCTCTGGTACTTTCATTGGTTGTCCATTTATCTTCTCTTGGAAATAGTTGGGTCTGATTTGGTTTGCAGCGCTAGGTCCATCCTCTGATGATGATTCACTTCTTTTATCATCTTCAGGCAGCTTGAAATGCACACGCAGACCTGCCTTGGAACTTGATCTGGGTTCGTTGTGGTTCACAAGAACACCTTCGAGTTTAGGTTTGGGGGTTTGATTTGCTACATGATGGGAAGGAGTGTGTGTGGGAGGTTGATGTTCAGCAGTAATTAAGTTGTTTGAGCTCATTGTGTGAAGGGTAGCAGCATTACTGTTGTCTTCAGATGCTGAAATAGCAAATATCAAACTTTTGGTGATATGTAAATATCATAAATTATAGTGAAACGAAATCACAAAAGTTACAGTTGGAAAAACTCACTTTGATGTCCTTCCAACTCTTGGACTGAGTTGTTTAACCTCATTTGTTTAACAACAAATTCCCTTAACAGAGGCATACTATAAAGGAGGGGGGAAAAGAGACATAATTCTTGTCTGGAAGATCCAGCAGTGGCCCGTGAAGGTGCCCCATGAATTCCACCATCATGTTTCATATACAGACTTTCTGTCAAGAGAGTTCTCCAACTTTTTAGTTATGAGGAACACTGCCAGAAGTTGAGCTGAATTGGAGTCAACAGTGCACTGTGCTTTTAGGTACTGCACTTTGCTCACTTAACTGCTTAGTGCCTTGGCAGCAAAAATCACGGAGACAGTACAAAAGACTCTGTTTTGAGGTTTCCTCCTTTGGGCTCTGCACCAAAGAGTTATTGAAATAGCAAACTGGACAATCCATAGCAATTCTAAAAATGACTGTTGCCCAGATCTTGAGGTCAGCAAGAGCTGTGTTTTTGGAAGTGCTGTGAGATTCTTTCCTGAATGCTCTTTGTTCCATCCCATTTCTAACTGGGGAAGGACACGTTGATAAAACACAGCGATCAGTATGTTCAATAAGCAGCCTGGAGTGCACAGTGCAGCAGCCTGCTATGATTGTATTTACACAGGACTAAAACAAACTCTTACCTTTGACAGTTAGATGAGCTATACTAGATACTGTGCCGTATTTATTGCTTGCAGTACAGGTGAAAGTGCCAGAATCTTCTGAAAATACTTCAGCAATAACAAGAGTACAAATTTCCTCTGCAAAGCATCAGAGAAGTATTATCGCTTGAAGTAAACACACATTGAACAAACACACAAAGCCTTGAGCACCCTCAGGGACATTTCCTTAAGGTTTTCCACCTTGCTAGGTTTGATTTTAGTTTCATCAGTATTATCAATTTTGGCAGCCTTTGTGTGTAGCAGCTGTTATCAGCATTGTCTGCAGCAACTGGCACTCTCTGTGCTCCAGCATGCCCAACCAAAGTGAAGAACAGGTGTCAGCAGTGTTTGGAAAACATTAGAAAATGTTTTCCTAATCACATGGAGTACAGACTTTCTCTCTGAAGAACTTACAGTTTCATTTGGAGAAATAATAGCATGCTTTTTACTCACAACTCACTAAAATGGATGCATTTTTCTCTCTTTGCAGATTGGAAGATTACATATAATTAAGTGGGAACAACCCAAATGGAGTCATGCTTTAAGGTGATGAAATACAAAACACATACATAGAGCCTGGCATTTTACAAAAGTACTGGTGTGGATTTGGAAATAGAGGGGATTGCGCTTATAGAAAGTTACCTTTTCACTTCTTTGTGAAGAAGACTAATGGGCACCAAGAATGTGCTAGCAAAATTGTACTACCAAAAATTAAATTCTGTCTTGAAAGGTCAATCTGGGGTTCTGACATCCCTGTCTGACCAGTATCTGACATGCCCACGCAGCATTAACCAGCTGATAAATACCTATGGTGATGGGATTTTAAATCTTTCATTTGGCTGGGTAGCTGGGATGGTGAGGGAGAGTAACATCTAAAGGGCACTGAAATGTGGCTGACAGTATTTCTTCAACTAGTCAGGGACTATTTTGCTACTGTTCTGTAGGAAACTTTCCTAAAGCCCTACGGGATTAACATTTTATGAGTGTTTCTGTAGAAGTCCATACCACATTTAAACTTGATTGTTTCATGTCATCACTGAGGAAAATCTGGTAGCAACAAAGAGATTATTTGCTAACAACTATAGGAGAGTAATAGTTTATTATAGTACTAGGATTATAGAACTAGTTTATGGCATTATAGTATCTAGTTGATAGTACTTGGATTTGCCAACCACTGCGTGCATGGAAATCCAGATTCCTTCTGAATGAGCAGCAGGTGATGAGGCAGTGACAACTGCACCCAACTGATTACCCTCTAAAAACTGCTTCACATTACTCAGCAGTGATGCCACTGGACAGTAAAGGAACAGCATCCGTGGGTTCTGGTAGAAGCTCCATTTATTCATTCCTCACTCTCAGCGAGAGACATCACAGAGAGAGGGAGTCTCTTTCAAGATACATTTTGGGGTAAAAAAAACCTTGTAACAGGGCAAGGAGAAGAGTTACAGAAGTTTATATTCCATAAGAATTAATTCTTTGGTAATTTCCTGTCTTAAGGGGGTAGCTTTGTGTTTGTAATAGTGAAAAGCATGACGGGGAGAGTGATTGTCTCATGGAGAAGTAATCAAAATCTGTAAGGCTCCTTTGCCCAAATCATGCAGAGTAGCCTACATTGTGCTCTGACCCCTGAAATTAGCAAATCCAGCCACTTTTATAAGATTTGCTGATATCAGGGGTGGAACACCTGATGTGATACTCTCATATTACGCTGGTAGGGATCAGAGGGAATGGCTGACATGGCTAAACGTCTGATGCAATGTTGCCTGGTAAACTAGATAAAAATAGCGCTGTCCTACATCATCTGGTGTACTTCTGATCCTCAGATATAAGGGGGACCCTCATACATTAATTTTGTTAATCTTTAGCTCATAAGGTGGTAACCTTGAGGTCCTAAGTTAGAACTGGGTCAAAGCAGAATGGAAACTTTCTTCAAAACTGATAGAATTAATCCAAATTGCATGTTTATGGAACAGCTTAGAGTGAAATGCATCTCACTCGTAGCTATGAAGTGTGGGGAGAAGGAGAAATTATGTTAATTAAATTATGGAGTTTAAATAATTCATATTTTTTGAGGTTAAAACACCACATTCATATAATCAAAGAATATAATCCCATTGATGATCCTCACCTGGTTCAGCCATAGATCGTGGTTCTGAAGGGAAGAAGAGCAGAATTAGTAGATTGAATATACTTTCACCAGTAGTTTGTTTTTTGGTTTTTTTTCTTAAGCTCTAAACCTGAAGCTTGCTTTTCTCAGTATGATGGAATACTCCTTTTGATCCAATTTTCTGTTTAAGGGGTGTTTGAGACAGGCCTTGTGCTCAGTGGTGTGGCAAATCCACTGAACAATATGAACATTCATGAATACTTTTGATAACTTATAAATAAGAAATATATTCTGCAAGAAGTATTTTTTCTTCGATTTTAGTAATACTAGAGAATTTCTGAATGAAATCAAGCTTTGATAAAACATTGTTTCATTTAGGTTTGACTAAGTGTGGTATTTAAGGAATTTCCATTGAGTTTTAGCAATTTTAGCATTCCATTGATTTATGAGGCAAATGTTTCAACTGCTTTTGAAAATTAAGGTACAGGTGTATGTTTACAACCTGTCATGTAACACATGCACACACATGTATGTGTAAGCATGCTAATGTGTACTTCAAGTTACTTTTGTGGATAAATAAGCAGTCCACCACCCATAAGCACATTATAATCACACTTAGCTAAAAGATGAGGGATTTACAGGCAATGTAACTCTACATAAATGGTGCAAAACTGAAACCAAATAGCAGAGGTGAGGCTGAATTAGAAAAGGACATTAAAATGGCAAAGGAATCAAAGCAGAAGGTGAAACAATTCAATAGTTTGGGGCATCTCAGACAAATACTACCTGTGAGTTTGCTGTTCAGTTCATCCACAATTTTGGCCTCTGGAACCCAGATTTATTGCCATAAACATGGCCTGTATAGTTCTTACCATTGTAATAAGAAATTTGAAGTGTTGCTATGTTAGCAATTTTGTTGCTTGCCTATATTTTATTAGAGACAATATTTCCACACAAGAAACATACTTTTCTGTAATATCCTAAAATCTGGAGAATCTTCTATCAGTGTTCCTTCTCTATACCATTCAACCTTTGGGGAAGGAGCTCCTTTCACCCGACATTCAAAGACAACAAGCTGCCCCTCAGAAGCTGAAATATCCTGTAACATCTAATAGAGAAAATGAATAGACAGTCAGTAAATGTCTTTTTGGTCTGGAAGTAATACTGATTTCAATAGGATTTCATAAAGCCACTTAAATCCTTGAATGGCTTAAGAAATGCATAATTCCGTGTTTTTTGTTTTTTTTTTTAATTTTTGATAGCTATAAAATTTTAATTATCTCTCCATACAATAAATTGACCTGGTTTTTAACTTTCAAGTATGTCATAGAACAGATTACCTTTGTAAATACAGGAGCAGCAATTATAGGTCTTCCATCCAGTCCTTGCAAATAGTTAGTGGGGCTTTGAGCCTGTAGAGTGAAAACCATCACAGAATGATGTTTAGGAATACAGAGGGTATTTCTCCATACACAGGAGGAGCAAGCTTTCAGAATGACACAGAAGAGATTTTGGTGGGTGAAGTCCCAAGCAAAATATTTAATGCAGTGAATAAGAGTTGCTCTGTTGTAGACAACTGCCAGTGGTCTTCCTGATGGGTTACTGCCTGAGTAACAAAAATGTTGTGATTGCCTTCACAGAATCTTAGAATGGTTTGGTTAGAAGGAACCTTAAAAGACCATCCAGTCCAACACCCCTGCCCTGGGCAGGGACACCTCCCACCACACCAGGTTGCTCCAAGCCCCATCCAATCTGGCCTTGAACCCCTCCAGGGATGGGGCAGCCACAGCTTCTCTGGGCAACCTGTTCCAGTGTCTCACCACCCTCACAGGAAAGAATTTTGGGTAAATAGGGCCTTATTGAGTTAATCATGGCAAGGAAAACTTCACTGCAGTGTATTATAATGTCATTCATTAATGTGTCACAGAGGCAAATCTGTGTAGACAGCTTGGTGCTAGTCTCATTTTAAAAATTCTTAGGAAAAATTTATGGGTATTAATAAGGAAAAGTTAAGTTGTGAGTGACTGCTACTGTAATTCTTCACTTTTGCGAAAACCAAGGAAAAGTACAGAGGTAGAATATCCCCCTGCTGACAGTACTCAGTGAAATCAGAATGCAATTATTCTCCTTCTGGAAAAATTCTTCATATAACTTGATTAATAGGTTTGGTTTGTTTGTTTGTTTGTTTGTTTTGCTTTGCTTTGTTTTGTTTTTTGTTGTTGTTTTGTTGTTGTTGTTGTTCTAGTGAAATAGAAGGTGCCCTGGAACAGCAGAGTTAGTGATTCAGGAAACACAGACAAAGTCTATAGATGGTGTCTTATAAGCCAACAAGATTAATAGTAATTTTTGAGGTAACTATCACTCTTGATTAGGCAACCTCTGTCAAAATACTACTAAGGCTTAGTTCTATTTTCTTTGTAGTCAAAAGGTCCATTACTTCACCTATTCAGTGTCTCTTTATTGGTTACCACCTAATGCTAGGCTGTAAACATTGAAAAGGCAGTGTAAAACGAGTTTCTCATTAACTTTTCAGTTTTATTTTTTCAGTTAATATGACTCTTCTTTCCTATTGGAAAAGAATTCACAGTTATGATTATTCTGATAGCTTGCCACAAAGAGTTTGCATGCTAACATCAATTAGAAACTCTTTGATATAGATAATAAGATGGTTTGTGTTAAATAAGCGTATCTTCGTATAAAGTAAGCATAACAGTGAAACAATGTAGTTTAAAATAAGGTTTTTTGGAAGGAGATGGTTTCAAGTGAGTTCTGTTGAGAGGGAGAGGAAGAAGATCTCGGGTGCTGCTATTGGAGGTGAATGAGTCATTTGGCAGCGAGCAGAGCCCGTGAGCTGCCTCACACATCCCGGTGCCCTTCGCGGCACGCGGTGCCAGCCTGTGGGAGCACACTCGGATCCCCGCCGCTGCCTCAGCCAGCAGCAGCTGCTCCTCCTGCTCACTGCCACAGAGATGCCTGGAACCCGGCTATGAAAGATTCCCTTCCCTTTGCCAGCTGCTAAAGGTTAGCTAGTAGGCAGGGCATCTCTTTTGTCGCATGGCTGTGAGGTTCAAAGATGAAGTTCAACAACAAAGCAAAAACTAGGAAATGTGAGGATTCTGAGTCGCAAACGGTAGAAAAACCACCTTTTTTAGAGCTTGCTTTTGGTCCTTGAAATTCACCGTATTGTCTCTCCTACCTGATTGACTGGTGTTGACACAGGCTGGACAGGTACAGACACGGGCTGAACCGTGGCAGATGGTGCCTTGGAGGTTTCTTGATGCTTGGTTGCAGCTCTAGCAGCAGGAGATGCTGCATTCAAGGAGGCATCAGCTGGCTTTGGTTTGCTGTGAAATATTAACCCAAACCAAGTTCTTTAATTGGAAGCTGGAGCTACGTGTGTGTCCCTTAGCTATGTCTCCCCCAGTTACATGTCAACCCCTGCCTCACTTCTGGGATCAAATTCCAGTTGATTAAAACTGATGTGTGCTCCTAGGTAAACGGCGTTTTATAAGAATCAGGCTGCATACCTTGCCACTCTGATTTCTCATACTTAGTTTAGCAACACCAAATGTAATAAATGGCGTGGATCATCCCAGCTGTGGCTTGAAAGTTGCTGTTACCAGCTCTGGGCAGTAATACGAGTTTCTCAGAGGACAGTGCTAGTTTCTCTTGCACTGCTCCCTGAGCTTGTATGAAGATTTGGGCCTATAAAGTAATGAAAATACTATGGTCTGCTTGGGTACAGATTCAATAATTTACTGCTGAAAAATAAAAAAGAAAGAAAAGTATGCTGTCTGACCATCATATCATGTGATTTCAGTAGTGTACAGGTTGGCACCTCTTTACTTCTTCTAGGTTTTTCTATATGGAAGTAAGAGTTGTCACTATTTGCTTTTATTGTTAAGTAAAATAATGCATGCACTGAAGAGATGGTATTTTTATTCGGTTTGAGGTATGCACTGGCAGCTCTGGAATGTACCACAGGTCCCCCCAGGAGAGCCAGCTTTCGAGCCAAAGGAAGTCTTACTCAGAACAAACATAGAGTTGTGATCATAAATTTATCTTTTGAAGTGGTGAACTTTTTTTGCATATGTTCTCACATTAATTCCCCTTAATTACAGGTGTTTGAGTTCGTGTGAACACAGCTGGAAGCTAAGCAAAAATAAAGACACTTGGATTATATTAAAACCTGATCTTTCATAATTCTGTCATTGGAGGACATCCTACTAAAATGTCAGAGCAGCATTGTTTTTTTCCTAAGAAATACAGAATGCTACACATTACTTCACAATTTAATGAGGTAAGCAACTTAGAGATACCATCAAGTGATCAGGATTGACAGTACATTAACAACTAATGAGATGAATAAGAAAAACATTATGCCTGGACATCTGAAATAGTCTGAGCTAGAACTATGAAAAACTTCGCAATTCATCCCCAAAACTGTGAGATTCTCTTAATCTTAAGTTTTATATTAAAGCCTTACATTTATCAAAGTCCATAAACCAATCCAATCTGGAGTATTTTATGACTTTGAAGTAAAAATCACCTAAGACAGGATTTGCTGTCAGCCTGAGGTCTTCAGTCAGAGACACAGCAGTGTTTTTAATTTGCATTTAAAAGAAAATGATGTTTGTAATAAGTATAAACTTCCTTAATAAATGATGGGGAAAAAAGGGAGTGCATAAGTGCATAGGTTTACCCAGTTAGAATTTCCTCTTTATAAACCACTAGTTGCTTTTGAGGTTGAATGAATGCATACAAAGGGGTTCAGAATAAAAGATTCATTATTTTAGTTTTCAACCAATATAACAGAAAGACGTTGATTCTGAAAGATTGCAGGTTTTAACAGCATTGGACCAGGTTCTAAGTGCATAGGGAATGGATTTCATTTAGGAAAAAATGAAATTATTTCCTAGGTTTTAGATTAAACCTGATACCTTTTATTTCTTTTTATATTAAGTAGTCTTTTATAGCCATCCTTTCAGTTTACTCTAGTTCATTTGTATTCATTTCTTTATCTTAAACCTAAATAATCCATGTGTAGTGATCTTCTGCCAAAAACTTAATGACATGATATATTTTCACGTGAGAAGTTTTACTACACTGTTTTTTGAATTCAGACACCTAAATAAGTATTTAAGTTGGGTGGAGTCAAAAAGCATCTGTTTTAGTAAATTTGGTAGTTTAATATTTAAAGTAACATATTTTTTCTTGTGCTGTACTTAATATTAAAGTTTCAATTCTTAAGCTGAGGTTAAAGGCACACAAGCAAATGTATATTCAATCCACACTATTTGTAAAGCCAGCAAACAGACTAACACACAATGAAAACCCAACCCAAATAACCCAAACAAATCCCCTAAAGCCCAGTGTGTTAGAAGTTGCAAAATATTAATGGAAACTAAAATCTCTACACTCCTGAGGTTTTTTTTAACTGTAAGAAATATGGAAGGTATAATTGGTTTTAAGCTTACTGATCCATTTCGTTTTTGGTGATTTCACCTTCCGAGTCAGAAGAAGAGACTCCTATGGAAAAGAGAAAAAAAATTTAGAGGCGGTTTTGGAGAAGTTTATCTCTGAATGATACAAATTTCCTCTGGAACATTCTAAGAATACACATTACAAAGCTTTGCCAAAACAAAAGATCTCACTGCAGTGGAAATGAACCAGTGTTACATACTGTGTAAGATGTAGAACTGCTATTGAGATAAGGCAGATTTGGAATAAGGTGCAACTGAAAGGAAGAAAACACCATCCAAGAGTGAGTGTCTGCCTGGGTATTCCTCAGGTTCTCTTTAAAATGCCACTAGTATGATTTAGTCTGTATTTGCTGTTATGAATTTAGTAAGAACCTTTTTTCTCAGATGCCTGATACTACCAGTTTATAAAAAAAAGGGGGGGAGGGGGAGGGGGAAGAGGAAGACCTGGAATCATAGCTTTTACTCTTAAACTAGTGCCTTATAGCACAGTATGGAGAAGATAGTAGCTCAGTTTACTAACAGCTGTTTTACTGAGACATTTTACACTTCTGATTCAGCCTTCGCTGCCTTTGGAATTTGCATTTTCTCTGCAGTTCCTGCCAGTGAGCACCTCCATCAGCCGTGGCTTCCATCCAACTTCCACTGAGTTGGGTAAAAGCAGGCCTTGGCCCCAGTCTTGAGAACTAGTAAATCCCTGCCAACCACAGACATCTCCCATTAATGTCAGGGGCATTGCAGATACTAAAAAAGGATTCGTCCTTTCACTGGCAGATTAGGGACGTGAAAGAGGAACAGCAGAGCAAAATTAACCTTGTATTAAGGAGGGTAGGTGCTGCGATTTATGAATGGTCCCACTGTTGTCAGTGATGGCACTCAGAGTATACTTCTCTGCCCGAGAAATGGAAAAAAGACGAAAGGGTAAAAAAAGATTCTGTGTGTTTATTCTAAAACTGTCCTCCTGCTAGCACAGTGATGGATACAATCTAAAACCTTACCCAAAAAGTGTTACAAAGAAATATAATAAACAGAATCATAGAATCATAGAATGGTTAGAGTTGGAAGGGACCTTAAAGATCATCAAGTTCCAACCCCCCTGCCATGGGCAGGGACACCTCTCCCTAGAGCAGGTTGCTCCAAGCCCCATCCAACCTGGCCTTAAACACTTCCAGGGATGGGGCATCAACAACTTCCCTGGGCAACCTGTTCCAGTGCCTCACCACCCTCACAGCAAAGAACTTCTTCCTAAGATCTAATCTAGATCTCCCCTCTTCCAATTTAAAACCATTACCCCTCGTCCTGTCACTAGACTTCCTGACCAAGAGTCCCTCTCCAGCTCTCCTGTAGGCTCCCTTCAGATACTGGAAGGCCTCTCTTAAGCCAAGTAGGATATATTAAAAAGTATAATGAGAAAGAAAGATCTAAATTTGCAGATGCATCTTCTGGTTTATTTACAGTATGTACTGTGCAAGTAAAATACCAAATTGCTGGCATTTTCATTTTGGTTATTAGGTCCCACTAACGGGTTAGGATGAAACTATCCTATATTCACTTTGTAACAATAACTATAGGAAAAGGGATTAGTAAGAATTACACACAAAGTTTAGGTTCTTAGACTTCTGTAGAGTATCACTGGCAAAAAATACAAGGTATCAACAGAATCTATTTCTAGACTTCGATCTTGCAGGGAGGTATATAAAATCTCTGGGAAACAGCAGAAGAAAATTGTATGTAAAGAGTAGTCACTTATCTGAAGAGTATTTTATAGAGAAACAATAAATATGTTTCTAATGTTGAAAAGCGTTGACTTCCTGCTATGTATCTTTGGTGACAAATCTATTACAGAGTTAACATACAAAATACCTAATTGTATCTTAATCTGATATGACCAATTTCAACAACCAATTTCCACAACAATTCTAACGTTACCTTCTATGTAAATCTCTGCAGAAGTGGAGTCTGTTCCATAGATGTTTGAAGCAAAGCACGAGTAACGTCCTGTATCCTCCTCAAAAGCTTCCAGAATAACCAACGAGTGCTGATCTCGTGTCTGGAGAATTTGAATGTCTGGTGAGTTTTCGAGCTCCTTCCCTTCACAGTACCACCTGCAAGGCAAAAATATTGTTTGTCATTGCAAACAACTTGACAGTAGAATGGCAATGTTCGAAGCCTTTCTGATAAAATGGGCGGGTTTTAGCCTGGAGATTGCAGAGTACTGCAGGCAAGTGTTGAATCAACACAGGAATAAAATATTTATGATGTTCATAATACTCAATTACAGCAAACAATAGTGCTCCTTTCTTTGCAATATTGAAACATGCTAACAAACTAGTTTGTGTAAGTGACCCTGGCACATCTTTTTCTTGATATACTGATTTTAGCAGTAGAGTAGAAGAGCTCTGAATCTGGAACACTACCAGTGCAGCTCTGAATTTCTCTTGAGGTACATTCAGATCCGTGTTATAGCTTAAACTGTAGCAAAAAGCCCCTACATCCTAAGTAAACAAATTTCCCTCATTCCAAAGTTCATGTTGATTCAGAAAGTGACTGAAATGTACTCTAATGTTACTCTTTGTTTTGCCACGTATTTAAGACTGCTTTTTACAAAAGATGGCAAAAGTGTATCATAAGGAAGGAGAAATGATCTCTTACAACATGGAGGCACTTCCTTGCAGGGACATGGCCAGTGAGAGAGCTGGACCTTGAATGGTTTCCTGCATCATATTCCTGGGTTTCTCTTTTAAACCCAGCTACACATCCAAGAATATATCGGACCCTTTAGAGACATCACACCCTTATCTAAGGTGTTCCTAAGTCCCTTGGTGTTCAGAAAGGTTGATTCAGTAGAAAATGCAGAAACCTGCGTTAAAGTAAAATCAGTACTTCAAAAGACAGTTCCGTACTTGGGCTCCCCAGTTCAAGAAGGACAGGGAACTGCTGGAGAGGGTACAGCAAAGGGCTACAATGATGATGTGGGGTCTGGAGGATCTCTTTTACAAGAAGAGACTGAGGGACTTGGGTCTTTTTAGTTTGGAGAAGAGAAGACTGAGAGGGGATCTGATCAACGCTCATAAATACTTCAAGGGTGGGTGTCAGGAAGATGGACCCGGTCTTCTTTCAGTGGTGCCCAGTGAAAGGACAAGAGGAAATGAGCACAAACTTGAACGTAGAAAGTTCCATCTAAACATGAGGAAGAACTTCTTTCCTTTGGGGGTGTTGGAGTAATTTGGTAAAAGTGCCTGCTAGCTTTTGAGTGCATGTGGATGCTATCAAAGCCATGGCAAATGTATTTACTATTATATGTTGCAGCAAGTAAGATTAGTTGTGGAAAGGATAAGAATAGGTTTTCAAGCAATAAATTGTAATACTTCATATTTCCTGGCTCATACTATAAGGTACTTTGATACACGTCATTTTCAGATAATTTTAAAAAAATGTTAATTTGTATGAGCATTCCATTTTATTCACCTCTTGGAAGCACAGCTTTTTACAATTCATGCTACAGACTTAGCATGAAGAAATTAATATCACATAATTAATATGGACAGTCCATACCAATGGAAAGCCAGAATAATGTAGAATTGAAAAAGGAGCCTGGAAGGGACTGTGAGGTATGAAGGACTACAGATCTGGAACTTAAATGCTGACGACATAGCTAAGAAGTAAACCATGCTCTATTTGTGCACCATCCAACTAGCCGTCCAACGTGGCTTTCTTAAAGTAGACAGGGTATTCCCCAGCACACTCTGAGTCGCACATTAGTTTAATCTGTAGCTCTACAGTCCAGTGACTCCAATGTACAGCTTGGAAGGCATACAGTTCTGCCTGTTACAGAGGGAAGCTCCTGCACTGTAGAGTGAATCACACTTGTAAGCACGATTTCCCTTTTTAGAAAGGCAAACCTTTGTAGCTAGAGAATCAGTCTTGGTTCGTGTCTACGTCTGCTTGCTTAGCCTGTTGCACAAGCCTCTGTTGTAACAAGAATTGAAAATGGGTCTAAGAAAATTACTTCTATAAATTTCTGATTTCTATATAACATTTCTGATTGCAAAGGACAGTCATGTAGTAAATATCATGGTGTTAAAAGAGGATGCCAGCAGAGTATAAAATTTCCCAGCTCTCTTCCCTGACATTTCACAGCTGAAGTACAGCTTTACTTCACTTCACATACATCTTCATACATCTTCACCTTCTTGCATGGTTTTACAAATGAGAAACTGGCACTGCTTTATGCAGCGAACTTCAACCAAAGTTACTAATTTATTTTTTTTTCATCTAAGCCATAGTGCCCTAGAAGACAAGCTCTTGTGGATCTGGCAGCAGTGCTTTAAAATGTTAAAATCCTGATGCTGAATTCTTTGCTGGAGGTTTCTCCCTCTGAAGCAAAGATGGCAGGTTCAAATGTGTTCCCAGGTCCAGCTGCCCCAGTTCTGGTCTAATGAAAATGTGTTCTCACTAGGACACTACATACATAGAGCTAGGACAAGTGAGCCGTACAAATTCTATCTATCATTTGTGGTAAATGTTAGTATCCATAAAAGAAGGGACTGGGCAGTCAGGAGGCTACAGCTGCATCTTAAATTGCCACAGGTGTTTGCTTGAACTCAGTGTGAGCCGCAACATTAAGGGAATATTTGTTTGTCTGTCCTAAGTTCAACATAGTTAATTTGCTAGATTTTCTACCCATCTGGTGGACAAAATGAGATGCTTCAAGATACTTTCTGTCAGTGGACAATCAGCCTGGGACAACACTTTACTTCAGGATAGCTTTCAGCAGCCATTCATGCTACTTCTCCAACCTCGATGGAACTTGTTTCAGGTGCTTCACAACGCAGCGTAAACAGTGTTCTGGATATTAACCAAACCAATACAACATGCAGCACCTTTGGAAATCTAAGAGACAATTGTCATCATACAAAAGAGTAGTAACATCGGCACGTATCCTAGGATCCCAGATGAGCTAGCACGTGTAAAAAGATAAATAAGAGCTTAGGGGGTGTTCTGGCTCAGCCTGCAAGTCCACCTAACCCAGCGTGTTGTCTTGACAGTGTCCAAAAGCTTAGGGAAGAGTGTGAGAACAGAGCAAATCTATACATATATATGTGTACATATTCATCTGTTTCTCCTATTCATCTACATCTAACTACTCTTACAAACTTTTTAATGTTTTTATCTTATATCTTTATGTTTTATCTACCACTCTCTACCTTTTTTAGAAGGTGTGAAGCAGCACTAATTTTACAGGGAAAAAGGGAAAACCACTGGTCTTCAAATGATTATCTACCAACTACCTCTCTTCTAAAGGATTTCACTTTCACAGCGCCCTTGCTATTATTTTCTAGTAGATTAGATTGTGTGATTCTTCACTAATATTTAGTGTACAAATCTTGCTTTTTATTTGTGTCATCTTTATTTTGAAAGAATTGGTTTACTCTTCCATTCAAAATACATTTCCTTTAAAAATAATGGTCTTTCTAGCTGCTTCTAATTGAGCTGTAGTGTTCATATTTCATCATAATCCAGTCAGGAACCTTCAGGTCCTCTAATACAAACATCTTCAAACAGAAAGAAAAGCTGCATCTATTTTAGACATTGACCTTAATGACTTGCCCAAATCTGGTGTTTTTCCCATTAATGATTAGATATGGCGGGGTTTTTTGACTGGCTCCCCAGAAACACATATTACATTTGTTTTTCTTTTTCTTTTTGGTGATGTCCTTATAAATATGTAGATACAGACACCATAGCTAGTAGCTGGGTCCTTGGTATCCAGAACACAAACATCTAGTGCCTGGGTTCAAGGAACAGTCTACCATGAGTACATAGAAGAAACGCTTTGCAGTCCCAAGGGAGGAGTGTGGTAATGTGCATTACAAGGGTGGTTGAAAAAGTCCTTTGAAATTAATTAGTGCCCTTTTGAAGTTCCAGACCAGGAAAATATATAGGTTTGCTGTTATCCCAAAGGGTTTGGGTTTTTTTTTAATTCTATGTATAATATGATGATAACTGACAATGTCGTATTTTCAGGAGAGATCTAAGGATCATGCACAGTTATATGACTAGAGGCACAAATTTGGTATATGAATGTACGAGTTGCCTTTTAGGTGTGTAATTCATGTAGGCAACTGTACTTTGGGAGCTGAGTCATGGCACTTACTCATGTCTTTTTATATACCTACCTCATGCCTCTTCCTTATAATGTAGTCTTGTTTTAGCATTTAGCAGATATGAAAAATTATTGAAGAGAATACCTAAATTCTAGAATTTAATCTCATTTTCAGCAGCATCTTTTCAGTGTAATGATATTATATCTTTGTGTCCACTCAGATGTGGCTCCTCACTGCTTTCTGTGACACGTAAAGCAAAATGTATCACACACAATGCTGCGATATAATCACCAGTAAGAGATAAGAACTCTTTGTGTTCCTACTGATCAACTTTTCCAATTAACCTGTTGTGTTTGTGTAGAGATAAGGCTGTATTGCATGTCTTTGTGAGGCACAATTCTAATTTCCTATAAGCAAAATTAAATCCACCATGTAAGCTATTTCTTCTAGTTATTTTGGTAGTGAGTAGTATATTCCTTTAGTAGACTCAAACAGACAGTGAAGCAGGATTGAGTTAACTCTTGTCTTTGCAGTTATTTTTTCCTTTGAGCAGTCCAAAGTTTGCAAGGTAAGTGATTTAACACTTTAGCAATAAACTTCTCTTTCAAACCTGTGTTTAGTTCTCCTGTGCAGTATGTTCTTCAGTCACTATTTTCACCATGATGTAAAAGTATTTTGAGATTAAGCCAAGAAAAAGCGCGTGGTACATGTATGTTATCTCTTTGTGATGCTTGTAAATGAAAAACAATTCTCTCTAGTGAAATTAGGCTTTATGTGAATCTTTGGTATGGACACTTCTACTTCTTGCTTTTTAACATTTTATATTATTCTTACCATCAAAACCGTGTACGTGGTAGTAATGAAATGTCAGTTCCAAGGGGAGTTCTGACATTGAGATACGTGGCATGACTGAAGTAGCAATACTCTCTGTCACTGACATTTCATTCCTGCCATGAATTGTAATCATACAAGGCAGGTTCACATTAAGCACAAGCAGTGTCGTCCGCTGTGCCAAATTCATCCTAGGTCTTAATCCATTGACTTGACTGGAGTTGCATGTAAGAGAAGTTTGACTCTCTAGGCTTTGAGCACTAAAACAAATACATGTTTTCATTTGGCAGCCAGGATAAAAAAAAACCCAGTGTCTGAATCAATCTTATGTGATTTCAACCTCTAAAAACTGGTCTCCTTAAACAAAGTAGCACTAAAATGCACTTTTTAAGCTTTGTATGCCTATGTTAAAGAATGTTTTCATGGAAACCTTATGACATACAGCCTGTTTTTAGAACATCAAATCCTCATGACACTTCCAGGATAGCTGTGTATGCCAAACCATGCAATGTGATTCATAAGTAAAATTAACCTAGGAGTAATGTGCCAAACAGTTTGGAAAAATGTAGGCACCTCTGAACTTGAGAGAATAAGGAGTGCTCTCCTCAGGGAGAGGAGTGAATGTCACACCTATGGTTACTCATACAGGAACAGAGCTGTAGAAGGAAGCATGAGAAAGATCATTGAAACCTCTAACGCTTTGGAAATACGCTACACAATTCTTTTAAATGCTTGTTCTAAGCTGCAGTATACTCAGAGTAATCAATCAATAATTGCAGTAGTGCTCTTTAATTGCTACCTAATATTTGAGCTAGCTAGAGGCACACATACTGTAGTATCAGCCTTTGTTCATCTCTTCTATGACACTGATGATACTGAAAATTGAGTAACGTTTCACTGAAACTTCTTTCTAGATAGGTAGGCTTTACAAGCTTCCTCCACCATGTGGGCTTGTTAGATTAAGGCTGAGTTATCTTAAAAAAGTAGTTGGGCAGGTCTATCAATATTCAGCCAAGCAAGATTTAGCTTTCCATATACTGAAATTTCAAATCACTTCCCAGTTTCTTCTCTTGTCTTTCATCCAATTTTCTGTCCCTCAGGAGCCCTCATATATGCCAGGTAGTTACCTGCCAAGCCTGTAAATGTTATTGCTTTATCATTGCCAATGATATTTTGACCCTCATCCATCATGAATGTACTTTTCACCACTTCTTACTCATCACTTTTCTTTTGCTTTTAAATGTGGTATCTGTCCATCACATTTTCCAGTCCTTTCCATTCCTGTGATCAGCTTCTTTCTAAATCTCCTGTCTCTAATTTCTCTCTTATAATCCCCATTACATCACTTTAACCGTGTAATTCCTCCTAGTGTTGACTGAGAAGCTACATTACAGAGCTTGTTGAATCTTGTTCTTGTTTCACCATGCTCTGGGTTCCCACAGTACCACTTTTACACTGTAAGTGTGTGTATTATAAGCATTATAAGTAACTTGGGATTCCTTTCTGTGGTTAGGAAGTCAAAGGACACAGGCAAGCATGCATTAGCACATGAGTGTCCAAAGGTTACTTGTTTACTGAGCTTTGTCATTCAGCTAAGTTGAAGGAAGAAGAAATCAGATAGCATTAAGCTTTCTTTCGTAAGTTGCCACCTTGCCAGTTAGTTCTTTCCTGGGACTTCTGATTTTTTTATCTCTCTTGCTTATCTATTAGAATTCTTCTCTCCTTGCCCAGCTCCACAGATACTGAACTAACACACCATAAGCCTTCGAAAACTGTTACCCTCAAAGCAAGGTGATTGCCAGCTCTGGGTCCAGTTCTGGACACAGTTCCACAACTAGGGCCAACGAGATGCTTCCTTCACTATTTTGGAAACTTTGCACAACAGATCAAAGACAAGCATTTTTTTTTAGTGAAAAACCCTGCATTCTCATAGTCCCTATGGTTAGTGGAATACATACTCCAAGCTACATTATATTTTCTGGTTTCCTCATGCTGTAGCAGTGACTAAAAAGGCCACAATCACTGGAAGAATATAAATATCTATCACTCAGGCAAGTTAATTTTTTTACATCCTTTCATAGTGTTACTCCTACACATTGGTGGAGTTGAAAGAATCTTGGATGGGCTGGACAGAAGTTTTGTTAACAAGAAACTATGATCAGGAAACTCTGTTCAAGCAGGTTACATTCCCAGCTTTCTCCTTAATACAGACAAAGCACAAGGGGAGAGAGAGTTCAGACCTACCCCTTTGTGATTTATCTTTTATTTTTTAGTTTAAATTGTGAAACTGAAAGCTGAGCCTGATGGGTTTTTTGAGCTTGACTGCTTGGGACTGATTTTCCCTGTGGGACTTATTTTTCTCTGTCTCTTGGCCTTGGGATGTCAGCATGTGGGTTCTGAACTTCTGTGTTAGCTCCTCTAAGATCCTGATCTGGCTACAAGCATCAGTCAGTAAACCAAATGTGCATTTCTGTTTGGTGCAGTGCATTATCATTGGGAAAGTCCGATGGATGCTTATTCTCTAAAAGTGTAACAGTTCCTCTATTGACTGTCATTCAGATAAGTAGCTCATTTCATTATTTACAGTAAACAAAATCAAATGTTGAAATAGAAATTTCAATGGAAATTTGGGCCATAAGTAGAGCCAAGTTACAAAGATACCCATCATCCAATTCCAATCAAGCAGTGCCTGAACTGGGTGTACAGGCATCCTGGCCATGCTGGATATTTTCTGGGATGAGTCATTGTTCCTGGGTTCTCCGATCTGCCCTTGTGAGGCTTCAGTGACTTTGTAGTGTCAGCTTCTAATTCAGATAGTTGTAAAAGCCTAAACTTAGATAGCATGAAGACCTTGTCAGTTTTGTGTATAGGTCAACAGCATGGGCATGAGGTGCTGTTGTAAGGATGGTATTGTAGCCTTCTGAAGAACTACATAAAATTAACACTGTGCACCAGAGTATCTGTCTATGAACAAGCAATTCAGTGTGCACCTTTTCTGAATACAAAGAAAACCAGATTGAGTTTGTCTACGTCTGTATACATAACAGAATGTTGTTTCAGTTGTTTTCTTTGTATTATAAACTATGAATGATGAACAAAAAACAATTAGTTCTCATGTCCAGGGATCCTACTAACTTTTTTAATATCAAAAAGATTTATCAAGGCAAGTGCCTGGAGAAATAAATCTGAAAGTCTTTATAAGCAAGAGAAGTCTTCAGAGAGTGCTGCTAATATCGAGGGGATGATGGTATTTCCGGTTTTCTGGCAAACCCCCCCAAGTTTCTGGCACTGTTTTCTCTTTTAATCGGACTCCTCTCTGGATTTAAGGGCTGAAGACAATACAACATTTATAATGGTATAAGCTCTACTAAGGGAATGCCTCAAAATTGTTAAAGCAGTGAGTTTAGGCATGAAGCATAGTAGAAAACATATTCTTCCCAGACAAGGTTTTTCCCCTGGCTTTGGAACAGATTCCTCTTCTACAAACAAATTGTTTAGTTCTTTGGAAGTTCACATTCCTGTCACGGACAAGAGGACCCTGCTTGGTCACAGCCTTGTCAGGGACTGAGAACCTACATATTACTACTGAAGGCACTCATGGGGCAAAGTAGCCTGGCAGTCACAGTTCAGTGATCCTATGAACTGGGTAACTTCTTGCTTTCATGACAAGTCTGTCCACTACAAGAGGATTAATTTGTAGACCCTTGTTCCTACGTACTTAGTAGTATATTTTAAAAGCTTCTTTCTTCTGAAAAGTTAGCTGTTGTGCCAGAAATCCAAGGGAGTGGAAGACTAAGATTCTTTACCACAAAAATCTCTGGAGCTTCCATTTTTGGATGTTGAGATAGTTTTCACTTGATGATTGTGCCTGTTAGATCAGTGAGAAAGATGATAAAAGGTGTTGACTGCAGTAGAAGTGGTAGTAGTGCTGTACTCAGCGTTGTCAAGGTATATAAGGGCTACAATGAGCTGACCAGTGGAAAAAGTGGATCATCTGTGAAGCACAGGGTCCTTTAATTAGATGCTGAAGATGCAAACAGTTCTGTTAAATAACTAAGAAAAGCAACACAGATTTCTAAACTGCCTATAAAAGGATAGGCAACTGTCCAGACTATGATACTGCAGATATTAGGATGCAAATATGTATAATATGTCTTTACAAGATGGGTAGAGATTTCCTTTCTATTGGGTTGGTACAGTCTCAGCAAAGGAAATACAATGCCTGTGGAACGCTGTGGAAGCGCTAGGTAATTTTGACTAATGAGCTTTATGTGAACATATTTAGATTTAGAAATGCTGATGAGATTTTCAAGATAAATTTAAAAGTTATAATAATCTGTTCCTCATTCCACTGATGTCATTGAGGAATAAAGTGTAGCTTTTTCACGTTTCCTTTCATCTCCAGTGATCCTTGCAAGTGTTACTTATTTAACTTTCAAAATACTCATAGATACAGGAAAATACTGAAGCGTCAGAATTAGTAGGCTAGTCACACAACATGAATAAGTGTAAGTTAATATGGGTGTCTTATAGGTGATAAAACAGAAGTGTTTTTTCTAAGGACACAGCAGAATCACTGTCAGAATCTAAGTTAGAACTCATCTGCTCTTGGTTATTTCTGTAATAACTTAAATGAACTCCTTTCCTCTCTGTTCATGGTTTACAGGATCTTATGTTCACTCATCTCAAATGTCTTCAGACATCAGCATGAGGTATCATGGGTGGTTTTAGCCGATGTACACAATCAACCTTGATTTCCAACAAGATAACTAACATTTCTCACTAGGAAGTTAGCACTTTCTTTTAGTTATGGAAGTAGAACATTAAAAACCACTTGAAATTCAAAGAAAGTAATATGTCCCCAAATACGTTGTCTTAAAATATAAGCAACCTTTTCTATGAATTAAAGAAAGCTATTATCTTTTTTTTAATAACCAAAATCAAGAGATTTCTCTACAGATTACTGAAACGTCTGCATATCTGGAGAGAGTAAGGTGTGCACTTACTGTTACAGAAATACAAAATGAGAAGCGCAGAATATGTTTACCTGACTTCAGGTGTTGGGATTCCTACCACAATGCAGTCCAATTGCACTTTGCTTCCTTCAGGAACTTCCCTGCTCTTCAGTTTTTGAGTAAAGCGTGGTGGCTGCCCAATAGGCTCATCAGAATATACAGATGCAGATTCTGACTCTGTTTTTAGCTCTGCACTTGTTAATTGATTGATAGATTCCAAGTTTGCCGCCTGTTGATCATCTGTTTGTTCAAACGTTTTCTCTGCTTTGTTTTCCAAGTCTTGAGGTACTGGAATGGAAAGCCTTTCTCGGTTTTCTGATGTGCTACATAGGCTAGAGCTGCCTTTTTGAGCAGGCTTATTCTTAGAATCCATCTTGCTCCTGTAGTTTTTGCATGTTCGGGGTCTTATTCTTTCAGAGTTGTGAGCTTTGAAAAGTGAGGAGAGCTCCTCAATAAAATCTGCTGCCTTGTTTAGGAATTCCTTTTTTGATTCTGATTCCGAAGGTAAGTGTTGTTTCTTTAGATCTTGAGAGGTCCCTTTGGAGCCCTTTGTATTTCTGACATGGTCCTGACAAAAGTTTGAGTGTGGGCCATTGTCTGATGTTTTTAGAGCTGTAGACTGGGCCATTTGTTTGTGTTTTCCTGTGTTTTTCAGATGATCTGGGGGATGCTGTGAATGTGCCTGAAGCTCATCCTGTTTAGTTTCCAGTGGATTCTGATCAATAGCTTGTCTTGCCAGGTTTACACTTTCATCCAGCTCTTCTTGACTTAAAAAGGCAGAGAGATCTAAAAGGTCATCTTGGGCAGCTACCTCATCTGAATCACCAGAAGCGTTGCCATAATGGAAATTGTGAGAAGCTGGTTCTGATCTGCTTCTTTCACTCTTTCCTTGATGCTTAGTTTCAGCTAAATAACTTTCTCTCAGAAGTTGAGATATCGAAGTTGAGGATTCTAAACTGTCGTCTTGCATGCTGCCAACAAAAAAGACAAACAGGACCACACCTTATCAATAGCAAACTTCTTGATTGTACGTAATTACAGGCTTCTGAAAAGCAGAACGTGGCATTTTCAAAATGCAGTTGGGCATTGCATATTAACTTGGTTTAAAAGCCTGCTTCTGTACATACTGCCAGATACTGTTGCCTTTACTCAGTAAAATCCATCTTCCATCACTTTCTAGTGTTGGTAGCTTTGCGTAGCTAAAGCAACTGCAAGCATGGTAATTTATACTTTGTTCCAGGCAAAACTTTAACTGCAGAGCTATTAACTGAGTTTTAATGTCAAACCTTTTTCACTGCTGATGTGTGTTTCTTAGCTAAGAAACAACCTCATCAGATAGATTAAGTGCTGGGTATTTCAAGGACTGAAATAATGAGAGAATAACTACTTTTAAATTACATAAATTTAGCTTGAAAGACACTGAAGTAGTAATTAAGTGAACCCTCAAAAGCATTTGAGGGATGAGAGGAGGAATGAGAAGGGGAGAGAAGAACAAAAATATTCTGTAATATTTTCATTTAAAGTTCTTAAAGATGCTGCTTTATAGGAAGCAATAATGGTCTAAATGATCTATAAGCTCTTAAATTAAACATTATTTCTAGTAAGCTATTTAAAGTAAGTAGAGAATGATGTCATTATTTGATATGAACATCTTTTGTACTACAAGACTTTAAAGATCGCTATCTTGGGTCATCCTGATTCTGAAAAAATGTACCACAGATGAGAAGACAGTATCAGAAAGCCTGTACTTATCCTGAGTGTCTGGTAAGCAAAGCTAAAGTATCCCTTTTGATGCTTAAGTAAATACTCCTGCATAATATTGTCCCTTTTATTGACACAAGAGCCATTATGGATGTAGAGGGATCCAGACATCCTATTAACACCCTCATCTTACAGTGGCTGAAATACAAAGATGAACAAGACAAATATACTCTTCACAAACTTTCAGAGAGCTGATACCTCGCAGCTACTGAACCAAGTGCAGGACTATGTACTGGGACTGTCTCTCAGCATGTGCAGAACACAGTGTCTCTCTCCTACTTCATTTATGGCCTGGCAAGTCTTGCTCTGATGGATTAAATTGTTCCTGCCCCAAGGTGTCTGATTTGTCACCCTGGAGAAGGTTGTATGCCTGTTGTGACAGCAAGAGAAGGGAACATACATGCCCTCACCTCTGCCATTTTCATTCATAGCCTTATGTGACCGCTTAAGTTGTCGGAGAGAGAAGAAAAGTTAAAAAGGTACCTTTGCTGTGAAAAGCAGCTGCCCCTGGAAAAGGGCAGGTATAAAGCAAATGAGGTGCTAATACCTCCTGCTGCTGCAGTATCCCTTCCTGGAATGTGAGTAACAGCCCTTCTTCCTTATTTACAAAAGGGAAAGCTTTAATTTATAACTGTTTATATTTTTCTTTAATGAATGAACATAAAGCTATCGTTATTCTGACGTGCATTTTGAGATCTTAGTCCCTCTACCCGAGGCAAAATTTTTTATATTGAAATTCTTTTTCTTACTTAAATATTTGGCGGTTTAGATTTATTGATTTTTATTTTTGTAAGATGAAACAAAGGCACCCAAACCAAAAGATTGAGAAGTTTGTACCTGTACAAGAGATGACAAATAAAATACCACATATATGATATTTTTCTAAGCACCCAATCTAGTCCCTGCAACTGAGCCAGGATCTGCAATACTAATTGAACACTTGGCGTTGAATTATCTGGCACAGTGAAGCTGTGGCACAGAAGAGAACGTTGCTTTGGGAACCCCACATGAGATAATGCTGTAAGCAGTTTCATGACTGGACAGAGTATGTAATTTAACCTCTTAAGAGAACAAAGAGGTCTCTGTCTGGCTTCAAGTTCCCACCCTATGGATACTACTTCTGCTTGCTCAGCTTTTACTTCTTAAACAGCTGTGCAACCTTACTGAAGCTGAACGTGTTTAAGGGGTTATATTATCTTGTTTATGTACTGATAGCATACTATGTGCTGTAAAGGTCACAACTAAAGCTACACTTTCAACTCTGAAGAGTTTAAATACATCCTAACATAAGGAGTTTGCCGCCTGGAAATCAAACCTCACACCAGAAGGAGCTGCAGACCTAGAATATAGCAATAACACAGGGCAAGTTTCCTTTAGACCTCTGCCTTGTATCTACTTAAAAGCAGAAGAGAAGAAGCAGGGCCACTTCCAGCTCTTTTACCTGCACCTTGCAGCTGGCTTAGCCTGCAAAAAGTCTAGAGTGTGCTTTTAGTGAGCTGTCATAGCAGGTACAGTCTCTCACAACAGCTCTGGAGGGATGCAGCTCCACACTAACCTCTCTGTGTGTGGCGTTGGCTGAATTAGAACATCCAGCTCTATCTGTCTTTGTGTCGCTGTAGATGCTCCAGGAGGAGGCTGTATTTTACGTGCTTGGAGAAGGATGTATTTTACATGGTTGCAAAATCTAGCTTGCTACGTTCTTGGCTGCTCTTTCTGGAATATTTCAGAATGGCACATCTTCATTTTATCTCAATGTCTGTAAAGGTCATCAGAGCTGAAAAAAGCTGATGTAGGGCTTTAGAGAGCACTGGACACTCTAAGGAGGAAAGGCAAGAAGGGAAATAACGCTGGTGTGATCAAAGCCTGCCAGAGTCAAACAAAGTTAAAGAGCTCCTGCAATACTTTTGTGGAGAGGGTATATGAAAATCATCTGACTGACTATTCATGGTTTCATTTTCCTCTGTTGTACAGCTATTGCTTGATTTTCTGATTTAAGTGCTATGTCTGCTTCGACAGAGGCTGTTAATCACAGTGCAGCTTTTCTGCAGATAACAATAGTGAAATAACTATTCAATATGGTTATTTAAGACTCTCTTCGTGGTCTTGCACATCCTCTATTTATATTTTTAGCAAAGCATTGAAACATGACAGAAATAATTTCTGCTAATGTGAGAAATTATTTTGGCTAAATTCCTTAAGGACTGTTACTGCAATATGAGGAGATGCTCTCAAAGAAGATGTGTTTAGATTGGCAAAATAGCTTTATAATTCTAGTTTGCAAAAAGGTATAGTGAAGAAGCCACTGTCTGATAGCAAAAGGAGGAAAATTACATGGAAATTACAGCAGCATAACAAAACCAGGGGTGCCTATACCTGGTGAAAATGTAAAATGATAGAAGAAATTGAAGTAGTCTAATCAAAACTGCCTTGTGCTGATGGTTCATTTTGGCTAATGCAGCTGTATAAAGCACTCTCCATGCGGATGGCTATGCGTGACAGCACAGTTGTACATGGAAAAACAAAAGCCACTTGTCTGTCACGGTCCTGAGTGAACACAGAGGAAGCAAATGATCAAATCACTGCTTCAACCCTGTTTCTACCCATCTGGGGACACTTGAAGAGATGTGAATGGGAGAAAGCAAACAGTTCCCCAGCAAAGGAGCTGGAACAGCTTCTTTCCTTCTGCCCATCAGAGCAGAAAAGGTAGAAGGGAGCAGAGTGCTCCTGGTGTTGGGAAGCAAGGTATTGGTGAGAACGAATCTGATACAAAATTCTTAATCCTTAGAGAGCCATCACTTTTCTTTAGAGCTCACCCAGGGTCAGAGTATTGTATCTAACTCTTCTCTATTCTCAGCTTGTGTAGAAGATAATTTTTTATTCTATTTTTAGTAAGGAAGAAGTTGGGTACTAGTCAAATGCAGCACTCGAGGCAGTGCTTGGCTACTGAAGTTTTAAGAAGCTTTAAATTATGTCGTATTTTTAATTAAATGGGAAATGTTCAGTTTCAAGAAATATTGCTGTGAGACTACCAGGCAGTCCAGTTACAATTATTAATGACACCTTGCTTACGCCTTCAGAGATGTCCGGTTTCTTTTCTTTTTTCTACAATGAGTTATACTCTCCAAGGACTACAGAGGGCTGGTGAGTGAGGAAAGCACTGGTTTGGCTGAGCTATTCAAGATTTCACAGTTGGAGACAACAGCTTTTGTTCAAATAAGACTGAGCATAGCGTCTGTCAGGGTCCCTGGGCTAGAGAGCAATAAGGTTGAGTTCAATATATTTTCTCAAGTATTTATTAAACCATCTCTCTAGTGAACAAAAGGATGTCACCAGAGGAACAGCTATGCTATTATGGGTTTGATTAATGATAATAGATAATCATTTAAACTTTCTGTAGCAAAAAATTGGAATTTAAGGTCCAAAATTAAGATTTGGCCTTGAATTCAGTCTTGCTCTTTGCCTGGCTTTCTGGATAGTTTAGACGGAGATGTGGAATTGGTCTTATCATGCCTTGAGCCTTCCCTTTCATTTTTCCTGGAACAGAGGTGTCTTTGTGGCTGCCCAGAAGCTGTCCTGTGGTCCCCTAGTGCGCAGTGACACAAAGCGCTGGCACTGGGTGGCAATGCACGGCACGTGGCTGGCAAATTGAGTACAGCAATTGCAGATCTCTCTCCTGAGCAGGTAAGTGCAGATGACTCTGCAGATAAATCTGTTGAATAAGCAGTAAGAAGGACAAACTCTAGTGAAAACACAGTAGACAGCAATCTGTGGTGTCAATAAAAGCACCAATAATTTTGCAGACTGGAAAAATCTGTCTCATACTGAGCCAGTAGCAAGGGGAGGAATTGCAATGCTAGTTACAAATGGTAGCTCTGAACTGGTGCTATTTAGGATTGAAAATGAGATGACTGACTCCAGCAGTCAGTAGTTTTCTGCTCTTGACTGGTTGGTTATCTACAGCACCAAGCAATTGCACTGAGGGCAACATTTTTTCCTTTCCCAGGACACTGACAGCAAAGAACTTGGACATTATTTTGAAAGCCATCAGAGGATGTAATGAACAAAACTGTCTGCATGAACTTTTTCAGTCTACTACTTCAGTTTCCACTAACCAACCAATTGCACAAACTGTCTGAGTTTTCAAGAGCCTATATTTATGGCAATGTTGACTGATAAGCCAAGTGATCTTTAGGATAAAATACTCATAAAGGTGGAATTAGTTTCCACAGCTTGTTTTGGCAGTGGCTTGACCTGAAAATCCTTATGTGGAGGGGGGTAAAATTGCAGTGCAGGAAGCTCGAGTGGTGTGACACTGAACCCTTTCATTTCCTCTTCTTTGAGGCTAGTTTGACTCATTGCGGGGTTGTCACTGAAAGAATTTGAGCTTTCTCCTAGTAGTACTAAAATCTCGGCAAAGCTGATATATTTGAGTGCAGATCCTCTGTTTTAATTGGTAAGAGACAGCTTTAAATGCTTGATGCCCTGAAGATGTTTTTTTGAAACACTCCTCTGTATCATAATAAAGAGGTTATCTGCAAGTAGCAGGTTTAATGCAAGAAGTATTTGGATATCTTCTTTGGCCTTCAGTTGTAGTTAAAAATGAGTAATTTTTGGCAGTACGTGTTATCCTGGTCTAGCTTTTCAAGCTACCATTAGTTTAATTGAGACTGGTTTCACATGAAACCTCAGGATCAGAACAACTAATAAACTGCTGCTTCTTTCTTTGCCGAGTGGCATCTTCATGGCCTTTACACAGCAAGGCCCCGGACACGTTTACCCAGCACCTCTGTTTGGAGACTGGCAAGTTTAGCAGATATTAGAGTTTATATCCTTTCCTAATTAATTTAATTACCCATAAATTGCATTTGCCCATGCACTGTTGAACACTAACAGTTATACAGGTGTTTCAAGCTATGGAAAACAAGCTGTGAGATGACACGAGTGGTTTGTCTTGTGGACATTTAATGATCACAATCACATTCTTGCATGCTTGCAGGAATTCCCACTTAGCAGTTGCCATTGTCACCATTTCCGTTGCTGCCTGTTGACAAGCTGTGACTGCTGCAAGACAGACTTTGGGGCTCCAGACATCGGAAAGGTTAGGCTGGAGCAGAGGATTAAGGTCTTGTGTGGTCTGGGGGTGTGAGTATAAAATGGTTTTAATAATTGTATTTAGAGAGCTGTGTACAAGAGAGTAGTTTACTCTTCTGTTTTAGACACATTAGAAGCTTTGAATTCCATTCCTTGTAATGAATCAAGAAAGTCAGATAACTGAGCTCCCATTTCCAAATAATACAATTAAACAATGGGAAATAGAGAGGCTCCAAGCCCAGGAACATGACAGCTTCTGATGGAAACAAAATCCCTCTAAGAACAAGTAGGCTAAAGGTTATGTCCATATTTAGGAAACATCCTACTTCTTTATGTATGTTTTTCAATACAATCTTTTTCATGTTGCGTTTTCTTGTATCTCTAATATGTTAGCTCTTTAGCTTTTGCAACATTTTCTTCATACTATAGTATAATGGAAACACCTTTTTCTTTTTACTCTGATCCCAAAAAGTCTGCAGTTTTTAATAATTAATATTGTCCCTTAGTGTTTCTCCACATGAGAACCCAGCCCTTTCTTGCCCATGTCACAAGTTCTCTTTGCCTCCTCAGTGACTCTCCTTGAACGGCAAGGTAAACACTGGCTTGAAGAAACCCCGTATAAAATCAAATTGAAACCAAAATAAATTTGATCTGAATTTTAAATTAGAAGGTCAAAAAAGGAAACACATGAGGGCTGTCTTTGAGGCCTGCCTGGGATGCTCCATCCTCCTCTCCCATCAGCAAGTGAAGACCAGTCCTCAGATGTCAATACAAGCTCCGAGTGTAGTACTTTAAGTGCTCATAACATAGGACAAGTTTTTATTGATGCAAGTATTGTGTGTAGTCCAGTTTCCTTCAAGGACTGCCCAGACAAGAAAGAGTTTATGTGAAAGACCTCAAAAGATATAGCAGAGGTCCACAATTTGATGCTGAAAGTACACGGAAAATATGGCTAACAGGCAACAATCTTCATTTATCCCGTTTCAAACACAGACACAACACTTTCCAAGCCTTTTGTGGCTAAAACTGCAAATCCAGTTTCATGGACTGTGACCCAAATGATTTAAACTAGGTTGTTTCTATTATTCCGACTGGCAGCATGTGTGAGCAGTGCAGGAATCCACAAATGCATGTGGCTGAGGTCTACTGTAAAGTTCTAGTTTGGGACTCAAGCTACAACTTAACTCTCAGTGTTATAATTTGTATATTGCATGGGCTCAGGCCCAACTGACAAATTACAGCACCACATAAGGAACTACAATGAGACTTTGCACAACCTGAAACACTGAGCAAAAGTCTCAATCCTACCTGTGCATATGAGTGGCGCCGTGGTTAAGGCAATCATACACGTCTATCTGGAGACTGGACAACTGACTGCTTGTGTAGCCAGACTGAACAAGCACAAGCTGGGCAGAGAAAAGCCCTAAAACGCAAAGATATGCAAACTTAATGGCACTCGCACTTTTTTTCACTTTTTTTTTTTNATTTTAAATTTTGGGGCTATTTTGTTTTTAAAATGGGATTCAGTTTTCATACAAATGCTGATTCCTAGTGAAAAAGGGAATTCAAGCCTGAAGTTAGACACAGAAGAAATCTGGCTTGCGTTTTTCCTCCCAAGGTTTTTCAATTGTGCCTTTCTTTTTTCACATTCTCACTCTATTTGTTTCTTTGTCCACTGTTCTGTCTTTTTTATGCTTTTTCATCAGTCTTCCCTAGTAACCTTGTAACATAAAAGCCTTCACATTTGAATCGTATTTTCAAACTGTAATGTTTAAATAAGATTTATATTAGGCAGAATTAATTTGCCCATCCTGTAGAATTTTATGGTTTATGAAAATAAACTAAACCATTTAAGTTTTAAATAGAAAAGTAACTTGATTTCTCCTCCCCCTCACTCCCCCCAGTCATTTAGATTACAGTTTACGTTGCATTGTCCAATTGCTGTTACAGTGTCATGTGAATTTTTAACAAACCATCTTCACGTTGCCTTTATGTGCAAATATACCTAGACTGCTAATTCTCAGCAGCTGTTGATAAGCAACATTCCTTCAGTACCACAGCAAGACCTGCTGTAAAACCTCTAAAGAATGCACAGGAATAGCAAAGCAGCCCAGCGCACAAGTTCTTTGTCTTTGGTAGCCTGTCAGATACGAAACCTAACTCCCAAATTGGCTATACATAATTTCTGATACGTAAACATCATTCTGCTCAGCTACAGAAACTAACACATCTCCTATTGCTGTCTAATTTCCTTAGCTGATTCTGAAAGAAAAGAAAAGAAAGACAAAAAGAAAGAAATATCCTGACTTTAAGAACCCTGGGGAAGTGTAGGAGAGGGAGAAGAACAGATTTGAAGTTTATGAAGTCGTTCCATTAACATCTACTGATTTTGTTTCCCCTTTTAAAGTCTAGAGCATCTTCACAAGTGTGAGCCTCAAACCAAACCAAAACTACTGATAAAGTAATCAGTGTCCTTAGCATGGTTTGTATTATGTTCTGTTGATGTAAACTCAAGAGCTACTCTGTTCTCTTGTCAATTGTTGACATATTATTTTGTAAAACTTAAGACGGGCTTCTGATTACTGCTTAATGTTGCAATATATTGGGCCAAACATTTGCTACTGACAGTCAAATACTTTTCTGAGAGAGAGAAAGAGAGCAAGGGAGCTAGTGAGAGCTCAAGGGTGAGAGCTATGCCCTTCTAGCAGGACTGTTTCTGCAGCTGTTGTGTACATTAATCCAGAGAGCAGATCTCCCGGCACTAAATATAGCCGGCGGGGTCATTTTACATGACAAAATAAATAAATAAATAAATAGAAAGTATTTAACTATGGGGTCACGTTAAATTAGGTTTGATTTTGCTTAAGAAGGAAATCCAAATTATGGCAACTTGGTTTAAGGCTGAATACCAGAAGGTATATATTTCAGAACGTGGGGAGAAAATAAGCGGGAAGAAGAACACAGTCCTGGCAAGGAACTTTTCAGGTCGTTACAGTCTTCTGTTGACTCTTCAGAGGAGCCAGACTGGCTCCGAGGGATTTTGAGAACCCCACCAAGGCTATTCAAGCCCTTTATAATGCTGCAGAACATTGTTTCTCTTTCACTGCAATACACATGCCTCAGCACAATTTCAGTCACTCAGATCAAAAATTCTTTGTTCCCTGTATATGTCGTACCAGCAATAACTAGCATTCGAATACTCATGCTCATCAAACCCTTCTGCACTTGTGCTACAAAATCTAAATGTAGCCCGATCTAAAGTTGAGGGATTACCTTTTTTAATTCCTCCAGATGTTGCTGCCCAATGCTGGCAGTTAGTAGCGGTGACAATTATCCAGAAGTGTGAGCTTAAAGTTAAGGAAGCGAGGGAATTCTTCGAGTCCTCGGGAACAGCAACAGCTAGGAGTCCATACGGCAAAGGAACTTAACCTTCGTTATTATGAGGATGGCTGTAAGAAGCTGGACAACCTGTCACCACCGGAGCAATAGCATTTGTCAGTTTGCAGGTCCCAAGTTATTTTGAGCAGCGTAAACCATGTGCCTGCGGAGCATTCCACCTCATTGGACAGGGAATCCACCGCTCCCACAGCACCTATGGGCACCCAGTGCCTTCTCCTCACTCATGAATCGTCCCCTATAGATGCTTATGTGCGTTTTGCTGATTCATCCAAGAGGCGCTGTGGTGGCATTGTATTTCTCCTGTCGGCTGGTTTAGACTTCAGCCTTTTAAAATTACCAGTTATCGCTGTTGTCTTTGTGTTTTGATCAGAACTCAGAGATTACAGTCGCTGGGAAACTCATCAGCTGGTAGCAAAGTAAAAGTTTCGGAACTCCAGAGGCGTCTGATTTAACAGTGAAACATTCCAGACTTCTTTGACGTGTTTGATTTAAGAAACACAGTGCAACAATGCAGGAATCCATAAGGATGGCCTCTAACTAGAAATCCCCCAAAAGCTGGAACATCTAAACTTGTCATTGAATGCATAGAAATAAACTGTTGGGGGAGAAGTAATTGAAAGAGGCAAATGAAACTTAGCTGTAAATAAAACTGAGATAATAAACATAGGTGGAATAATTTCAAAATATTTCAAGCAGTAGACAGAAAAGCCCTGTTACTATATAGAACTTTATTTTGTAAAAACTGGAAAAAGCCTTGAGTGACTAAAACCAACCAGATCACTTGGAGAATGGACAGACTAGATTTTTCTTTCCTACTCATCCTATAAACCAGCAACAGAAAATAATCTGCAATTCTAAACAGTTCAGTTTACCAAAAATGCTGCTTGATTGTTGGTACATTATTTTATTTTAAAAGTTTGTCACAATTCCAGTTTTAAAAGATGAGTCAAATGTTATGCATTTATTGTAGGGAATTGATATCTAGCTCTTTCCACAGCTAATGATGTAATTAGGTGGCTTTTTGAGTTTCTCCAAGTTATCTCAAAATGTTCTCGAGTGAGTGCCTTTGCTAGAGAAGAGGTTCTCCTGTGGGACGTAGTTCTTCAGAAAGACGTTTTATGAGGCATAAGAGTGTGAAAACTCAGAGGTAAAGGCAGTTCTTTTATGAAAAATTTCCTGATGCTTTGGAGAGAGTTTGCTTTTGTTTCTCTCTTCTTTTATAAAATGTCATTGGAATAGCTTGTGAGCGGTACTTTGTGGTGAGGTTTCTTCAGAGGTATGTGAAAGTTGTCCAGTGAAGTCTGCCCTTCTTCTGGGGACAGATGAGGCATTTTATGGGTTGGGTTTATAAAGTCCAATGTAACTTTATACCTGGAACAGAGACTGAGCGTGTTCTTTATAGTAACAGTCAATGTGAGCCATACAGTGCTGACAGGAGCTGCATGTTGATACTACTCCATACGCTTCTGTGACTTGGACATTACAGTATCCATAGATCTGTAGGCTACCAAGTCTGAAGCCTGAAAATAACCTTTGATGTGCCTGATAAAATAACTGTAAATCTATGTGGACTTCTGCTGAGACACAGTTATTATAGCATGAGCGTGGAGTCTTGCCGAGCTGCAAACTGATGTTTGTGCATGATGTGCAAAATTAAGCAGTCCAAAGTGACTATTCAATCTGATTTAAAAAAAAATCTGCAAAAATTTTCTGCTTTAAGAGGGAGCTTTACATAAGGTGCTAGAATTGTAAAGTGACTGAGTAAGCTGTGCAACAAATGAGCTAAGGGTTCTGTAGAAAGTACAGCATTGAGAAGCTACTGAAGTTATGAGTCTTTACCGTGGCAAAGACAGACCATTATAACAGCAAGTGGTACAAGGACAAAAGTTCCAGGAACCACAAGAAGTTGGAGCACACAGTAGATGAGTCAGGTCTTGCAGAGCTGTCATCTTGATAGCACAACGTCAGAGAATTTGAGATTCATTAATTTGCAAATAACAGCATAAAACCCGTGAAAATACTGTTGTGCCTCTGTCTGCTTTTTCAGAAGACAGTGAATTGAGGCTTTTGACTGCTGAGCACTATAAAAACACTTCAAGATATCATAACCTCCAGCTTTCCATGCTTTTGTCTTTGCTGGCCAGCAGAAGGGAACATCTGCCTCTCTAGGATAAGGCACACTGTCCTAGAATAAATTACACAAGCACTAATTCACTCCAGTTCTTGTCTGTCAAAGCCTTAAGTACTTCTACAAGCAGAAGGAGTGAGTCTTAAAATGGAACTTTGTATGTGGCTGGTTGGCTGTTATTCCACAGTAGCATTATCAGACTGTAATGGTAAACCTTCAGGATTTATCATAAATGGAAAATTCTTGAGTTTCTAGATATTAGGATGAAATTAATACAATCCTGTTGGTGCCGTGTGCTGAATCATTAATAGAGAAATGAGATAGGTTACACATTATTTGGTAGAGAACAATTATTAGACATCTGTGTGGACTGCCAAACGTTTTATGAGGAGTCTGTACTGTCTTTTGGGGGTCATCTGAGGGCACCCACATAGCCCAGCCTGACAGTAAGCCTGTGAATATGAGTGGGGCTGGAAGAAGCCATCTTTGAGAGTTTTACAACTTTAGAAGATAGAAAAGAAAAAGCACCTAAACATCTGAAGAAGTCATTATCCTTTACAACACTGATGTACCATCCTTTTTATTTTTTGAAACAGCTCAGAGAAGAAGCAGGGCTTAGCTTGCCATCCCAGAGACACAGACAGGCACTTCTCGAGGGCATAGGCTTGCCAGACTTGCAGTGATTTCACGGTTACAATTAAGACCATAGTACATATAGGTCAGGATATACCTGGCATATAGCATATATTTGCCTAATTAGTTTGGAATAAGAAATTCTCCAACTCAAGCTACCTCAAGCTCCCAATTATGCCTGTACTAAAGTTTTTTTTGGCTTTAGAGGTTAGTGCTGGAAATAGTGCTGACAGCTGCAAGTTGGCAGTAAGCTTTGGGACATATATTACAGGGCATCCTGATTAGTTAGATACTTATCACAGAAGCTAGTGATGAAAAACAGCTGGACGAACCTCAAAATTGTATTCTAAGCGGGAATATCACCTCAGAACAAAAGGCAACAAACTGAGTGCTACTGGCACTTGGTTAGGCTGGGAGCAGAGAGAGGACGAGGCAGGACCAGAAGAGAAGCAGGCAGCTGAGTGGAGCCAGACTCAGCCTTGGGCAGTCCAAGAAAGGAAAAAAGCCTTCATCAAGCTTCAGCAGTGCAACTCACAGAAAAGAAAGCATCAGTTCCACAAAGAAAAACTTGCTGACAACATGTTTTAACAGCTGCTTTGTGAAATGGCTCTGATTTTAACTGAGCTTGACTGGACTAGACCAAGACTCTTTCAGACCATCTCCCACCAGTTTAGACACAGCCTCTGTCTCTGTGCCTATGGGGAGATCAAAGTAGTGTGAGTTTCTGCTGTTTAAGGGCAAGTTCTGTTCTTTAAGGGCAAGTATGTAAAATAGTACTTTAGCACAGGAGATGCTTCCTAACTAATTTAACCATTATATTTTGATCTGAATTTATAGGGAAAATGTACATTTACCAAGGATTTAATTGCATACTGTGGACACACCAGTCAAGAAACGTGCAGAATCAGAAAAAGATGTTGAAGTCACAAAGAGACCTAAGAAGCACAAGTCACAGAGCGTGCCACAGGTCTGCTTCCTTCAGGAGCTGGTCAGTCAACTGTCTGCAACCACTGCCACCATGGAAAGTGTGGAAGCCCTGTGGAGCACAGGGTTGTTACCCACTTTTGGTTTGCATCCCACCAACAACTGGTCTTGCTCATCCCAAAGCTAAACTCTTTTCCTTCTAATGTGGAGTATGAAATAGCGAATTGGAAGTTTGCTCTAATGGGTTGAAGGAGTAACTTCAGAAGAGAAGTTTAGCAGACCTGTAACCATTTTGCTGGTGGAATATCTGAATGTTGACTGATAAAATACCCACTTTGTCTTTTGTTGTACCAGCCTGTTCCAAGGGCAGTGGATTGCTCCCTACCTGGGCAGCTTTGGAAATAGCAACAATGTCTTTTCTTGAAGCACCTGTGACTAGTTGCTGCATGAAGAATTTCATTTAAAGATCCAGTAATTTGATCAACCCTTTTTCTCCTTTAGATTATTGACTTAACTGAATTATCTTAAGGCCATTATTCTTTTAGCAAGAAAAGTATTAATGGTGAGTTTCTGATAAAGCTGGTTCAGTAGTGATTTGCAAACCTTGCATAAGATATGAGTTGGATATTTTCTATTCGTATCATTACACAGTGGATCTCAGCATGAGCCTGCCAGGTATTGTGTGATTCTCACTCAGATTCTAATTTTAGAAGTGGGGACATATCAGAAGGATGAAAGAAATGGTAGCTCTTCCCTCTAGAAGACACAAACTGAAATGTTGAAACATTCCTTCGATACCTATTTCTTTTTCACCCTTTGTCATTTAACAGGGCAGCACTCATGTGAGGATTGCCTGAGTGTTACACAGAATTTTTCAGTCTCATTAATTGTTTAGGTGAAATGTACTAGTAATTAATGGGGCCTGATGCTGTTTTCAATAAAATCAGTGATTGTTCTGTCATTAACATCAGTAGAAGAGCAGTCAGACTTTTCAAAAAAGCTAGTTTTGACCACAGTAATGAAAGCAGTCACTCAATCATCCACACAGAGCCATAATCTTTTGTGCTAGCCTTATCCAGTTCCACCCTGTGTTCCATCTACGTGCTTTTCAAAGTGAATCAATAGGTAAAAATACACCAGCTTGGTAAAACTGGTTAGGCAAAAATAAACCAGCTTTGTTGCAGTAGAAATGGTACAGCTGAAAAGTGTTATAAAGATTTCTATGAAACGTAGAGATAATTCCCAGAACATGAAATAGTTGATATTACAGTTGACAACTGTAAAAGGGGATTTGTAATATCTCTTTTTTTTTTTTCTTTGTAAAAAAGCTTTTATTCAACTGTAGAAGTGTCAGATTCTAAACCTACCTAAACACCACGGTGGATACCATGGCCTTATTTTAAATTATGATCTTTTTTCTTTCTTGTGCAGTATTATCCATTGTACAATATCACCTTCTATAATATTAGCCTTTCAAAGAACTTGGCCAACTTGCTACAATGCCTGTAATACAAAAGAGTTATCCAAAAAGTATCTGTTCACCACCACTTTACTGTTCCTTGTATTGTGAATATTCTGTTAGATTCCCCTACATTCTTCCTTTTGTAAGAGAAATTCTTTAAGCTGGAATTAGATATTAGAATAAGATTCTACGAGCAGCTAGGTCCCTTAATTTGCTAGCATTCACATTGTAAAGCGGATAATTTTCCCTTATGGATCAAATATAAAGTCCATGAGCTCTACCTGGAAGTGCTTATGTGGCTGAGTAGGATCTCCTTGAAGTCACCACCATCTCTGCGTAAAGAGTATGGCTCACATCAGCCTTCTCTCTGAGGTCAGCACTACGAGACTTCAAAGATTTGTAAAGCACACAGCAAATGTAATTAATATATAGAGACTGACAGTTGCCCAAAGAAGCAAAACTTTGATGCAATCTTTTATATAAGATTTTTTAAAAGATCATTAAAAATCAAATACAAAAAAAATGAGGTAATACTGATGAGGACTCCTGTCTATAAAAACCAGTGACGTGGTGGAGGCTATCTGGTTGTCAACAGAAACACAAAGTCTGGTTTACCAACAACCCAGAGAGTGAGTTTGATTGCTGAAGGGGTTGTGCTGATCCCCTTGGTCACCACGGGGATGTGCTCTTTCCATTTATGACTGTCTTTGGGCAAGTGAAGCAGGAGGAAGCTTGATTTGACACTGATGCCAAAAAAACAGCTTGGTTGATAGGTGTGAGATTTACAATCAGGGTGACTACTCCCAGCATCATCAGAGACTACAGGATCCATTCTGACACTATAGGATTTCACTGTCCTGATTGCGAGGCATGACTAGTCCAAAACAGACCATAAAAGGGCATCTGATACCAGTTCTGCTGTCTTCACCTAGTTTGGGACACTGTGTTACGTGAAATTTGCATTCCTGCCGTGACCCTCTCCTTCCCTGGCTTCTGTAATTTCCTCGCTTCATTTCTTCTCTTTCATGTTTTTCCTTCTCTTGTTTTTAATAAGAACCTGGCTTAGCAGACAAGACTAATTTTATTATGTCATTTCAGATCTCCAAGAAAGAGAGCACCAGCTGGCACCAACTCAGCCCGATGCTAGTACAGGTTTGCCAGATCCTGCTGTGGCTGATGCAAAGAAGGATTTCCTCAGATTATTTGTAAGAGAGGGCTGTACTTTTGCTGTTCTTTGCTGGGATCTGCTTTCTACTTTTTCATGGCTTGTCTAATTTGTTCTTCAGATAAAACAAGATTAGACCCTGGTAGCTACAGATCTATCCACTTTATTTGGCTTCTTTACCTTTCTTCAGAACATACATCTCCAAAACATCTAAATAGGATGTTTATAGATATGATTAGTACCAGCTGAACTCCCCCAGAGGGACTGGTACAAAGAGTGGAGGTATCTTGTTACCTAAATCTAAAGGAAGAGGAAATACAGGAATGTTACTAAAGACATACTATATACTTCAAGTTTTGAAGATTTGAACCTTTTCTCTCTTTATTTGAATTGTGATAAAAGTTTAATTTCCCCTCCCTCCCCTCATTTCTCTGGTTGACATTAAGCAGACCTGACATCTGCACTGTCTGCCTCTGTTAACCGCTCACTGTTGTCCAGAGACAGGGTCATATACATGAATGCTTTTGACTTGGGGTTGAGATTAACACAACAAGACATTATGGATTGTATTTTCAGGAGTGGATTAAGAGGCAGTCTGGTGTGGTGTATTTTGTAACCACACAGTCTCTATTTCCAATTACAGATCCGTCAAACAGAGATTTACAGTGCGCTCCTTATTCTTATCACTTAAGTGGCATTGCACACCTAGAATAGGGAGCAGAATTTCATCCAGGCTACTTACAAAGAAATTCCAAAATCCTTAAAGACCTGAGAGACGTTACCAAGAGTCCACCTGTAACTGCTTTTAATGTAGAAGAATGAAATAAGTGTGGAAACCTGATTAATGTGAGTTGCAAGGTAATGAGGAAAATATGCTCAAAAGTTCTTGCCTTATGTCTGAACTAACAATGTATATTCCATTTATATAAAATATAGGTATTTTCAGTATCCTTTTTCTAAATAAGTGTAGTGGCTTTCCAGTGTATTTCTTTGGGTTTTTGTTAGAGGCCCTGAGGCCGACGGCAAATTAAACACAAAGGGCCAGGCAGCTGGCGAGAGCCCAAGGCAGCTCAGCTTAATGGCAGTGTCCATCAAGACTTTTAGGATTTTAGAGTAACCAAAACCAGAATGAATGGGTGGTGTTTTGAGGATCAGAGACTTTGGCACTTGTTATAGACAACTAGAACTGTAGAGAAAATCAGCTCTAGGCAGATGTTTAATAGGGCAAAACATTCAATAACTTAGTTGTCAAAATTATACTTCATGAGATACAACCCTGATTAGAATGTCTTAAATGACTGTTGCCAGAAGGGAATAAGGAAAGGGCATTCATGGATAGTCTAACATTTAAAAATAATTCCTTGAGAACTCTTGCTTTCCAAGCACACTCAGCTGAGAGTTTCAGGGGTTTATCAGCAGTGTGCATGGCAGGCAGCTCACCTCTCAGCTTGTCACTGTGGGATCACCACAGGTAGGCAGGTCTGGGATAAAGGGTTTGGAAGACAGCAACATGGTCATCCAGTGAGGTCACTAGAGGACCAACAGAGGACGTGCATAGCTTAGGTAGCAGGAGAGCAGTTTGATGACAGTTGGCTAAAACAGGAGAGAAGCAAAGTCTGAACTGAGAATTGGTCAGTCTGAAGGGCCAGAGCTGGGGGAGAGATTATATCCATGCTTACACAGAACCTATCATCTTGACTCAAGGTGGTACCAGAAAAGCATGGGTATCTTCGTGCCAGCAAATAAACCGCAGTGGGGCTAGAGGAATCTAGCTGGGAGAATAAGTGCTGGTGGCTATTGTTTGATCCCTTGTGCCTGGTGTTCAGAAAGCACTGACTCTGCCCAGCTCCCTGAGTGTACAGACAAGGGAAAAAACCAACTTGTGCAAAAGTTCTACAGCTTTTAAAATTTTCTTGCTTTGTATTAGAAGTACCATTTTGTAATGAAAACACAAGGAGGATATCATTGCCAAATGCTGAGTCTCATGAGGTGCATATTTGATAAATAGGTACTGTTATACCAGCACTTTCATGTGTCACCTTATTATGCACACTTGAGATAAGTTTACCAGCGCCTCCCGGTGATTCTGGCACACTTTCTCTTACGCTGCCTCATCTGTCTGGAACGCCTTCCCTCGGGCCACTGAGTCACCTTCCCACTTTAAATGTTGCTTTTTTCATTGTAGTTTTAAATTGACTTGCATTATAACATCATTTATAAAAATTTGTATGGAGATGCACTGCAAAAATTGTATCTATAGACACTGACGAAGCTTAAAAAAACCCTGTTGTGGTTTTTTTTTTAGGATACAACTTTACTGACAGAATTAACTTTAAAATAAAGATGGGTTTTTTTGTCAAAATACAGGCAAACTTGCAAAAGGGACCGAAATGAGAATTGAAGTAATTTGATAGTACCAGCTTATTAAACACCAGCAGAATCAGAATCACCGTGTCTAGCTAAAGAAGAAGTGACGCTCAGGTAATGTAAGCTCACTGCTGAAGGATCCTGACCCAGAAAATTACCTCAGAGCAACAATAGCAGGAGGTCCTGGCCATCCTAATTAGTCATACAAATTGCTAGCTATGCCTCCTAACTTTTTCATAAGAATATAAGACAGGGAGGGAGAGAAAGAAATAGAAAGAGAGGAAGACATACCTTTTCTAATAGGAAACTAATGAACTTTCATCAATTGCAAACGAATAATCAAAATTGTTTATGGACTTCTTTCCCAGGCCACATTTAAGCCAGTAGTTCTGCTTATGTAGTTGTCAGTCCCAGAACCATCTCATTTCCAAACAGTCAAAATATCAATTTACTCAATGGAAGGAGTCAAAAGGATCACAGGATTTGAAGTGTATTCTGATTTGATAAACCATGCACGTTACAAGCCAAGTTGAGACCAACCAGTCCATCAGTGACATACAGTAATGCCCTGTGCTATCACACAAGTTATAAAAAGGAATTTTCTTTCTGCCCAGGATGCCTTTGGAAAAGCTTTTTTAAATGTCTCACTTTTGTTTTTGCTTTAGAAAAGGAAGAATATTGGAAGACTCCAAACTTTGACACTTTGAAAAAAAAATGCAAATACTATGGTAAGTGGTTTTCATTTAATCTAATTAGTAAAGGCCTTTTAAAGGGCAACAAAACTTTTTTTGCCTGTTATATTGGTGATGTGCAGCTGTGGAAACTCGACATTTGAACTAAATTTTAAACATAATGGTCTTAAAGTGTATGATTAATCTTAAATCAGGACAACATAGTAAATCAAGAATGTATCTATTTTATAAGGAAATATTTACTAGCTTGGAAATTCCAAGACGGGATATGAAGACCAAGCCTACATTTTCATTAAATAGTTAAAAAGTTATGCTTTCAATTTTCTTACATATTACTTGAAAAGCTAAGGATTACCTGTGTAGATGTAGTTGTATATTCTCATTTGGGGTGTTTACATAACTTCATATTGGCCGAGATTTTGACATTTGAGTGGCTAGAGGCAATCATCTAAATTTTCACTTTTTTAAAAACTCAAAATACATCTTTTCAAGAACGATACTTTAGAAAGTCTCAACCATAATGTTTATGAACCATGGGTACAACATGTGAAAGCTATTCCTCCTATATAGAGAGGATTTGTTTTGTTGTGTATTGGGCTGTTGAATAGGATTTCAGGTGTTTGAGTGAATAGAGCAGTTCAAGCCGGGGCTGGAGCCGGAAGGAGCCAGAACTGCCAGTGTCATACTGCGATGGATAGAGCTCATGTGAAATGCATTTCAGTTTGCTGACTGCACTGCATGAAAGGAGTAAAAGCGTGCATTTTTTCATCCTTGACATACTCAGTTGTTGGTTTTTGAGCTGTGATATACACCCGTCAAGACTCAGCTAGTTTAAATTGGCACCAGTTTAATTGATGTCCATTGAGAAACAATTTGCCCATCTGAGGGTTTGACCTAGAGGAAAGGGGAGTAGAGAAAGTGATGGCTTTGACTCATTGGCCAGAGAGGACCAAGAAAAAGAACTCCATGGGAAGAACCTCCAGAGTTTCCCCAGCTTTAGTCAAGGTAGTAAAGTTTAAAATCCAAGAGATGAATGATTTGATTCCCAAGAATGAGGCCTCTGTTAAGTCTCCACCTTGCAGATACAGCTGCTTTTTATGTGCTCCCATGGGCTCCCGTTGGTTGTGTTATTGAAACTATTAAGGATGACAGCAGTGCTCCAAGCAGTACTGTTTCCTTTCCTGGTTTTGAAAAACTTACAAAAGAAACCCTTGACACACTGTGTGATTTGTCATCCTGAAATACTTGATCTCTGTTTATGTGGAGCAAGAGAAAACCTTTGGTTCTTTTGCAGAGATGTGCAGATCTCTCTGGTATAGATCCTGAGATGCAGGATTTGACGTAGCCAAATGTTTACATCAGAAAATAGGTGACAATGAATATATTATTAGTTTCTTGTTTTACTCATTTTCTGTTGATCACTAGATGTCCAAAGAAAATATGACAGAGGCAAGCATCTTTAATTTCTCAAATATTAAAAAAATTACAAGTTTCATGAAATATAGCTATAAACATAAATTTATTTGTTAATTATTGGGCTTTTAAATCTCACTTCAAAATACACAAATTTAAATTTTATTTAAAAAAAAATTAGTTCTAGTTGTCAAATGGTATTTTATTCAACTTGCTGTGGTTTTTTTAGAATACATCAGAAAAATGAATATAGCAGTAGGTGTTTTATTGATATTTGGGCAAATAGTGAGGTCTGTATCCAGTCAAAAAGAGCTGTAAAACTAACGGTGTAGGAACTGTTAAAGTGAGGACTTTAAAATTGGATGTGTTGCTATTTGCTATTCTAAACTCCATCTTAGCCAAAAGATAATAGTTTTCATAAATTTTACTTGAAAATGTCAAAATAGTACATTCTTAAGAGATCATTGCTGATATAACTCATTGGAAATTGTGAGTGCTTGTAATGATTATAAACAAACCTTTTCTAGATTCATGTCTACTATAATTCTGCAAGGAAGCCAGCAGGGATTATTAGAGTTATGAACAGACTATTTTAATAGTTATGGTTATTATAAACTCAGAAGATAAACCAAGCAGAGATATAATAGGGATGAGCTATTTAGAGGCTCAAATTTGAACAAGAGGTCAAGAAAAATTAGAAAGATCACACGTCCTTTGTCAGCTCAAGAAAAGTGATTTTTAATCCTAATGCTGTTTCTTACAAAGCAAACGCTCAGCCATGGGGCCAAACAAGCATTATTTATATTTATTTTATTTTAAAAAAATCCCACCAAACCACAACAGGTTAAAGGTGTTTAATTTGTAGTATTTATACTATCTGTTAAAGAGCCAGTTTGCCTGGCTGGGTTTGCTACAAGCTTATAAGCATACAATATTGTCTGCATAAAATTATTTGTGTTTGTAAAAGTTTTAACAGATTGGGCACAATATTTTTTTACACATTTACTGGCTAAAAGAAGTTGTGGAAATGTTTTCTGATGAAATTGGAGTTTTAAGATGGTTTTTTTGCTGGTGATCTCTTTGGTTTTGGATGTCTCCACTGGGTGATGGGGTGAACAGAAGCTGCTCTGTCTCGGTTGGATACTGTGGAAAGGCTGTGTCTTTCCCTGGGAGTCTCAGGAACAATCTCTCTTGTATCTCCAGGGACCCAAGCCCAAGGACTACTGTCAAATTTATGTCTAGGTATGTTTAAGGGTTATTCTGTTGCTCTAGAAACCTGCCCAGAAGCTGGAAATAGCCCTGTATTCTTTTATGGAAGTAAATACATGGGTGTTCAGTGGGGACTATCCACTGAAATGATCGTTTCTGATTGAGATCAGTGATCATATTTAGTGGTGCCCTAGTGGCTTGCTGACATTACTGACAAGAAAGCCTTCATCAGTCAGACATGGGTGATGAATCACTGCTGTCTCTCCCCATCCAAGAAAAAAAAGGCAGCTAAATGCAAGGGAGGTTTGGCACAGGTGGCAGCTCTACTGTTTCTGCTACCAAATGATATAGAATAACTTTGGCCTCTGCTTTACCAGCTTGAAGTTTTAAATTGTAACATTTTTTTTTGTATGCTGGTAGACCAAATAAGCAAAGAACCATGACGCCAAAAACACTGTCCCAAGATTTTCTGAAGAGAAATAAGAATCTCTAAATTACTCATATTAAAAAGTCAGCAACAAGATTATCCATATTTTGCACAGCTCCAGCGTCAGGAAACAGAAACAAAAGATTACAAGTTTGTGGCAATTTTTCTTTCCTAAATGACAGCTTAGTAAGTATTGGCACAGGAGATCTCCAGGAGCATAAGCAGCCAATAGGTTTCTCTACATACAAATTGTGTGTAGGTAGCAGCAGTGATTCCCTTGTTCACACAGCCACAAGGATTTGGTTGCTCATCTCATACAGCTTACTTCCCTTCTGTCTCCAAAATCAAATAAAGTTATTTTGGAAATCTTTTAGCATAGTGCTCAGGCTGAGACTTAACGTCATAGGAAATTCAGAGTTCCAGTCCTCTAAGGACTCTGAGGTCTGACTGCTCACGTATAATTTCTGTGAAGCCCCTTCACAGCCTCTGCAAGAGAAATCCAGTTTTCCATCTGCCCAAGAATCTTCATCCATGGTATCTAATCCACTTTTTGAGCGGAGATGTCCTGTACTGCAGTTGATACAAATGGCACAGACTCATTGCTGCTTTGAGGCCACATTTCAGTCCATGCTGTACCAAGTGTCTCTCAGTTGCTGACTGCACCAAAATAGATCTCACAGTATCACACCCTGCTGGCTTTCATTAATACATGCAAAATCGTGGGTCTTATCCTGAATTAAATCACAAAAGCTGCAGAGTACTGCCCAGGCATCTTTACTAGGAGTATCTTTGTTGCAAAACAGTCCTATATTTTTGAGCAATACCTAATAGCAGAAACAGCTGGATGTATTCTGAACATACTGGTCACAGGTTATACTCCAGAGTTATTATTTTCTTCCCAGCTATTCTTCACATGGTCCTACCATAGGAATAGAGAAAACAGCATGTCCTGACAATTGCTTAAGCACGGGGCCAACAGGCTATTACACCTACCTGATGGTGGAGTCCTCTGCTTCCTAGAGATGCATGCTGTGTCATCTTCTCTTCTAGCAACAAGCCCTAACATCCATTTCATAGCATTTCATGTCATGCATGTTGTGCCCTATGATATCCAAATGTTTCCTCACAGTCTCTTTTTTTCTCATCTCCAAGTGTTTTTCTGGTCAAGGACCTTTTCCTTCACTATTTCATTATTTTTTCACCTAAATGCATCTATGCTTATCTTCCTACTGCCTGGACGATTTTTCCCCCCCCTCAAATCTTACTGCTTGTGAAGCCAAAGACTTTATCCCCCAAGAAATGAGGTGGAAAGCTAGATGAATATCAGAAAAAAACTCAGTCTAGCTCAACAGGAACAGGGGGCTTTATGATGGTATTTCTGGTTTCGATACCAGCACTATTTTTTCTTCCATTCTCAGTTCTATTCCACTAACAGCAAAGTTAGTTCTGTGAATTAAATGCCAGCTCCCACCACACCTCTAAGAAAAGAGACCATCGTGTCACTTTCACAGTTAGTTTTCCCCTCTGCTGTCTCCCAAGCCCCCTGAGAGAACAGATCTCTCCACCCCACCTCTGTTTACACGAGCACCTTTCTTCTGACACAGTGTGGTGGCCCTGCGCTTGGGATAAGAAATGACAGTAAACAATCCCACATGGAAAATTGCAAAGAAGCCAAGAGCGCTCACCATGAAGTGTTGTGACCAGCCTGTGCGTGAGCCTCAGTTCTGGTCCTCTCCTCTGCCTCTTTGTTCTCCCCAGTGCAGGCTGCTACCTTTCTGCCTGCTCTTTACGAAATAGTAAGAAGGCTAATTTTAGGGTGCTTCATCATCCTGCCATGCAAAGACACAGTGTCATGTCAGAATCAGCAGCATGTGGCACCACTTGGAGCTGCTATTTTATAAGCTGAGGTTCAGCATGTTCTCAAATTGGTCTCCGCAGGACAGAACTGGCTCAATTATTGGTATTCTGTTCCTGTAGGGTTGCACCTTAAAAATCAAACATCAGTGACCAAAAGCCCAGCTTAAAGACATGGGAACGGGTGTTTCAGCATCCAACACTTAAGTCAAAAACCCCCAAATGACTCCATGGGAATTTCCTGGTGGTCAGTAGCACCTCTCCTGCTGATCTACTTGTAACAGAAAAAGTCAGGTTAATTGTGGAAAACCACTGTGATAGGAAAAGAATGAGGCACATGCAGGAAGGGGCTACACTCCAAGCCCCCTGCGTGGATGCTGGAAAATGCTCAGCATCTTTAGACCCCACCTGAAGGTCCCTGGGCACTTGTGTGGCTTCTGCCAGGATGTGGGGCAGCCACTGAGTGCCAGCTGCAATACGTGTGGCCTTGCGGGGATACTGGATACACAGAGGGGTCTGTGAGCACAAGAGCTTCATACCTAATGCAAAGGTCAGCTTCTTTCCTTCGGCGCAGTCTTCCTGTCCAGGATTCATCCTTGTTCTTTGCTGCTTTTCCATTTTCTTTACATCTGTCACCCTATGAATGGCATTTGGCTATTTCAGCTATGGTTTGTGGCCTGAGAGGATGAGGGAAATGGGGTGTTGCAGGTTTTTGTCTGGCTTATCTTATTTGAAGGCATGAGTCCTCAATTTATCCTCAAACAGCTCCCTCAATTAGGTGCCCAGTCAGACACAGACCTTGCAATATTATCAATTTAGTATTTATATGGTGATTTATCTTCACAAACCAGACAAAACCTGTTCATTTTTGTTCAGAATATCACCATCAGTTAATAAATAATTGGTCTTACTGGTAAGAAAATCTGCATTTGAGCTAGCCAGAATCATTCTGGTGAGCAGGGTGGGCAGAGAGCAAACCAAAACATGCTCAGCTGTAAAGTAGCAGAGCACATAAACCAGGGGCTCTGCGTGTGTGTGACAGCTGTTGGTCTGCTTTCACTAATTCACTAACATCCAAACATTGATACTGGGAAGAATACAAGGACAAAATGTAAAACTGAAATGGCATAAAAGGGTCTGCCCGTACCCTGCCTGTGAGGCGATTTGCATTCTAAAGCCGTTCCTTTGTCTTAATCAAGAATATTCTACACAAAGGCTTCACACAAAGGTCAGTAATTTCTCACAGCAAAATGCTGACATCTCTAATTTCATGTTATCAGCTGTTCTGGACACCCATTTCTCTTTTCCGTAGTCTGTGACACATTGGAGTCTGAGCAAAAGAGATTGAAACGAGGAATTAATGTTTATAAAGTATGAGCTGACTGTTGCTGGGAGAAAACAGAGGCATAGAGCAGAGTCCATCTCTGTTAGTAGCTACACAGAAAGTTTTATTCCATAACACAGTAGCCTTCAAAAACATTAATATTAACCAAATGATGTTTTCCACTTTCAGCATAAAGTATGTGTTAGCAAGCAGTATATATAATTTTTTTCACTTTGGTATTATTTGAATGGGTGATTAACAAGGGTGTAATTTAAAAAACACAACTGTGCTGACAGCCAGCGCCAGGCAGTGGCCAGGCATTGCTATTTTAATAATGGCAGGGCAACTGAAAATAGTTTCCTGCTTGTTACAACCATCAATAAGACCGTGTAATTGTAATAGGAAACCCTCTGTGCTAAGGCACTTCGAAGGAATAAATCCCTTTCCTGAAGTTAACCAGATTGACAGTTCTTGTTTTCACTGGATTTTGCATCATTGCAAAATAGTGGAATTTTTTGCAAGTAGAAGCAATGGATACTGGGAATTTTGAGGTGCAGGCATGTTCATCCGTTGTCCTCTTGGCTACTGCAACTACAGAACCACATTTTGGTAGATGTGATGCCAGTGGATGCAGAATTGGTTGCACAGAGTGGCCAGGCATGATGTGGCATGAGGGCAGGCAGCCCCTTCCCCTGGCTGCCTCTGAATCTTCAGCCTCACGAAGGAAGGGGCTTCCTCAAGGCATTCAGACAGGCAGGGTATGGCTTCTCTGGCCCAGAAAATAACATTTGCTAAGACATGTAGTAAGTGGAATAAAAACATGGCTTATACTTTATTTGAAGACACATTTGGATTATTTAACTGATAGCAATCTGGTTTCAGGACTAAAATAATTCTTTAACATAAAATAGCTATGTCTGTTACACAACAAAGTTGAGATTTGTGCAGCATGGTATATTGCTGTGTGTATTATGTGTTTCTTATTTAATGCATTAGGCCATTTCTATGAAAGCACTTTTCTATGTAAAAATTGTACTGGGCATATGTTCTCTTCAAGTACATGGGCATATCCCCACATGCTGGCCAGAGGACACATTGCACAACAAATGACAATATTTAGAATAGACTTCACAGTGTAATTATTCACAGTTTCTACGCTGGTGCTCTCACAAATAAAGGGAAAAGGAAGTTTAGAAGATAACGAATGAAATGTTTTCCTCCACTTGCTGTGTTTAACAGCTACTGCTAGCCATTCCTACATGTGGAATGGAAAAGACAAATCGCTTGCATCTCTCCTTTAAATAACAAACCTGTGTATTTGCTACCCCGAACAGCGGCGCATCATTTAGCCCTTGTCAGCTGTGCAGCCATCTCGTTTTCTCTGTGTATGAATTCAGTATTTCTGCCTTGGATATTTACCAATAAATTCACAACCACAAATCCTGAGAAGGCCTTGGGGAATCTCACCTTTTCAGATGCAGAAAGGAGTGTTTAATGATCGCACCAAGACATCCCTCCTGTTTGTTGGCAGTGGGGTTTTTAACAAATGGTTTCCATTACAGGGCAAAATGACACCAAACATGGCATCTTTCTTACCCACAGTTTGCTACATCTCTTGCTGGGAAGAATGCCTGCTCCTGGCCTTTTTGATTCCCAACCTATATACAGGCGGATCGCAGGATATCATGGTGTGAGAAAACCTGTAACAATTTATTGTGGTGCAGACAATTACTCTATCACCTGATGACCCCTCCCCACCCAGCGAAGGGGAGTTCGGGAACGCAAAGAAACACCAGGGTTGAAATGTAAATAGATTTAATAGAATAAGACTAAATTATTAATAATAATACTAAAGAACCAGTATTAATCCCAACACTAATATAAGATTTACAAGAATTATACTCGGCCAATTCTATCGGAGGGAAGATGTGCTCTCCCAGCAGGGACAGCAAATGTGGGACACTGTGCGTACAAGGGCTTAGGGCTGAAAGGAAGGGCTCAGGGGTCCGGCACTGGGGCAGGGAGTTGTCTGGACCCACTGCCATCAAGAGAGAGCCAGCTGCACAGCAAACTTTTCTAATTTATATTGAATGTGACATTCATGGTATGAAATAATCCTCCTGGCCAGCTTGGGTCAAATGCCCAGGCCTTGCTCCTCCTCATCCCTGCACCTGGCAAGGCTCGAACACACTGAGACCTTGAGTCTCACAGAGCCTGGCTGAATTTTCATTAATTCAGGCACTAGAGTCTTCTAAAAGTGCAATTTTCCCAGTGTTAGAAAACAAGTTAGTCCCAAGTCTCTCAATCCAGGACACAGGATTACTATAGAGAGGCCGCTAAATCACAGAATTTTCATGGGTGGAAGGGACCTCTGAGATAAAGTCCAACCATACACACACATAAAAAAAACCCCAAACAAACAAAACCCCCCCAAAAACATAAAACCACCCACCACACCGAACCCCACACAACAAATCACCCAACCAACAATCTCTGGCACTAGAGCATGCCCTGAGGTGCCACATCTACACCTTTCTTAAACGCCCCCAGGGATGGTGACTCCACCACCTCCCTGGGCAGGCTGCTCCAGTGCCTGACCACCCTCTCAGTGAAGTAATTCTTCCTAATATCTCATCTGAACCTCCCCTGCAGCAACTTCAGACCATTCCCTCTGCTCATGTCATTATTCCCTTGGGAGAAGAGGCCAGCACCCACCTCTCTACACCCTCCTTTCAGGTCACTGTAGAGGGCAAGGAGGTCTCCCCTCAGCCTCCTCTTCTCCAAACTAAACATGCCCAGTTCCCTCAGCCTCTCCTCATCGGACTTGTTCTCCAGACCCCTCACCAGCGTGGTGGCTCTCCTCTGGACACGTTCCAGCACTTTCAATGTCTTTCTCGCAGTGAGGGGCCCCGACCTGAGCACAGCACTTGGGGTGAGGCCTCACCAGAGGCCAGGACAGAGGCACCATCCTTCCCCGCAGGAGGAGGGAATGCAGGAAACCGCATTTGGATTCCCAAACCACTCCAATAAGTCGCAATGGATTTTCCTCCCAGTACTAAGTAAAATCCTAGGAGAAAAAAAAAAAAAAGTTAAAAAATGTGTCTAGCATGTAAACTTAGCTGTAGCTGCTCCACTAGAGGTGGGCGTTTAGTGGAAAAAAACATTTCCACTTGTGTGTGACACCAGGAAAAGCTTGTGCCTGGAATGCCGAATGGAGAAAACTGGGACAATTCCTGCTGGAGGGACATCCCGCTCCTCTCCCCGGGCCTGCGGCGGGGAAGAAGGCAGGCCGCGGCCTCAGGAGCTGAGGGACAACTGGACTGTGAGGAACAACCTGTTCTCCCCGCCGGACCAGGCTCCGTCCCGCTGGCTGAGCTCACCCTTTCCCCGCCTCACGCAGAGGCTCCGGAGGGCTGAGGAACAGCGGCGCGAAGAACAGGCCGCCNCCGGGCCGCCGCCGCCGCCGAGCCCCTCCTCAGCCCAGGACGCTCCTTCAGGACAGCGACGCGACCGGTGTTTTGAACCCACACTTTTCCCAACCGGGGCGCCTTCAGCTGCCGCCTCCGCCCCGCAGCGAGCACCTGGCTCCGGGTGTTCGCCGGGGGAAGGCGAAGGCGGCGGCGCCGCCGGCTCCCATGATCGGTCCCTCCGCTCCCCCCGCGCCGCACCCAGGCCGTCTCCCGCAACC
>VXBW01006801.1:363266-401414 GCA_013400375.1 Thinocorus orbignyianus
CGCCTGGCAGCGTGCGGGCGAAGGCGGGCGGTGCCGGGCTGCAGCCTGGGGTAGAGCCCGCGGGGGCGCCGGGGGAGCAGCCCCGCCGCCCGGGAGCGGGGTGAGGTGACGGAGCCCGCCCCGGCCTGCGGGAAACGTCCAGAGCCTTCCTGCGGCACCGTTACTGGCGCCCCGCCGCCGGGGAGCCAGCGGGGTGGTTCCCCTGCCCCTCCGGCCCCGCCGCTGGGCTGCTTTTGACACCAGGCGTGGTGGTAGCCGGGAGCGGCAACGTTGAGCTGGCTTCCGTGACTACCCGCGGGGATAAGCTGCTGCCGTGATTTCAGATCAAAGTACAAAACTTCTTTGGCTCATGACTCTTTAAAAAAGAACCCACAAAACAACCCACCCACCGTCTATGGAGCTCCCTGTCTGTTTCAGCAGAAAGAACTTTCCTTCCCTTTGCCCCAGTGGAGATAAATCTTGACTATGGAAATCTTGAAGCATTATGATCATACGTCTTTTCTAACTTCTTGTGTTGCAGGTCAAAGCTTGCGTTGCGGTCACTGCTCTGGATCTGGTGAAATTTGCTGTTGCATAGCTATGTCTTAACTGAAGACGTCTTCGTTTTGATGTCCCCTTCTGAATGTGGTAGGGTATAGCTAGTGATAGCTAGTGAAATATTGAATTTTGCGTCATCTCCTGAGATAGGTAAACAAAATGCAATATATTTTAAGCTGTTTGGCTGCTTTGGGCTGGGTTGTTTTGTTTTGTTGTTCTTAATGAGATCACGAAAGTAAGCATCTTGTTTACTGCGTTTTGACTTTTGCAGAGAAAAAAGTAGTTCATCCTATTGTGCTGGCAGGAATTCTGCCCTTCTTTGGTTTATGTAACGCTTAGGTGCTAACTGATGGCTCGCTTCTCTGAGCAGTTTTATAGTTAAGCAGTTTGTGTTGTGGACCTGCATAATGTAAGACTGAATGCATTTGTAGTGCACTGTATTCCACGTTCCATTATTCGTGCTATATTCCAAATTATGGTCACAGGTGAAAATTTACAGCAATTTTACACTGTATTGCATTGATTTTGAAATTCCTCTGACAATATAAGGAAACTCGTAGTCGTGGAAGCGTAGTATAAGGAATAGTGAAAACACTGCCATAAGTTCTTCATCATCTGCAATACTGAAAATGAAGTGTAGCTTTGTATCCTTTCCAAAAAGGTACAGGATCTGTCAGCACAAATACTGGTAATTGCAATTTGGGCATTAGGGGTGGGGGATTGTGTGGGGGCGTTTGTATCTGTGGCCTCCTGTTAATGCAGAGTAACGATGACGCTGTAGCATGTGCTGATTGCAGCGCAAGGCTGGAGTTTCAGCTATTTATCTTTGACATTATCAGTTCAGTTGACTCATAGTTGTTTAAATGTGATGATTGACACATCGTACCATTCTTTGCGTTGCGTAACTGGATTGATCAGAGCTGACCAATTTTTCCCAAACTGTGAGTCAAGTGTTGCTTTTATGGGTCTTATACAGTGCTGTCTGGAGTCGTGCTGCTCCTTGGGTAAAGAAACTAGCCTGTGCTGTCTCCTTAAAAGGTGTTTGAGGTCATCTCCACTGGCTAGAGTTGGTTGTGACTGCCATTTGTAACAGTTCTGGATCAGTGATTAGAGAAGTTTTACAAAAAATGGTATTTTACATTTTTGAAACAAAGTTTTAGAAAATTGAGGACCTGTACATCTTAAAAGTTACGCCTGAAATGAAAAGGAAAGCATTTTACTGCAGAGTTAATATAAATACTGTCTGTTAAAGTAAATTACACTCTTAAAAATTGTTCAATGTTTCAATATATTGGTATATAAAAATGTCCTTGTGGGTTACATGCTATATAACATAAACGTTAATAACATAAGCATTAGGGACAATACTGAAAAGCTGTCCTTTTTCCTTTTTTTGAACAGCTACGCAGAAGGGATATTCTAGAAAAGTGAAGTTGGAAGATCTCTGTGATCAAGAGAAGCGTAAACATGTTGTGCTGGGGCAATGCATCTTTTGGACAGCTTGGCTTGGGTGGAATTGATGAAGAGATTGTTTTAGAACCCAGAAAAAGTGACTTTTTCTTAAATAAAAGGGTCAGAGATGTAGGGTGTGGACTGAGACATACTGTTTTTGTCCTGGATGATGGGACTGTTTATACCTGCGGATGCAATGATCTGGGACAGCTAGGGCATGAAAAAGCCAGGAAAAGACCCGGTAAGTTCAGATGTAATGAATTGAAGATCATACGGGTGGTTGTGCATGGATTTTCTTGTTTCATTATGCTGTGTCAACTCCAAGACTGCCAGTGCCTGTGCATGTGCTGAGTGCATTCTTCCAAGAATGGACATATTTTTAACTTGAAAAGTGTTTCTCTGCTTGGATTGCATCTTCTGACAGTTGGAAACACTCAACTGTGAAACATGGCTGTTCCTCCGTATTTTTGCCTGCCGGCCAGTTGTACGGTGTCTTGATTTTTTTTATTTACAGCGTGGAATTGTTTTACCCAAGGTCGTGGGACACTCAGTGGCTGGTTTTGATCTCAAGGGGAGGTGACCTGCTTCAGTACATGGGTTGGGATCGTACTACGTGTGTGGGTTTGGCTGCTGGAATACGGTATTTGACATACCGTAGTTGAGGAACACACTGTGTGTTTTGAATCACCTAACGTGGGATGTGTTGCAGGTCTGATTGAAGCAATGGTGGGGGGTTTTTAAGGACTAAAAATAAAATTTTTGATAAAGGACTCTTCAACATATGTGGTGCTCCAGGAAGAGGATTTGGAAAAGCCTAAAGGATGCGATGTAACGTTTTTTTGGGCTTTTTTCTTCCTGTCTGTGTTGTATGTGCGTTTCTGGTTCCCGCTAGAGCAGTTCTGTAGCAGAAGTGGGTAAACATCTTGCAGGGACTGCAGAGGAGGGTGCACATGGGCTCCCTTCAGAGCTGTGCATGTGAGTCATATCTGCATGCTGCTGAGATACGGAGCAGAGCTTCTGACAGTACTTAAAGCATAACGTAAGCAAACTGAAAAGGCTTAGTAAGAGTTTATTCTCATCACTGCTCTAGCAATTTTACAAGTTACTTGGCATGATAATTGATACAAATATTTCAAAATCTCAATAAGGCATTATCCAGTTTTTTAGTAACTCTCCATTATTCAGGGTTTTAGATTTGGTGCCAAGTAAAGATTTATTTTTTTTTTTTGGTGTAGTTGATATGTAACTTTTTAGAACTAATTTGGACTTCTATTGGGAAACAGTAAATGGGCATTAAACCCGATAAACTTTAATCCTGTGCAAACACCTACTTCATGAACATGAATAGAAACTTAGCTTGTCACACTTACTCTGAATACTTGTAACCCGCTTTGAAAATGATGCTGAATTGTCTTTTAAAGCTAGAAGTTACAACATAAATACCTGACTTTTAATTTTGGTTTTTTAAAACAGCCTTGTACGAGCTTTCATAGGTAATGGACAAACACCTTCTGTAAAGTTACTGTAATTTTGGGTTTTTTTTTAACATGCTCAGGTGCAGCAGTCATGAGGAGTGTAATGTCCTGAATTTTTCATTCATCTAGAGGTTATGGACAATACTGTTGAAAGTTTTAATGTGAAATAAGTTTTTACGTGTGCAATCTAAAGAGTCTCAGTACCTTTACAAATGGGTGTGTGCTGCCTTTTGAATGTATTTCTGCAGCCTGAAGATAATTTTGTCACTAACTGCAAATCTTTACCACCTTCATGTCACCAGCGGCGCTACTTAGCTTTGCCTTCCCTCTTTCCTCCCCACAGAGCTCTTCTTGCCATAGGGATTGTATGAATGTTCCTTAATCCATATTAGGGGAAGTTGCCCTGACTAGTCTAGCAGCTGGTGGAGATAGTCTGAGCTGATCTGCATGCTGTTGCCGGAGCTGGAGAGCGCTTGCATGACCTCTTCCACTGGCAGAGCTGTGGAGGCCGCAACGGGCCTGAATTGTGGTGATAACCTCTTTAATCAGACAGACTGTTTAAAAAAAAAAAGATGAACTTACATCTGCTGCCTGTGTTACTTTATTTTGGAAACTGAGTGTCTGTCATGTTGCAGATACTGTTAGCTACTGTTTTGAAGTTGTCTTAGGCTAGGCTGTGTTTACGGTGCGTGTGACATTGATGAGACACAGGCTCTTTTGGGGGTGTGCCATTCTTAGGCAGGAATAGAATGTATGTGTTTGAAAACTGGGCATAAAATGTCCAAGAAGGTTCTCTTATTTTAGGAGATTATTGAAAATTCCAGCCCTCATGATATTTCTCTGCTTTACTGTTGCTGAAATGAAATGTTAGACTTCTGATCAGAAATCATAAGGATGAAAACAAACCTTGAGATTTTCCCAATGTATTTAAAGGTATTGATGCAGGCTACTGGAAAAAAAAATCACAGGTGTTTTAATGCTTGCTTTTTGGAGGCGCACACTGTATATCTAGAAAAATAAGTCCTTAGGATCTGTTTCTACAGTGTTTTGCATTATAAAGAGGACATTGTGTAGCTCGTTGCAAAATCAGTAGCTTTAGTCTTTAATTTGCCCGGCCTTGTTTTGCAGGCTTTTTTGTTAATAATGAATAGGTGAATTTACTTTGCTGTGGTGGAATGTTTTCCTCTTACATAATGTCTACACGTGTAGTCATTTGACAGTAATCTATTTGACCTTAATGTTAATTGGGTTTCTGCACTCATTTTCATATGGCAAGATTAGAAGGAACCGTTATGATCAAGCTGCAGTTTTTGTGCACTTCTATATGTTGCTCCAGATACAGTTGTTGTTTGGTTACTTTGGGGCATCAAATTTAACTTCCCTCTCCTAGAATAGCATGCTTATAATTTTAAATAAAGGATGTTTTGGCAGACTTTTGGGCTTACTTCTGTGTCATGTCAATTGATATCTCAGTGCTAAGTATAATTGTCTTGAAGAGCTCTGTCTTGTTAGTAGCTTTTTTGTAAGTTTTTTTGTTTGTTTTTTTTTTTGTTTTTAAACAACTTTTATTTCTTTGGTTTTTTTAGAGCATGTTGGTGCACTGGATGCCCAAAATATCGTAGCTGTGTCATGTGGAGAAGCCCACACTCTTGCATTAAATGACAAAGGTCAGGTATATGCTTGGGGTTTGGCCACTGATGGACAGCTTGGCTTGCCGGGAACAGAGGAATGCATCAGAGTGCCCAGGTCAAAAAGAATTAGTAAATAATATCTTTGGGGTTTTATTTTGTTTTGGTTTCGGGTTTTTTTGAGGTGGGGAGGGGGGAATTATGCTTAAATCACGTTGGTTAATATGTTCTGCTGTTATAATTAAAAACACACATTAGAAAGTATACTTTAGCTATGGCAGTTGCATACTGTAGACAGTTTCCTTACTCAAAAAGTCAGCTTATGTGAGAAGTGTGTTACAGATTTGCTTGGTGTGATTTGTTGTTTTCTTGTTTCCTTCTTTTTTTTTTTTTTTTAAAGTAATCTACTAAGAATGAGAGTTATGTTGGAAAAGTAGGATGGGTATTTTAAGAATGTAAATGGGGGATTGATAACTGCCATTTAAGAGAAGTTGAACAGAAGTAGAACATTAAACTTTCAAAATTGGTTGTGGGAGTACATTTGAAGAAGGTAAGTTTGCTGTCTGATCTTCATGCTTCTGTTTTCACCCCAACATTTTTTTTAGCTGTGATCAAATAATATGCCTTCTAGTTGTAAAAATGAATGCTTGCTAGATTCACTTACTGGTTTTCAGAGTGCTGTAAACATTGCCCTTAGCTGAAGTCCACGTTTGTACTGTGATGAATAGATTCACTGAAATGAGTGGAACTGTCTGTAGCACTAAGTTTGTATGTTTGCAAGCTGGATGTTTTCTAATTTTGTTTTTTACACAGGAAAAACACATGTGAAAGTAACAATTCTGTAGAACGTTAGTAATTTATCATGGCTATCTGTGACATGTACAGATGTGAAAGACAGAAATAACTAATAAAAAGGGTTTTTTAATTTTATTTCTATGTCAATTTTAAAAGCCTGCAGGCCTTTTGGAAACCTTTTTTCTTCATCAAAAGTTAAAAGCATACTAGATTTAGTGCACAATCATATGTATTTGCAACTTTTTAATAACATTGTGCAGTACTTAATAGCTCTGCAAACTGAAGTTTTGAGTGAAAATAATCTTAGTAGAGATGAAAAATTGAGTGTTTAGATTTTAACAGAAAGTAATTCAGGCTTTATATCTAATAGTGGTATGAAGAAGATTGTAAAACTTACTTTCTTTAGGAAGCTAGGAAGTAAGAATAATTTTCTTCTTGCATCCAGTTTTTATTTCTTCCATTTAGCTGTGTGACATCTCCTTCCTAGCACACGAACCTCTCTAATTCTTCATTATTGTCTTCTACTGACTTAAAATCTGAAAATAAGACAGAAACTGTCCAGGAAAGTGTTAGGAGGAAAAGCAACTTTGACTTAAGCCTTTATTAAATAACTTCTAATTAAAGTTAGGACATTTAAATTAGTTTCATATATACTTCAGTGTCAAGGATTCACTTTGTGAATAAAATACAGTCACCTTTGGCATGACTTTATATTTCATAACATGACCTAGGAGCTTAATCCGTTCTCTGTTTTCTTACCCCAATAGAAATATTAAAAGCTTGTCAGAGATCCAGATTGTTCAAGTTGCTTGTGGCTATTATCACTCACTCGCTCTCTCAAAAGGTAAGCCAAATTCTTTTGAAGTTTTGGGCAATTTCTTACCGGGTAATTCTAAAGGTTTCAACATTTATTTTGTCTTTTGTCTTTTTTAAGAAGGAAATGCTACCGCTTAGCACAGATGGCATTTCAGGTTGATACGGGGAGTGTCATTTAAGTATGGAAGCTTGAATTTAAAAAATAAATGTACAAACAAATAATGTGGTTTTCTGCTTTTTATCATCTGGCTTTCATGTAACTTCCTTTTTAAATTCCTTTTTTTTTTTTTCTCTCCCTTTTTGGTCCCATTGCTTTTTCATCCTGCTAACACGCCACTTTGTCACTAGTTTATATTATCCTGTAACTTCAGATTGCTGGTGCTTGCAGCAATGACTGCCTTGTCTGCTTTTCTATAGCAAAACTTCTGTTCTGTTAACTGTTCTGTGGCTACAATGTAATGTCACATGTGTACCATACATATATATAACCCACCTTTTGAAAGGTTTAAACGTCTGTCTTCAAAACTTTGCTGGGGCTGGTTAGTACAGCTATCCAGAAATGAATATGAATTTAAATTTGTTGCTTTTTGTTTTATTGTGACAAAGGAGAGTTGTGGCCAAAACTTCCATTTGGAAGAAGTGGCTGCTGAATGGGGTTAATGGAAACTTAGAAACTCTAAACAAAAATTCCAGAAAGAGTATAAAGTATGATAGAGTTTCTTTACATTTTAACCACACATTGTTAACTAAATAAACTGTGGGGTGGAAAGTGTTAGTTGTATGCTAATGACTATTTTTTTTCTTTTCCCTTAGATTTAATAGTTTATATGTGCCTTAATTCTGTACGTGACACTTCATGGGCTCATATTGAATGTTTTCTGTGCCATTACGTATTCCCAGACATCTCTACCGTTACAACCTAGTGAGATTCCTTTGTTTTAAGGACAGATATTACAAATAACCCTTTGCCTGGGTTAAGTTCAGCAGTAGAACGTGAGGGGGTATCAGCACTGTGCTGTTAAGGGTTCTGTTGGTCAAAGGTGTAAGAATCTAGTAGGATTCACATATGTTGTAGGGTGTCTTTGTTGTTTTGGTTTGTGGTTTTTGTTCTGTTTGTAGGAGAACCTGCAGAAATACTTGCGATATAGCAAGGTTGTGGCCTTAAAAATAGACCCACACACGGGGAAAATGGGTTGAATTTACTTGAATCAGGCATTTTGAGAGGAATCTTCATAGTATTTTTAGATCTATATATAGGATATTGTTCATGGGTTTATAAACTATTGGCATAGGATTTCTGTGGTGTTAGGAAGATTGTTCTGTGTAAAAGTGGTGGTTTGGGATTATTTTGTTTGTTTGTTTTTTCTGGTTGGTTTTGGTTTGGTTTGGGTTTCTGGTTGTTTAAATAAATGAATAAAATAGAGAGACCTGTACCTTAGAGGATAGGTTTCATTGTTTTCCATGTTGATAAAACTTGTTGGAAAGATAGGGGGAGGAGAGACATAGGAAACATTGTTTGAAACGTATCACATCAGCAAAATATCCTTGTGATTGTGTGTTGATCTTTGGGACAGGAAATACTTTGGCAAAAATGTGGTTGTTCAGTAGAATATTTTCTTTTGGAGACAGTTTTAGTGTAAATAGCTCTCTGATTTGTGATTCTTCAAAATGTTTTATTTTTTTTTATGGGGCATCAAATGGCATTATAAACTTTGTGCTTCATTCATCATGTAGCTAATACGGTACTTAAAAATTTGAACTATATATCACTTAAATTGTGTGTGGGAAGTATGTTACTGTATAAAAGCTTAAATGAGGCTTGTGATTGGGAATTGGAAATTTTTGCATGTCCAGTGTGCAACTTCAGCAAGATCTCTGCATAAAAATATATCCAGTAGTGAAACTCCTGGTGGAACAACATCTTGCTTAGTAATAACCAAGCTCAACTTATCTAGCACTATTGAAACAGGAATGTTAAGAGCAGTTTTGAGAATTTTAAATGTGATTTAAATACTTTCAGTTTGATTAAATATTGGAGTTGAATGTCTGCAAACCCCATGAGAATGCTTAGCTTCAAAAGTCATTAATTTGTATGCGTTTTCAAGCTCAAAAATATTTGAAGAGTAACTATCTAATTTAGCTTTTCTTACCATAAATAAACTTCATAATGAAAATATATTGATTGTATTTCTTGTTGGATCTTTTTTTCCCCCCCTTAAACAGGAAGTGAAGTGTTTTCCTGGGGACAAAATAAGTATGGCCAGCTGGGCTTAGGTTACGAGTACAAAAAACAAAACTCCCCACATGTGATTAAATCTCTGCTGGGAATCCCTTTTGCACAGATTGCAGCAGGAGGAGCTCATAGTTTTGTACTAACTCTTTCTGGAGCCATTTTTGGATGGGGACGCAACAAATTTGGGCAGCTGGGTCTTAATGATGACAATGGTAAGTAAACATTACTTCGGTAAAATTTCTTACTGAAGATCTTGGTTTGTGAGCCTAAAGACAGCAGTATTGCTAGGAAAGGAACAGACAGAACAAACCTTTATCGAATATTGTTGGAGAGTGCTGATGTCACATGAGATTGCAAAAGGGAGGTTTTTTCTCAGCTGTTTTGTAGAGAAGATTCCGACAGTGTTATGTTGAAATTCTAGCCTGCTTGACTTGTGTTCTTTCCCTGTTCTAGATTTTTCTGTGACTTAAACTTTCTGATTTAAGATACTGTGCAGTAGTTACAGTTAACATGAATTTTACATAGATGAAATTGCTTGATGAAACCAGAAATCTGTCAAACCTATTTGGTTGCTCTTGGTAGACACACTTATGGCATCTTCATTGTTTTACTACCATGTGGGTATCTGCTTTCTCATGCCAATTCTGATAATCATTCACAATTTTCAGCTAACCATTTTCAAAATTCCCTCTACTGGCATGTTGGTACTCATTAATGACTTTAAACAGATCATTAGGTTAGACATAAAGTTGTTTTCTTTTTAGTTGTATTACATTACATGCACACTATCCACACTCAGGGCTCCAAGGTAGCAGTATATGCTATCAGGTCCCTGTAATACACAGTTTAGCGTAGAACAATTTATAGCTGGTTATGTGAATTCAGGTTTTCTCACTTGTTCATTGTTCTCATGACCATTTGAAATAAGAAAACTATGTTGTAGTTAAAATGCCCATCTGAGTTAATGCTTTAAATCTGGTCAAACTTGGGTAATAAGAAAATTGCATGTACTTTTAAAAAATAAACTTTTCATGGGGAGACTTCACTTGCTTCTACATATTCTTTGGAATATGTATGACCCCAGTTTTTTATATAACATCACTTCTCAGTAAAATCCCTTTTTTTATGTCTTGATGGGACTTTTTACGGGCCTGTAAATTTTAAGACACAAGCATTAACATTTTAAAAAAACTTGCCTTTAGGCAACTGGGTGACAAAGCTGACTTGTTCTGGTAATGGGAGGAAGTTGTGCTTCCCAATTAGTCAATATTCCACTGTTACACCTTTAGTAATACTGAACTGTGACCAACTGATACCAGCTTATAGGAACACTTTAAAAACATGAAGCACGTAAACAGCTTGAAACAACTGCCATTTGTTTTCTTTTCTCATGGCCCATGGCAGGTCTGACATACTGTTCGCTGTTTCATGATTTCTGTGTTGACATATCCTGTGCTAGTGAAAATGAGAGTATTTGCTATGAAGTATTTCAGTGTAGTAGTCTCTCCTAGTTTTTATCTAATAACGCCCCTAAAGATGTATAAACTCAGCCACAATGATCACATTATGCTAACAAATTTAAGGTGTTTGTTTGACTGGAACCAAATTAGAATAAATGAGCAAAAGTATACGTTTTCTGATTTTTAATTTCAAAATAAGCTGTCTACCACTGTATTAAACCTTTCAGACAGATATGTTCCTACGCTGCTAAAGTCACTGAGAACTCAGAAAGTTGTCCATATATGCTGTGGAGAAGATCACACTGCTGCCCTTACAAAGGTACAGTATTTAAAGATGTTTATGCTTTAATCTCTTTAATGTTTTCAGGAGATTCTACCCAAATAGAAAATAATAAACAAAATTCTGCATAAAATTTCTTTAAAGTTTATTGGGTCAAGTTCAAGAAACACTGGAAGAATAGTGAAATATTTGAAAAAACTTACTAAATACGTGAAATCTTTCACTAGTTTTAAGTTTTTGTCAGACTTGGTGAAATTGAGCATACAAAATATAGTGGTTCTGATATGACAGTGTATTATGAAAATTATGCAGATATTGAAATTTACATTAGTGTATGCTAAAGAGATTAGAGACTGTAATGCCTCTAGCACTGATGTTATCACTGATCAGACCGAGTTAATTTTTAATTAATTTAAATGCTGGGGGAGGATTTATGTGCGTAATTGTTTGAAGTTTTCTTAGTAAATTGCTATTTGCTACTGTTGTGGGTTGACCCTGGCTGGATACCAGGTGCCACCAAAGCTGCTATCTGTCACTCCCCTCCTCAGCAGGACGAGGGAGGGAAAATATGATGAAGAACTCTTAGGCTGAGATAAGATCAAAGAGATCACTCACCATTTACTGTCATGGGCAAAACAAGCTTGACTTGGGGGAATGCATGCAATTTATTACCAATCAAATCAGAGTAGGGTAATGAGAAATAAACCCAAGTGTTAAAATTGCCTTCTCCCCACCACTCTCTTCTTTTTGGGCTCAGCTTCACTCCTGATTTGTCTGTCTGCCCTGCTCAAGTGGCACAGAGCGGTGGGAAATGGGGGTTGTGGTCGGTTCATCACAAGTTGTCACCCTTCTGTCTCTCAGGATTTTCTGGTGTCTGAATGTTCTTCTCTTCTCTCCCCAGAATTCCAGTTCCATCAGACAAAGAGCTATTAGTCTGTTACTTCTTTTAAGTTTCCTTTTCTGAGATATAAACTGTCATTTTAATGCAAATAATTTATTTGTTTAGGAAGGTGGGGTTTTCACATTTGGAGCTGGAGGCTATGGTCAGTTGGGTCATAACTCTACGAGTCATGAGATAAACCCAAGGAAAGTTTTTGAGCTTATGGGAAGTGTTGTCACACAAATCACTTGTGGCAGGTAAGATCTATTCTGTGCTAACACTATGAATCGTATAAATAACCTGTTTCATACAAAACTTCATATATATGTATCAATATAAAGTGGGGTTTTTGTCTTTCCCTTTGTGGTTAGGGAAGACGAGATGGGTAACAAAAGATGTGTAGAGACCTTACTGGGATTTTTAAAAACATTCAATAGGAGATCTGAAGGAGGTTACACCATTTGAGAGGTTCTGGTTTTCTAAATGGAAAGTGTGAATAATCAGTGTGAAGATGGTGTTTATTGCTGTCACTTTATAATTTCCTGTTAAAGAACAAGTGTGTTTGGGGATGTACAAGAGCATCACTGAGGATGCTGAAGTGTAAAAGTGTAAAATTTTACTCAGTGTAAAATTTGGAAACCTGGCTTGTTTTGTGAAATACCTGTAATACTGTACAGCACTCCAGTTCCTAATGGTTTTTTTATTGTATATGGTATAATAGCACCCCAGAAATTGGAAAAATTTCCAGCACACAAGGACATGCTGCTGCCCAAAGAACTGCATTGTAAGATGACAACATGAGAAAAGCAACATAATTTTTTAAGAGATGGGCACACTTTGTTATTTGTGTTAAAGGATATGTAAACATAAACCTATTTTTCTAGCAGTTTGGTTGACACTGAGTGAACCTGTTCCCTTCTAACAGTTCACATGAATGTGATGCTGGTTCTTCCCAGGCTTGTGATAGGAGAGAAGCCATCTAGAGTGAGAAGGAGGGGAGAGGAAAAGAGATGCAGCCAATCTGCTAGAAAACTTCAAATTTCTGAATGTTTAGAGAGGTGCTTGAAAGGTCAGACTGTGGCTATGCAGAGATTCAAGGCAGAACCCGACTTCTCCATTCCATGAACTTTGCCATGAAAATGAAATGCTGCCTGTTGGAGTATAAATGGAGTATTGCCAGGCAGTGCTTTGCCAATAGTGAAGTGGAGAGTTTGATACTGCAGGACCTTTCGCACACTGTTTAACACAGTTCTTAGGCTGGCCTGCACAAAGCATGATAGAATGCTTAGATTTTTGATACTGAATTTTGTTTGCCCTAGGCAGCACACTACTGCATTTGTTCCTTCATCTGGAAGAATTTATTCGTTTGGACTTGGAGGTAATGGGCAATTAGGTACAGGAACAACCAGTAATAGGAAAAGTCCCTTCACAGTAAAAGGAAACTGGCTTCCTTATAGTACTCAATGCCTGAAAACCACAGGTAAGCAACATCTGGCATATTGAATTCTTGGCTTCCTGTTTCTTTATAGTGCATTACAAATCTTGAGATTTAAACTAAGCATGGGCTATGATTTCTTTCTTCCAAACAGTTCATTTCCACTGTGCTTTATTCTCTGAAGTCTGTTTCTTCAGTAGGAAATACATGCTTACTTGTGCTGTTGGGTTAGGTCCTTTGTTGGCAACAGAGCTAAAACTCAGAGCCGTTGGGGTTTACCTTGGTTAAAGGTAGTCTTTAACCTATTGTATTGTAAAGATCTGCTTCAGTGAGGTGATATAATGAAGGAACCTTTTTCTAACTAAGTGTTGATTGCAGTGTCTTCATCATTTCTCAGATTCCCATTTTCACAGTTGTCTGGTTTTTATTCCTGTTGCAGACAGTGAGGAGTGTTACTGTGTAAAGAGAATTTTCTCTGGTGGGGACCAAAGTTTTGCACACTACTTTTATCCACAGGTAACAGATTAAATATACTTTGATTCCAAAGTCTGTTTAAGTTAAATTTTCGTTTTTCTGATGCATTTTAAAAGATTTTCATGTTGAAGGTACATCACTACTTCGTAAAGTTGATTAGAGCAGTGTGGAAGCACAAGACACTAAGTCAGTTTAGCAGCTGGAGGACTTGCATCCAGTTACTGAGTTTTTTGGTTTTTTTTGAGGTGGATGGGTGCAGTTTCCTTTGTGAAAGGAAAAGATGATTAAATATTTGGGCTGTTTACCCCTGCCCAGCCCTCCTCAGTAACTCATGACTGCAGCTTTGCTATCTTCTGCTCTGTAGGCATTTTAGCATACCACAATGATGAAGACATAAATGGAGCTTTTTGCTAAAAATGATAGGTGGTGACATAGTTTCTTCTGTGGTAGAGTTTTATGCTAGTTTTAGAACTTAAGTTTTAAAAGGACAAGAAGCAATCTGTTTAATTTCTACTACAGGAAAATAAAAATGGCAACGTGGGAATATGATGGAAAGAAATGCTGTTAGGGGATGGGTTTGGATGCAAAGACGAGATGAAGATACATGGCTGCATTTGTATAGGGGCAATTTCCAATATAGCGCAGCAGATATTAGAATGTAGGGATGAATGAAACACCAACAGTTGTGTATGTGGGGTAAAAACTGATTTGGACATGAAGGCAAATGGGTTTTAGTGGGAAACATTTTGTTATTTAGGAAAACTGAGCACAGGTCAGGATTGCAGCAGCCCTTTGCTCCCACAGCCTGTTCTTGTTCTACAGAATCAACAATTTTTCTAGGGATTATTTTTTAATTCTGATTGAGGTGTGGTAACTTTGGCTGTGTTTGAGAGAAGCTTGTTTAGCAGGTATAGACTAGAAAAAGTACTGATAATATAGGCTCAAAATTTCTCTGTTAAAATTCCTTTCTTAAAGTCTTGTGCAATTTCCTAATTGCTGGAGTAGATTCTGACAGAATAATTGAGGTGAACCGGATCTGTATGAATGCATTTATTGTGGCTTACTCTGTACAGAAAGAATAAAGAACAGATGAACTTTGATGCTGCCAAAGTGTCCCTTTTAGTGCTCCTTAGTTTAGTCATTTGTATTGAATTCCTATTTACGTGAGTACTGTACTCCTGGGACTTGTGTGTCCTTGGCAGTTCAAGGGGTCTTGGCCAAAATCTGTTTGTTTTCTCTTTTGGGCAGGCTCAGTTCCCTGAGTTGTTTTGTTGTGGATTCAAGTGACACTTCTGCTGGGAACAAGGGGAACAAGAATTTCTTGTCCTGATCCTGTAGGATGGGATCAGAAGTACTGATTTTTGGCAACAGCTAGTTGTTACTATGCTGAGTTAGCTGCATTGTCAGACTGCACCCTCAGGAGAGGCACGTTTCCTTTTCCTAGTTCACCCTTATTTTTGGTGCTGTTTGCCATCTTGTTTTTAACCAGCGCTCCTACTCAAAACAGTCATCTTGCTTCTGTTCCTCTTTACTATTAGAAATCTTACTGGAATTCATTTGGTACGAGCAGCACCTCAAACTGCAGCACATCTGATGATGCAGTAAAAGCAGTTCATTGTCAGAGGAGACTGATGGAAGTGATGCTGTCCAAAAATTTCAATGGTTTTTCTTCTGTATGCTCTAGCCTGGCAGTGAACTAACTGGATCATAGTGACTAGGGAGAAGAGATGCTTGTTGCTCTCATGTAAAGCTTCTTTAGTGTTCATCTTCTGGAAAAGTACTTGTATGTTTAGGGAGTTTACCATGAAGTAACATGGGGTGTGAATCAAGACACTAATCCAGATGTTTTTAGTGTATGCTCTGCTTTCATAGTGAACACAGAACTGCTAGACTATGGCAAATTTATCTTGGAGTTTATTTTGTAGTAGTAGCCTGGGTAGGCAAATTGTTAATCAAAGAATAGGTAAAGAGCTCAACTACAGGGCTGATTTTTCTGGAAATCAATTTTGTGTGCCTGATTCTTTATACTTTCTTTAAAATTTAGAACATGGTGCCACCAGATGATTTTAGGTATCCTGACGTTTTGAAGCAGATCTGGACTGTGAATGAAACATTTATTCAAAGATTGCTTACTTTCCCATCTGGAAGACTTCCCGTAGAGATAGCTAAGTAAGTGATTTTGAGGAAAGAAGTTGTCTCTTGTAATTTTTCTTATGAACTGGGCATTAGTGGTGTTTTGTACATTGGAAGCTATCTTTAATTGCTGATTTTATTACATGCAGAGCTTTTGCTGTGCTTTCGTTGTCTCGCTTGTCAAGTAGTTCAGAACCTGTAGTCCTGTAGTCTGTGTCATGTCTGTCACAGTTTAGCTGAATATACAATATTAAAATTTAGTATCTAGTTGCACTTTGAAAAATAACAGTAAGGAACATAAAGGAATATGAAAACAACTCCAAGATGTTTGCATCTACTTTAATAAAGGAGGGTGCAGAAAAATTAAAAACAAATTCCAAGACTTGCTTTCATTTGAGCTGTCATAAGCACTGAGTCTTGACTGGAGGTTTTGTCTAGTGTTGCTTTATAACAAAGTCTAGAGTTCCGTCCTTTGTACAGTGTACCTTACTAGGGATTAAACACAAGGCTTTTTATTTGCAAACATTAATTTGTAAAAACAAAATAAATGTAACTTATTTCATACAAACAATTTCAGTGAAATTGATGGAACCTTCTCCTCAGCTGGGTGCCTGAATGGGAGCTTTTTGGCTTTGAGGTAAGTGGTCAGGCTTTTGAACAATTATTCCTGTGAACAGAATTGATGGTGGCTACCTTCTTAGTATCTTTTGTTTCAACTCTTAACACTTCCCCAGTGATTCCTTATCTTACTGTTACTCTGCCTGCATTTTAAATTTGAATCTCCTTTAGTTGCCGTGTGGTTTGTCAGTTAGCCCAAGTGTCTTCTGCCAGTCTTGGGAAGTGTTTGCCTCCTGGCTGCTACCATATAAGCCAGAAAATCTCATTGCTTCTCAGCCACAGGTTATATATATAATTCGAGAGGGATATATTGCATGGGCTGCTTTAGATCCTAGTGCTTTTATATGATTGTCTTGCAGTTAGAGAATTTTTTTTTTAGTTGCTTCAAAGACCACATAAGAAGTGGAAGTCTGATACTGTGATAGCTCACATTTTAATTCCTTAGTACGCAGGGCTAAAAATTTAAGGTGGAAGAAATTTTTGAGTTGCCAAGAATACAGAAGTCAGTCTTTTTTTCTGTGTTTTTTTCTCTTGCTGCAGCAATGATGATCATTACAAAACCAGCACTAGATTCTCAGGGGTTGATATGAATGCTGCTAGACTACTGTTTCACAAACTCATACAGCCTGACCATGCTCATATATCACAACAGGTTTGTGCTGCATGTTTCCCTTATGTTTGGAGTTATCTGTCTGTGCTATACCTATACAGAAATACTATTGTTATACTTGCTCTGATGCTTTTATTAACTTTCTTTACTCAAGAGTATATAAATTGTAAATATGTAAAACTGTGTTGTGACAATTAGGTAATGCGTCCGTGTATTGCATGTGTCTCTATTTTAATATTTAATATACTGTATTTTTTTCTAAATGTGTAACAGTCTAATTTAAACTCTGATGATTGTTTTTTAGATTAATTTTATCTAGATGGGCATCTGCTCGAATTCATAATTACATTAGAATAATCTGAATTCTATGATGTGCTGTAGGTGGCGGCTAGTTTGGAAAAGAACCTTATTCCCAAATTGACCAGCTCCTTACCAGACGTTGAAGCTTTGAGGCTGTATCTCACTCTACCAGAATGCCCACTGATGAGTGATGCAAACAATTTCACAACGTTAGCTATTCCTTTTGGAACAGCTATTCTGAACCTAGAAAGAGCTCCTCTGAAAGTTCTTGGTAAGAAATTGAATTTTGTACTGTTAGAACTAAGAATCTCCAGATTACAAGGTAGAGAAATTCCATCAGTGAAGACACAGTCTCAGCAACACGTGCTGGGCATTTCCAGTTCTACAGAATTCCCCACTAAAAGGCTAAGGATTATTGTTGCTTGATGTGTAGGAAAACACCTATTCTCTTGCTTCTGGGTGAATTCACTGGCCATTCATATGTATTCATGTGACACTGTAATTTTTTACTGATTTCATTTGGGAGGAATTGAAATGTGTAGCTCAGCGTATTTGGTACGTGTATTCGTGCTTTAAAGTGAAAATTATGTGGTCAGACAGCTAACAAGTTCTGAGCAATGTATAGAAGCACTGCAGAGCAGATGTTAAATTGTCTTTGTTTTGACTACAGCACCTGGTTTGTTTCTTCTGAGAGATTTGTGTTTTCTCACTGATCCCAGGTTGTGGTCTGATAATAGCTCTACTTTTTTAACTCTGCTTCCTTCCTTACACCTTCTTGTTGTGACTCCTGTCACCTGAAATTCAGCTTAAAAAGTTGAGGTTTCAGTATATATCCTTCTTCATTTGTATCTTTTTGAAAAGGTACTTCCCTCTTCCTTAATTATTTTTGGCCTTGTAACCCATCTCTTGTGGTTTTGAGTTTTTGGTTTTTGGTGAGAGTAAAGAATTTTTCTGCTGTAGAGGAAAGCAAATTGATTGTTTCTTTCAACCATATAGTTACTTTTTTGTGTTACTTGCTATCCATTGCTATAGGGAGTGTTTGCTTAAGTCAAAGTTTCAGAATTTGAGCTATCTGGGTTTATGCCAAAAGCTACTTTGTGATACTGTTGTGTACTCTGGGTGAACAGCCTTTATTTAACGAGTTAGTGGGTAACAAAAGGGCATTTGACTAGAGGTTTCATTATTTATGCAAAGAGTAGTGTGTTGTTTAAAAGTCTGCACTACTCTTGCTGTGTTAAACTTTTTTTTAGAGTCTTTGGTAACTGACAAGTATGCTTTCTTGCAAAACACGTCTTTATAGTTCAAAGGGTAGCATAACAGAGTGTTGTAGTGGCAAGTACTAAGTTGGTGTGTTCACCATTTGTTGACAGAAAATTGGTGGTCTGTACTTGAACCTCCGTTATTCCTCAAGATAGTGGAACTCTACAAGGATGTCGTAGTCCACCTCTTGAAGATGTGCAAGATGGGTGTTCCGGCTTCTGAAAGAAGAATACTTACCAATTTTCTACACACAGCATTCAGAGTTCTGGAAATATTACATAGAGTATGTTTATGTCAATTTTAGCCAATTTCTTATCTGTTTGGTTTTGTCAGCCTCTGTGTGCTGTATAGTACAGTACTATACAGCACTCTAAGAAATTCAAAGAAGTTAGGTTGTTAAAGTGTTTTAAGACTTGTATTTAGAGATATCTGTAGTTATTCCATCTAGGCCAACGAACCATTGATATTCTGGGTTCCAGTCTGACATGGTGATGGAATTTTCTTGGGAACACAGACTGACCCAGTCAGTTGCATCTGAGAGGATGTGTTGGAAAGAATTGCCTCTTAAGCTGGAAGTGATAGCAAGTAAGATCACGAATGGAGGATAAGAGCAAGCCATATTTTTGGACAGGGAAGATCTGCATGGTTCTGCCAAGACAAACACTTATTTTCTTATTTGCTTATTCAGTTTGTTAGTATTTTAACTCAGTTCGTGAAAACTATTGAATTTATAAACTTTGAACAAAAGTAGCCCAAATAATTTGGAGGAATCATGCTGTGCACATAACAGTGCATTATCTAATTGCTGCTGAGGTTTTCCCTCCCTCACCCTGTTTTTTCCCCTCAGTAGTTTATTCAGGTCCTATGGCATTTTGTGTTTATAGGCTAAAAGAGCATTTTATGCATTCCTTCAGGTGCTGGTCAGGCACTGTATTTGTACAATTTAGCAAAATGAGCACAAGTGTCCAAAGTGGACTTTTGTGTGCTGTATGTCACAGTCCTCCTCCCCAAGCTGTCAGAAAGAATAAAAAAGATTTCTGCTTTGGAAGTGGGAATTTCTGCACTATGATTTGCTCAGCTTTGCTTTATTTGTTGAGACCATCAAATTAAGGCTGAGAACAATACTCTTTAGTAACGGTCTTGTGTTAGAAGTGCTAGATGTCCATTACAGATTCCCATATGGAAAGCTGATGGTAGATAATAGATCACTATTTTGCTGCCTTTAGAATTTGTCACTGCTCAGGCTTGCAGGAGCTGTAAATCTTAACAGTTGAAGTTGATCTTAAAATCTTAAAGCCCTGTGAGTGACTGTGGAATTCTAATATGCTTTTTCCTATTTTTTTTCAAAGCTTGACTTTGCCTATGTAGCTACATTGTAGAAACAGTTCAATTTGTAGCTACCCTGCTGCCCAGCTATTTATATTGCTATAGTCTTAATATTTAGCTGGTATGAACTATGGAGGATAAAATGGGCTGACATACCTGAGGTATTGCACTGATTTAGTGTCTGGGAGTTTTGGGGCCAGATGGGAGGGGAAGGAGAAAAGCGAGACAAAGGGAGAAAGCAGACTCAGATTGTTTGGTTGTAAAGACAGAATTAGGGATCTTGCTGTTCTGGGAGTTAATTGTGCTAAACAGTGCTTGGGAAAAGAAGTGTGTGCTAGGAAAATGTGGATGCTTCTGGATTAAAATTATCCTGTAGAGAAGCCTTTATAGAAAGTTATTTTTCCGTATCTCTCTTTCTAAGCTTAATGTTTGATGTTTTTTAATGTCTGGTCAAGGGTAATAGAGATAATATTAATATTGTAATTAAAATCAGAGTTCTTGAATCATAATTCTTAAACTTGTGCAAATACAGGAACAGGTATTTGTTCTATTTTGTGTGTGTGTGTGTGTATTCAGCACTGTTCTGTGAGAGCTTATGACGTTTCAAAGTGGCAGCACTGAATTGTGCAGTGCTGTATGCTCAGTTAATCTTAGTTTTCTTTCCATCTATGATGGTATTCTGAATAATCCGTGTGTCTGTCTTTAACATTGTATTTTGCATTCTTGTAGGTGATTTTGTTTATTCAGATTATTATTTTTTGTAGTAACTGGGTATCTGTGGCTGGTAGATCAAATGCTTGAAAAACATGGAGAATATAATTTTGAAACCTGTTATACAAAGTGCTGATAAAAAATAAATTGTGCTTCTTCAGGTAAATGAAAGAGGACAAGTTATACAGTATGACAGATTTTACATTCATGAGATACAAGATCTGATAGATATCAGAAATGACTATATCAACTGGGTCCAGCAGCAGGTATTTGGAATGGTAAGTTGGTTGGGTTTTGTCTGTTTTTTTTGTGGGTTGACCCCTGCTCCATGGGGGGGGGGTTTGTTTTGCTTTGGGTTTTTTTTGTTTGGTTGGTTTGGGTTTTTTTCCCCTTTAGAAGCCTATAGATTCTCTAAATATGGGCACTTTCTTTTCATAAAAATATTTTCACAGATAATTGATACTTAACTGACACATCTTACATCAGGCACTAGCTAAGGAAGAATTGTTAAATAGGTGTGTTTCTTGAAGATTATCATTCTTAGGACCGATGCTGTTTAATATTTTGATCCATCAATTAAAGTGGATTTAAAATACTATTGCTTGGAACGCTCCCACTGTCCTGTGAGAGGTGTCCCTGCCCATGGCAGGGGGGTTGGAACTCGATGATGTTTAAGATCCCTTCCAACTCTAACCATTCTATGATTCTGTGATTCACTTGAGACTTGCCATGTCAAAGAAAGCTGGGAAAGTGGTAATTCATGACAGGAAAACATCCAGAATAACCTGAGCTGCTGAATAAGATAGTTTCAGTCAGTGAGAAAGCTTGGAAAACTAAGTCTAGAAGCATAATAGGGAGTTGCAGGGAGCAGATAACTAACATAGTTTTCTACTTTGAGTATAGCAACAAGAGCTGAGATAATTAATTCTGGATCTGTAAACAGGAGAGTGGTAAGTGGGAGTAAATTAATGACTGTGCAGAAAATTAGTGAGCTGGATGGGATTTTGCCACACTGTTCTGTGATTTATTCTATGAAAGAATATTGACTAAGTTAATACGCTTTCTCTAGGTGCCTAAATTTAACTTTTTTACAGTACCTGGAGGGTGCTGAACATGAGAGACGTACTTCTGCTGTATTTTGTGAATACAAAGCAAGTGATGCTGTCTACCAAAGAGTTCACATTGCAGTGTGAAATAACAACAGTAGGGAAACTGGGCAGTGTATAGAAATGCTGAGTCAGCATTGGCAGTCACCACAGACATTTGTCATTTGTTTCAGCTGAGCTTGTCTGAAAAGAGTGACTGGTGTGGGATGTAGGCTGGTGCTGCTGGCTACAAGGGGTGCTGCACTAAATGAGATGAAAAAGCTAGGGGTGAGCATTGCAGGGCCTTGAGATTAGAGACCAGTTGTATATTTGGAACAAAGAAGAGTATGTGAGTGAAGGTAGTAGAATAGTGGTAGAATTTAAAAGATTATGACCTTCACGTGCTTTCAATGGGTGTAAACAAACCCAAATTGCGTATGTCGTGTTTGGAGAAGAAAATACTGAATATGGGAAAATGAGGGCTGGCAAATCGCTGTGTAATGAAAGTCTTAAGCTCCACTTGTTAATTAAATCCCAAGATTGATCAGTAGCTTGACATTACTGAGAAAATACTAGATACTGAATTTCCCTTTAATCATCATCATTTTGTCATGTATTTGTGCAGTTTCAAGTTCAGCAGAAAAAGTTACTTTGATTTATTACAGGACTGAAAGAAATTCCGTGGCCTTAGTCAGATCTCTTTCGTAAATGGTTGTGATGGCCTTGTCCTGTCTTCATGTTCACTAGTTTTCTCTGCTCTTGCTTTTAAAATTATTAGAAGCCCTACTTGCCTATTGAACCTGTAATAATGAATCAACATTTCTTTTGCTACTGTAACTCCTGTTGTCATAACTTGAGGGAAAAGTCTTTGCTCAGTTAATTAAAAAAGTGGAGGAGAAAAATATAGAAAAAAAGAGAATTTCAGAAGTATTCAGAGTTCTCAGAGAGAAACTTGGAAGAGAAAACTTTTATTCTTTCAACAACAGAAAAATGAGTGAGGAAAAACTGAAGGTACTAAATGATGAACTGTTGATGTGAAGAGGTGGTTTTGAGATGCAGCTTAAGGAAGTTGAAAGAATCAGTTTGAATTAGGAAGGAGTAATAGATACAGTAAGAGTACAAAATTGCAGGAATTTGTGATGAATCTCAAATGTGATGTGTAGGAATTAGGGTAGAGGTAGAAAGCCAAGTGCTCTGGCCATCACTTTCTGTGACCCATTGATGTCTACATGTTTGACTTCTTGTATATATATTCAAATTTAAAAGTTATTGGTTTGTCATTACCTTTTGTTCTTTTTCTGTTTTCTGCCTGCTGGGTGGAAACAGACTTAGATTTCAGTGCTGAAGAGAGGGGGTTATGTGGCACCAGGAGGATAACTGCCTTTCGTAGCACAGTTGATGTACCTCGCTGTGGAAATCTCCACAGAGTCCCAGACCCAGTATTGGTCTCTCTCAAATTTCAAGAGTCAGTTGCTTTTCTCTTATTACCTCTTATAGACCCAAATGCTTCTTGAGACTTTATGATAAAAGTGGTAGAGGTCTTTTACGTGTTTAAATTTTTACTCATTAAAAATATTTTGCACTTAATTTGACATGTTTACAGACACTTACAGAATGAAAGTACGAAGGTGCATCTAAGAAAATGGTACTTTAATGGTCCTTTAAGGCTGTTGAAAGTCATGCTAGTATTGGGTAGCTTAATTAGAATTAATTGATGATTGATATTTATTTCTCGGTAAGCATTCTCTTGGGGGGGGAAGCTGTAGATAAATCTTTTAGTTCTACATCAGAGGTGAATAATTAATGCAGACACTAATGCTGCTTTTTCATCTTAATTGTTGCTACCTTTGTGCAAATGCTGTCATAGGATGTCAACCATGGATTAACTGAGGTAAGATTGGTTGCAATCTGATTTCTTTTGCAGAATGGAAGGAAATCAGAAATATGAATGTTGAGGATTGTCTGATGTGTTGTATTGGGAGTAAAGCTTTAAGTTAGCATGGCTGTAATTTGAAGAGGTTTTTGTGGGGCAAAAATACGTAAATCTTTGTCTTGCAAATTCAGAGCTGCATTTGAAAACAAGGACTACTTTGATGATATCTAAATTCTAAAATTCAAATGTACTAAGTGAGAGTGTTTGTGTGTGTTTTGGTTTTTTTGTTTGATGTTTTTTTGTTTTGGGTTTGTTGCTTTTTGGTTGTTTTTTTTTTGGCTAAAGTACTGAGCAACTGAAAATCTACTTAATTTTCCTAAATTGATTTGTCTTGCATTGACAATGAGTAAAAATTTCTTTCTCTTGCCAGTAAAATAAATTAAAATCGAGTACTGTTGCAATGGCTTCTTTAACCCTGATTGTGGTTTTTAAATAAGCAGAGATATGACTTGGATTTTTCTTCCATTGTAGTTAACAGAGATTCCTGTTACAATTTGCACATACCCGTTTGTATTTGATGCCCAGGCAAAGACAACTCTTCTACAAACAGATGCAGTCATACAAATGCAGGTAAAAGTCTGGTTTTAATGTTATGAAATTTATTTGGTTTTTTTTAAGTTGGGTCTCTAGGGGAGTTGCTGTTAGTGTTGGTCTTTTTGTGGTGGTTTTTTTTGGTTTGTTTTCTGTTAAACTATGTCATCTGTTCTCCATGAGAAAAAGGATCTAGCTTTAATCTTGGAGAATGTACGTGATAGAAGCTAGTGGTTCTGTGGGTTTGGGATCTCATTGAAATTAGATTATTTTATAATTGCATAAATTTCTAAGGAACTCATTTTCCTTTTATTAATGAGATGCCTTTTTTGAGTGTTAACAACCTGTAGTACAGGTGTGGGAAAAAAAGAAAAGAACAAAACAAAACAAAAGAAATCCACCCTGCACCCCACATACACCACCAAAAGACCACAAAACAGACGACCACCCCCAAGCCAAAACCAACCCCACCTCCCATGTGAGCAGGCTTCCAATGATGGGCATGTAGAGCCTGCAGCTGGAAGTCCATCATGTTAGAGGTAGCAAACAATTCCTTTTAATTTCTTATCTTGCTATGACGTAGGAGCTAGTGCTGGTATGAAGAGTGGTAGTAGCAGAGAAGCAGCATGTTGCCACCACATAAATATCTAGTGCTCACCTCATTTCTTATTTCACCTGTCATACCATTTTCAAAATGCTGCTAAACCCTGAAGTCTGGTTGGTGTCTGCAAGGCAGTAGAGAAGAAGCTTAGCTTGAAAACCTAGCATCTGCTTGGGATAGTGGGAGTAGGTTTCCTGATCTTGCAGTTGATGGTAGGTTCTGGCTCTTTTCGTGTTAAATGCAATTATTTGTTGCTTCTAATTTGTTCACTTCTCTTTTAGCTTAAAGACTTTCCTAGAAATTGGATACTTGATACAAACAATTTTCTATCTTGACCGATATCTCTTGTCTAGAGATACACTAGACAACCCCAAAGTAACTGAGATGATCTTTTGTGTTTTCGATTCTGTAGGTAGAATTGAAGTCAGTGTGATGTGGCGAGCTATACTTTTGTTCAATGTTTGGATTTTTTTTTTTGTATAATCTATACCTGTCCAGTTGCTGTAAAGGTGTAATAAGTCATATTATTAAAAAAGGAAAGGAACTGTGAAAGGAGGCTACTGTAAAAGTAACAGCTATAAAAGCATCGGCCACCCCCCCCCTTCAATGTTTATAATGTTTAATGTAAATACAGTTATTGCTCTGAGTCTGAAATTAAGCAGAAGAGAGAACTCATGCTCAAGTAATGATCTCATGTAGAAAAATACTTGCTTTTGTAGTTCATAAAAAGCATTGTTTCTTGTGCCTTTATAAATGTGCATACACAGAGCCAACATTTGATGAGTTCAGGGAAATGATCACACTGAACGTTTCTATTAAAAATAGTGTTAAAACACACAAACTTTCAAGAGTTCTTTGCTGTATTCAGAACATTTGCTACAGTATTTTGTTTTTGAACAGTTGTAGTACAAGAATTATAATAAATGAGATAAAGAAATTGCTTTTCATTCTGTGAATTAATTTTTAATGCATGTTTTCATGCCAGATTTATATTAAACAGCTTACTTTTATTAGGTGTAGTATTTTTTCCGTTTTGTTAGGCAAACTGTTTTGACTGGAATGTCAAAAACTGTATTCGAAGACTTCCTTGAGCATTAGCATTGATGAGGCTAATGGATAAAGGCAAAATATTTCCTGAGCTTTAGTATTTCCTGAGATAAAAGGAACATGAAGCAAATTTGGGCAAATTCACTAGCTCTCATAATAGCTATTCCCATTCATGTCTTCTGCACTTCTTAAGACGAGACTGATGGACATTTAGTATTGACAGGAATCTTATGTCACCTACTGACACTTTCACTTTGTTTTTTTTCCCCAGATGGCTGTTGATCAGGCTCACAGGCAGAATTTGTCTTCTCTCTTTCTGCCGGTATTTGAATCTGTCAACCCATGCCTGATATTAATGGTACGAAGAGACAACATTGTAGGAGATGCCGTGGAAGTCCTAAGGAAAACAAAGAATGTAGACTACAAGAAGCCTCTCAAGGTATTATCAGTACATAGCGCTCAAAGTTGATTGGCATGCAAGTAGTTGAGGATACTTTTTGAGAAATCTTGTTTCATAGTCGTTTGTAATTGTTAGCACTGAATTGTGTCTTTCAGGTTATTTTTGTGGGGGAAGAAGCTGTTGATGCTGGAGGTGTGCGCAAAGAATTTTTTTTACTCATCATGAGGGAATTGCTGGACCCCAAATATGGAATGTTCAGGTATTACGAAGAGTCCAGGCTGATCTGGTTCTCTGATAAGGTAGGGTGTCATCTATAGGCATTGATTTTCTTTTACCTTACAGTATTTAATATTTAATTAATAATGTACAAACGTAGTAATTTGTGGTAGCTTTATTTCAAGAGGAAAAGCTGAAATAAGTATTCTCAAAAAATGTTTCATTTTGTCATTATTAGATTGAAACTTTCCCTTTTGGTTTTTCCCCATTCCTCACTTCTTACCACTTGTCCCCAACCCAGACAAGTTTAGTAGGAAGCTGTGCCAGGCAGAGTAAACTGATTCCAGGTGTAGAATGAGTAAATCAAGGTGGTAGAGAAAATAATCTTGAAGTGGCATGTGGGGCAGGTTTTTCTGTGTTTGGTCACATTTATGGGTCTGTTTTGTAGGTGATCGTATGGTCATGCTTTCTTGAAAGTTCTGACCATTGATGTTTTAGTCCTCTTTCAGAGAATAACACGGACAAGTGTGGCTGTATCACAAATACCTGAAGGTTGACATTTCCACAGTTGTCTTTTAATCCGTGGCTATTAACTCCAAGTGAGTCATAGAATCATAGAATGGTCAGAGTTGGAAGGGACCTTAAAGATCATCAAGTTCCAACCCCCCTGCCATGGGCAGGGACACCTCTCCCTAGAGCAGGTTGCTCCAAGCCCCATCCAGCCTGGCCTTAAACACTTCCAGGGATGGGGCATCAACAACTTCCCTGGGCAACCTGTTCCAGTGCCTCACCACCCTCACAGTAAAGAACTTCTTCCTATTATCTCATCTAAATCTCTCCTCAATAATGAGTCAATAATGAGCTCTTCTTTCCTCCTCCCCCAAATATTTTTTTTAAATAATTGACTGATGTTTAAGCAGTGAATAGCACAATAGTAATTCACTGATAGAAACACAGTGTTATTGCAGTACTTTCAGCAGCACAGGTCACTTGGAACACAAAATAGATTGTATTAGCTTTTTTTTTTATAGTAGAAAGAGTTCTGTTTCTTTGGATTTCAGTCTCAGCTGGTTAAAACTTTATCCAGTTTTCCTCAGTACTTAATAGATACATATTTCAGAAAAATATAAATGAAACTTGCTCAGATTATACAGTACTGTATACTTTTTTTCTGACCTCTGAATGATTAAACTAACTTCTTTATTTTAAACCATCTTGTCTGTTTTCTATTCTTAGACCTTTGAAGACAGTGACTTGTTTCATTTGATTGGTGTTGTCTGTGGACTAGCCATATATAATTTTACTATTGTAGACCTTCATTTCCCTTTGGCTTTGTACAAAAAGCTGTTGAATAAGAAGCCATCCCTGGATGACTTGAAAGAGTTGATGCCAGATGTTGGCAGGTAAGCAAGCAAGAAAGAGGAATGATACTGAAAATGAATTTTTAATTCAACATTTTCCTTTAAGTACATAAAGAAAATGGGTTATTTTCACACCTACAAGATAAACAGCTCAGAGTAACCCTTATCCATTGTGTCATTTGAGAAAGCATGTGTGTTATTGTTAAACATCTGCTTCTAAATGCTTGCTTGTATTTATGTCTTCTGGTTTATTTTCCTACAAGAATTTCAGGGGAAAATATTATACAAAATTCAAAGCCTCCGAGTTCTAGCTGTTAGTTTTAAAGCCGAAGTGTGGACATAATTTTAGTCTTGAATGGCTTCTTTAGTTCCTTAAAGCAACATTTTTGCTTATTTCACAAACAAATGCACACTAAGTACCTGCCCTTGTAGGGGTTTGAATAGCACTAACAGCTTGGAGGCTCAGATGAGGGGAAGTGGGTGTTTGATTGCCTCAGTGTTGTGAATGAGAAAAGCTTTCAGAGATTCAAGGAGAAATCACACATTTAATGGAAGAGCCCATCATCAGTGCTTACTAATTACTCATCACCCCTGGTTTGGGAATCCTTCAAAAAGCAAGTAACACTACTGCTAGTAGCAAAACACTTACTTGAATTTTCCCAGCACTGCACAAGGTACAGGCCAATGAGCTAATAAATGAACTAACAGAGAAAGATTGTTTTTTTTTTTTTTTTTAATTTATTTTATTTTCTTCCCCAAACCTGCATAATCAAAACATAAAGACTACTTCAGGAAAATTAAGCTCATCTTTCTTTCCACTGATACAAATACTTCGTAACTTATTTTTCAGGGGAATGCAACAGTTGCTGGACTATCCAGAGGATGACATAGAAGAAGCATTTTGTCTTAATTTTACTGTAAGTTTCGTATAGTGCTTGAAGCATTTCTTAGCAAGCTCATACCATCTGTTACAACCACTTCTGTTGGAGTGTTTGAGCAAAAGCATCCACTGCTGATTGCTATGAATGTCACATCTGTGTCTGCTGTTCATGTTGCTGTTATCGAAGTGGTGGGAAGAAGTACTCTACCTAACGAGTGAGATTGATACTGGTTTTGTTTGTTTTAAATAGATCACTGTGGAAAATTTTGGTACAACTGAAATTGAAGAGCTTGTTCCTAATGGTGCTGACATTCCTGTAATCAAACAAAACAGGTGAGTGGTAGTTCAGTGTTGCTGCCTGCCTTGGGAGTGTAACGGAGCTGCTATAAATCTGCTTTGCCAAGTTACACTGACGTTGGAGGCAGACTGACTTTGGTTAGTTTTCCAAGCTGTTCTCATGTGGTGTTAAAATAGCTGTTGTATTTAAGGATTTGCCAATTGTGGAGAGGCTTCCTAATTTTACTCAAAATGTGTCATACATTTTGTTTTTTTTCATTTTGAGGCTCTTTAGGGCCTGTTCTGTTCCCTTTATAAGATTAAAAATAGTTTTGGTTCTGCAGGAAGTTCCGTGCAATTGGAATTCAGTGGGTGATGATAACAACTTCAGTCTAGACGCCATCATGTGGCAACTATTTGTATGTGAAATACTATTTCAGAGAAGTCTCCCTTCTGTAGAACAGCTTAATTAATCTAGTGTTATTGGCTGAAGAGCATGTGAGGGGTGGGGTTTCTTTCCTTGGTCAGGGCTTCTGTTACTTCTATTTATAAAAGCAGCCCCTCCCACTCTCTGTTCCCTTTCTGCTCTGGGAGGATAGGCAGAATATATTTGGTGGTGCTTTTGTCCCTTTTAGCAGAACACTACCATTTTCCTAACTCACTCTGTCCCTCCTCTCATGTATTCCTGTCTGTTCTTGGAGTCTTTGTGAATTCTCTGTGGTTTTGCTTCTCCCAGAGAAGGGAGAATTGAATGGAAGGAGCATGCTGTGTGAGAACAGAATGTACCTGGGCAGTGCATGGTAGGAACGAGGGCAAAATGTGCCTGTGGGCATGTTCCTCAGGGGCAGATGTTTTGGATGACATTTTCCACAATACGTACGTCTGCTGTAGAGGAGCAGGTCATGGCACATGATTCTGAGGGTGTGATAACCCACACAAAGTCATGTGCAGGGACAGCACCTCCTTCAGTGGGGTGATTCTTACCTTTCTGACTTACCCTGCTGTTAACAGCTGCAGTCACTGCCTGTAGCTGTCACACTTTTGGTTTTGATACTTTATCTTAAACAGGATAGTGTGGAAGTTCTCTGGTGGTGATTTGGTGGTCTGTCACAAAGTGACTTTAAGTTCCCAGGTGCCTGTGGAGTGCGTGCTGCGCTGTTGTCACCAGTTGTCTCTCAGCAATAAAGAATTCCTGTGTCTAATGATCAAAATATTCCATGGTGCTTTACATTAACTTATCAATTAACATGGAGTATAATTATGCTTATTGATATGAATAATATACATGCAAAATAATGCTAATTAATTAACATAGAGCATAATAATGCTAATTAGTTTACTACTGTGAATTTTCCCTGGAACAGGCTTTCCTTCCACTGTTAGTATTACACAAGCTACCTGCCTTCCTGCTAATTACATAGTGTGAGCACAATAGATATCTCATTGAGTGCTAGAAGAAGAGGAGTGTGATTCACCACTTTGCTCATCTCCAGTATTTTTTGTTCAACAAATTTAATAAATGTATCATCAAAATGTGTTTAGGTGACTCTAAATAATTGTTGCTGTTATTCAAATACTGTGGCTTTCCACAGAGAAAGCGTGTTGGTAGGATAACTGTAATCTGTAACCAGAGTCACTCTGCTAGTGTAGAAACAAGCAGTGCTAACTAGGATTGATTTAAATGACAGTTAAAAAATAATAATACTATCATAAATGTTGTATTATACCAAGGCATTTCAGTTTTCCCCCTAAGTGCTGTGGAAGGAGATGCTTCCAGTGAGATATGAGAGCTCCTTGTACCAAAGCACAGATGACAGGCTGTTGGTTTTTCAGTCTCTTAGCTCCTTTGCACTGATCTTTCTGCTGAATGGGACTCAAATATCTGCTTGAAGTTGATTTGCACTTTCAGTGCAGATATGGTAATCTTTTTAATTAAAAAATACAACAGCAAAATTGACTGGTTAAATTACATGCAGTGTCCTGAAATCAAACCTTGAAGTTTGTTGCCAGTCAGTCCAGTTCACTGCAATGCATATGAGTAAGAGAAACAGTACCTGAAATAAATAACACTAAATGTTCCTGGTTTTCTGTTGCACATCAGGGTCTCTGTCTTGGGGGTGTGTGGAGGGGAGATATTTACGTTCCATCTTTACTGAGGTCATTTTCACTGGGGCTGTAACATGAAGCAGAGCATTTATTATGTTAAGATCTTTTTTGCTTAAATCACAATGTGTTCTATAAAGAAGTGGCTACTGTTTTATTGGTAGAAGGGTGATGTGCTCCCCCCCCCCTTCTCAACATAATTCTTTCATTCTTCTTTGTACAGGCAAGATTTTGTAGATGCATACGTGGATTACATCTTCAATAAATCTGTGGCTTCCTTATTCAGTGCATTCCATACAGGCTTCCACAAAGTATGTGGAGGTAAAGTTCTTCAGCTCTTCCAGCCCAGTGAATTGCAGGCAATGGTGATTGGGAACACTAATTATGACTGGAAAGAACTGGAGAAGGTAAGAACCACAGTTAGCTGCTTGTTTCATACAGTTTTAATTTCAAGGTGCAAAAGCAAGATCTTGAAGTGTCCTTCTGAGCTCTGTTTTAATGGGTGCAACTTCCAACCTTGATTCAATTGACCGCATTGAGTGAGGGACCTTTTAAAAATGTCAGTGAATTAAGATACTAAAATATTATTTTTACCTTCCCATCTAATTTCTGAAGAAAATCAAACATAGAAGAGGAGAGAGGAATTAAAATCCACAAAACCAAAAGGCAGCTGTGTGCAATGAGAGAGGGGGAAGCGAACAAAACGCACACAGTTAATAAATGTTCTCGATTGCCAAAACTCACCGTGAGACTTTTGTCATTAGTTTATTGGGACTGAAAATGCTTTGGAGAGCAGGCATTTGCCCAGATAGTTGAAGTCAAACCAAACAGCTGAAGAAAATTGACCAAGGGAAACAGTAAGAAGTCACTTGCAGTGTCCCTTTACACAAACCACCTTCATTCTGCTGTAATGTCTGATTATCCTACTAGTTCTATGTGTGAATGGTAACCTAACAGCAACCTAATTTCCTGCTCATCTTAGAATACGGAATACAAAGGAGAATACTGGGCAGACCATCCTACAATTAAGATATTCTGGGAGGTTTTTCATGAGTTGTCTTTGGAAAAGAAAAAGCAGTTTTTGTGTAAGTATCTGAAACTCCTTTGCAGAGGTTGCTCACTGTGATTTCAGGCAGATGTAAGTATTTGTCTAAAATTATGTGATTACTTTTATTTGGAAGAAAAAAATCTTGGTAGAAGAAATAGAGTATGAGCTTGTCTTTGATTTTGCTGGGGTTGTTCTGAGTAGTTCTGGGTGGTGGGCAGTTACAAGATCACAGTAGACAAGAGCAGCGTGTAAAAAAACCACACCACAAAACCAACCCAACACAAAAAAGAAAACCCAACAACCTAAGCTGCTGGTGTCATTTTTCTGAAAAACTGGACATTTTTTCTGAGTTTTGACATAAGGTTCACATCCTCCAGGTTGGTCATTGCATGTAGATGGAATCTTGCTGTTATAACATTATAAATAACTCAAGATTATAAAGTAGAAATATGTTGAGGGGGGGACAAAGTTACGGAGTTGTGGAAGCTTCCTGTGAATGAGTTTTTGTTGAAAATAGGTTGTGGGTTAGTTTCCAATTCCAATTTCCTATTGAACAAACTTATTCTGTGTATTTACAAGGTGCTTGCCAATGCTTGGTAAAGATACAGGCAGTGGTTTTTAAATAACAAATTCTTATGCTTGAAAAGCTTCCTCCATTTTTTTCTGGCTTGTTTTTTGAGGATTGCTTGGTTTCATAAGCTAAAATGAAATGTTTTCCTTTACATATGTGTATACATATGCTTGTGTTGCAGTTAAGAGTTAATATATGTAAGCTGGAGATCAGGTTAAGTCTTTATTCCCTGATGTTTTTGAACTTATCTAGAACATTAAAAAATGCAAATAGCAATTAGAACTGCAGGTATGACACACAAAATGTTAGTCTTAAGCTACTTTCAAGACCTTGTTTGTGTTTTTTTCTTCTTGGCAGTGTTTCTGACGGGCAGTGATCGTATTCCCATTCTTGGAATGAAGTGTCTTAAACTAGTCATCCAGCCAACAGGAGGTGGAGAAGGTTATCTTCCAGTAGCTCACACTTGCTTTAATCTTCTTGATCTTCCAAAATACACAGATAAAGAAACCCTAAAATCTAAGTTGATCCAGGCTATAGATCACTACGAAGGTTTCAGTTTAGTATAACTTCAGAAGTGAGAGTTCTGTGTAACATGCGATCGTTAAACTAACTTTTTGTGTCTTTCTTGTGGTGGTAAATTCAGTGGATTAAATGATGAAGTTGATAATATAGCTGATTATTTGCGAAAATGTTCGGTGGTACGGTTATTCATGGGAGCCAAAAAACCCTTAGGGAAATGAGGAGCTGTCTTAATACATACATTCTTGTATAGAACCATGTGGATTTTGCCATCTTACAATAAAAATGAGAGTATTGTGAATGGGAGTCAAGTTTCACTGACATGAATTAACATTTCACCTGATGCAAACAATTTGGCGTGGAAGTGCATGAGAGACTTGCTTAAGTTTTTCAAATCACTGAAGTAAGAACATTTAACTTTTTCCCTGATAAATTCACTTGGCAACTTTTCATTTTGTAAATAATAAATTTTTTTGTGATAAAATCATTATGTTCCAATAGCAGTATGGTTTCTATTGCTTGTAATTGAATATGAGCTTATTTTCTGGCTTTTAACAACAAAAGTGACTACTCTGATTTCGGAAGATATATTTTTCTGGTTTGTTTTAAGAACCTTAATAATGAGAGTGATTGTTTAAGAGACATTCATCTTCACAATGTACAATCCCTGAAGCAGTCACTTAGTGCCGGTACAAAACTGCATACAATGGCATTTTTAATATGTGGATGGACAAGCTGACTGAATACACGGTTTTATTTTTAAGGACTGATTGTGTAATTAAGTGGACGCAGTTAGAAAAGAGGTTAATTTCTCATTTGAAACCTCTGCAGCCATGTGTCAAGAGTACAGCTTAAAAGAGAAGGATGCACCAGACAGTAGTTGCTGTCAAGAGGTAAAACGTTTATTTTTAAATGCTGGAAGCGTAGTTTATGGTTTCTAATAGAATTTTCACTTTTTTCCAGATAAATGCGTTTGAAATAACTCTTTAACACTCCCCTCCCCTTTTCTTAAGATTTTATTTTTAGTATAATTGCCCTGGGACGATTGTGCTTAGCTGGACACTTTCAGATTTGACTTTCCTTCTCTGGTGAAATTCCAGATTTTGTGGTGTTAATGCATATGTGACTTGCAGCTGTGAAACAAATATTTATTTTTTTTAGATTTTTAAATGCAGTGAAAAAATTCAAGCTATAATAAAAGACTTGAATTAAAACCTTTGTTGGTTGATGTGTATGGGTGCTTGCATCATGCAGATTGCTTCAGCTGAAGGGCAACTTTGGCATGCATTGAACCAAGGGTCCAGTTTGGGTACCAAGAGCTCACTTGAAGAGCAGGGAGATTCATTTATTGTAATAGATTGTAAAGCGTGCAGTTTCTGTGCTGGCAGTACACAAAACAGTACGGTTAAAATCATTCATTTTTCCTTAACACTGTGTTTTTACAGCTTTCTCATGGAAATTCTAGTCAATTGTTTGTATGCAGCCATCTCTTCCAACATCTGTTACCTGGCTGGGAAATCCTCCCTCTTCAGGAAAAAAAACAAACACAAATCCACCCCCCCCAACAAATACTAAAGCAACTTAATTTTGCCATCCATGGAAGAAAGAAAAAGAAAAAAGAAAAGAAGGAAACCAGGCCAATATTATGCCTTCATTTTACCAGGTAATATTAAAAGACTGTGCTTAAATTATGAAACACCAAGATTGCAAAGGCAAATTTTCAAAAATTAGGAGGTGGCTAATGTCAAGTTGTCGTCTTAATGTTTTCCCTTGTGTATCATTACGTGATTGAGTGTTGGGTTTGTTTTTTCTATGGGATTTTTCCTTTGTTCGGGGAACACATTGGAGGGCGTTCGCTGCAAGAACAGGGGGTTTATGTTCAGTTGTGCAGGACCAAGTCTAATTTAGTGCCTACCAGCAAATCCCAGCACTGTATATATGTGTTTAATTTCCCTGTGGGAGCTCCTGATTTTTGCTGTCGATTTGATATTGATGAAAAATCCTATCCTCATCGGAAAGATGGGTAGTAGCCTTATTCTGTAAATGAGGGGCCTGAGACAGAATCTTAGGTCATAGTTACTGAATGCTTGACAGCTTTTTTTTTTATGGGCAGTTTAGGATGTGCTGGAGAACTTGGGTGTCCTCAGTTAAAACTGGCTGAAACTGCTGTGGCAATTTGTGTTGCTGCAGAAGTTTCTCCAGCATCAGCATGACACATCTAAGAACCCACTGGCCTAGCAGGCCCAGAGCCCCTTCCCTCAGGACAGCATTCACCTGAGACTTCTCTTTGGAATTTTGGCCTGAGTTTTATCCACCTCCAGGGGAAGCAGAGTTGGGTTGTGGAGCCCGTGACAGCTCAGTCTGTGCAGTGAGGCAGGCACCCTGTGGCAGAACAGATGTTACCTGCATGAGAAGGTAGAAGACTTTAATGTAGAACTGGATCAGTCAGTAGTCATTGCATTACTTCTGTCAAGCAGTTTAACACTTTCTGCAGTGCTTACATTGCCATGAGTTCTGTTAACAGTCCTAAAACCCCCTGAAGGATCTCTACAGCAGTTACATGCTTTGGTGTTTCCTCTGGCTGAGAAAGGCGGGCAGCAGGAAATGCTTTCTCTTTCTTGGATCAAGCATCATTTTGGATACGATATTTGATGAGTGGGACAAGAGGAAACGGTCTCAAGTTGTGCCAGGGGAGGTTCGGATTGGGTATCAGGAACAATTTTTATACAGAAAAGGTTCTTAAACCTTGTTACGGGCTGCCCAGGAAAGTGGTTGAGGCTCCATCCCTGGAGGGATTTAAAAGACAGGTTGACCTAGTGCTTAGTGATGTGGTTTAGTGGTGGGTTGTTGGCCTGTGGGGGTTTTTTGGCTTTTTTAGTTTGTTTGGGGGTTTTTTTGTTGGTTTTTTTGTTGTTGTTTTTTTTTTAAAAAATCAAAGTGGGGTTGATGGTTGGACTAGATGATCTCAACGATCCCTTCCATCCTAGACAATCCTGGGATTCTATGATACTGTATCAAGTGCACATGCATCAGCCTCGGATTATTAGAAGGGAAAATAAGGTTTAGGAATCTTGTTCCACGTAGGAATGTGAGAGCTATTGCTTTCAGCACGACCAGTGTGTGTGGTGCTAGTAGGGATCTTCCCCTTCTTAAGGCTCCAGGCTTCTCTGAGCAAGGGGTCCTGCCCGGAGCCCATGGATCCTGTGCTGTGCAGCACCTGGGGGGCTGCCAAACAGAGCGGTGCTCGCTGTGTCCCCCCGTGTGCCTGATTATGTGAGGAATCTCAATGAGGAATTGCCATTCTTGGAAGATTTTAGTTTGAGTAGAGTGCAAAACTGGTTTCCTTCCCTTTTTTGAGCCAGTCTACTGTTTGTTCCAGGAGGAGGAGCAGGGCTGGCACGCTGGAGCTAGAAAGCAGCTGCCTGCAGGGGTTGTACTTGCTGTATCTTTGAAACAGTTTTAAAGGTGAAGCCGATTTAACTCTCCGTGGCTTTACCCCGCAGGGGCTGTGCGGGTGCCCCCGCGCTGCAGTAATGGAAGGCAGGGGCAGGCGAGGCGGGAGGAGTTCCCGCAACCCCTTCTCTGCTGGTGGTCCGGAGGAAGTCCTGGCTTCAAACCCCACCAGGCTTAACCCCTCTCCCCCGCTGCTTCACAGCCGGGCTCCTCTCGGGGTTCCCGCAGCTCCTGCCCCTTCTCCTGCCCCGTCCCACTGGGATCCTCAAAACAGTCAGGTGTGCCAGAGTGGAAAATCAGTTAAACTGGGCCCTGCCCCTCGAGGGCCAGCTGGAGTGGGTGTTTGCAGGCCGTGGGGGTCAGCACAGCTGTGGGCCCTGGAGGCCGTGGGGCAAAGCAAGGGCTCTGCCGGGTGGGGAGAGTTCCCCGGGGGCAGCAGAGTCTTCACCTGCAGNAGTCTTCCCCTGCAGCAACACACCATGAGGTGTTTGTGTGCAATGCCCAAGTGTGCCTTCTCCTCCTGCCCCGTCCCGCCGGTTCCCCAGGCTGCTGCAGAGGCGGTGAGTGTGGCTGTGGAGCGGTGCGGGCCCCTGCGGTTATCCGGGACTGCCGTGCAGGGATCCCATGTGCTGCTGGAAGGAGGGTGTCCTTCAGCTGGGGCTTGTGCATGGGAGTGGGGTTTGCAGGGGTGGCAGAGCGTCTCTTGGCCTGTGAGAGTCCAAGCAGCAGTCCCGGAGTTGCAGAGCACTCGGGGTTGTGTCTCCTAAGAAACTCGATCTGTTAAAAGAGCTGTGGTCGCGTCTCTGCTCCCACCATCTCCAGGGCAGGAGTGTGTGTGCTTACAGGGTGCTGTTGGTTAAAAGGTGCGCTACAAGTGGTTATAGCACAGCTCTGGGAAGCACCCTGCTCCTGTGCGCAGCTTGGGAGCTGCCTACTGGGTCAGTCTGAAGTGCAAACTGGCGCCAACTGAAGTTCATCCAGGTGCTCGCAGGAAAGGGGAAGACTTCCTTGGCATCCTCCTCAAGGACCTTCACCAGTCCTGTTCCACTTGGATGTGTCCCGTTTCTTTTTGGGACCACGGCGTCCTTTGGCGGTGAGTTCAGAGCTCGTGTGCGGTGCTGCTGGTGGGCCCTGGGCCTGGTGCTGGGACAGAGAGCAGCAGCTCTGGTGCTTCCTGTGCCATTATCAATGTTGTCACTTTCCCTGCTAAGTCCTGTGTGTCTGTTCAGAGCCGCCGGGCACAGCGGGACTGTTGTGAGGGTACGGCTGCACTCCCTGAGGAGTTCCAGCTGGTTTGGAACCCATCGTTATGTAGACACAGCCAGTTGTTTTCGCATGAAATTCTGTGTTTTAAACTAGATTTTATTCTCTGGTTGCTCTGTAGAGAAGTGTATTATGCAGGTAATTGTGACTGCCTTTAGATTGAACCATTTTGATTTGGTATTTAGGCACAGATATTGAATTTGAGGTACTGAACTGGGTCTTCTGTTTTTTTCTCAACCTTTTTCCAGTTTTTCAGATTGATTCTAAATGCTGCTTTTGTTCAGATTTTGTTCTTACAGCCCCTCCCAGCTGGATGTTGTTCCACACTTTGCTGTTGCGCATTTAAAAACCTTATGTATTGTCCATAATCAGACCCAATGATTAAAAATGTACTGGATTCAAGATGGACTAGTAGAGAATACACAGAAATTAAGGGAA
>VXBW01006801.1:401438-422374 GCA_013400375.1 Thinocorus orbignyianus
AAAGAACATTACATGGTTTTTAAATATGGGCTTCTTTCACATGGCTTAAACCACTTCTGCAAGGCCATTACTGTGTGTAACGCCTCCAGCTGGGCTGGAAGGGCCTTGGGGAGTGGCACCATCTTTTTAAATCAGTGCTTGTACTTGACTTTTCTCAGTGTACCTGTTTACTGTGAACATTGAGGGGGTGAAGATGCTTTCATAAAGTACTAATGCAAATTATGAGAAAAATAAGTAATGTCCCTTTTTGAGAGCCTACAAGTTACAGCTGGAACCGAACGCGCTCTTGTGCTCTTGTGACAGGGAAAGGCTGGTGGGGGAAATGGAGGAATAAAGCAACACGCTGTGGTCTGGGCTCCTCTCCTGTTCAGGTGCTATCAGCAGAGATACAAGAAAGACCAAAAAGTGGAACTTCTTCATCTGGGTGTAGAAAAAGGTGCAGCTGTTTTATTCTAGAGGAAAAATGCTTTCAAGTCCTTTGGGAGTGATAAACAATTGATAAGGGAACATTAACTGCGTTAAAACAATTTCTAGTGTTTTTAATACTTCATTTCATGTCTCAAGTGTGTGACTCTTGTAAACAAGTTTTGGGGTGTTTTGTTTTTTTTTCTTCGTAATTTGAGGGATGGTGGTTCAGAATTGCAGTGGAATCCTCAAAACAGTCAGGTGTGCCAGAGTGGAAAATCAGTTAAACTGGGCCCTGCCCCTCGAGGGCCAGCTGGAGTGGGTGTTTGCAGGCCGTGGGGGTCAGCACAGCTGTGGGCCCTGGAGGCCGTGGGGCAAAGCAAGGGCTCTGCCGGGTGGGGAGAGTTCCCCGGGGGCAGCAGAGTCTTCACCTGCAGCAACACACCATGAGGTGTTTGTGTGCGATGCCCAGGCCTGTCCTGACCCGTGCGCTGCTGGGCCCTCACAGGAACCTTCTGGAGGTGGCTCCTCAGGGCTGGGGTGGGAGCAGCAAGTGCCAAAGCTCAAATGAGCCTGAGGCGGGTAGAGGCCAGGCAGAGGGGCTGAGTAAGGAGAACACCAGCAGGAAGAAACACCCTTGGACAGCAAAGACATCTAAGGTTAGCACAGGGTTTGGAAGGAGAAGAGTTTTCTGAAGGATCTCACTGCATTGTGGTTCAGGAGGTCGTTTGACCAACAGCAGTGCAGACGACTTTCATTCAGGCTTTATGTTTTGGGTTTTTTTCCAAAGGGGTAGGTGGAAAAAAGTAATTTACTATCTAATGCCTTCCAGTAGCTCAGGCATACCTTGACTCTATAGAGCACCTTTTGTTAAGCTTTTAGTATCTTAACTAGAAATTAACAGAAACCAAAGCTCAAATGACAATTTTAATAGACTTTAGAACAGAGTGTACGAGTATAAAACACTGGTTTTGTATTTCAAAAGTTGCAGGAAGGTAGCCAGTCATTTTAAACAGTCTTCTACAAAACGTATGCCAGTAGATTACATAAAAGACACTATATACAATATAAAAGCAGAAAACAATCCTCACTGTAAAAATAATTTAAAACAAAGTATTTCAATTTAAAATATCTCCTATAGCACAAACTAATACATTGTGACATGCAAGTGAAAACTAAACATATTGCATTCTTTAGTGTAGCCAAATAAGAACTGTCTTAAATTTGGACAATGAGACAACATGCCAACATTTTCCGATGAATACACGAGGCTGTTCTTCGATATTTAGTCACTGATGTAGCTTACGGTCAAAGAACAGCCACTATACATCTTCCAAAACGTAATAAATAGTAAAGCAAAGTATATGAATAATCTACACCGTAGAGTTCATTTGGGGCAATGTTGAAAAAAAGTGGTTTATAGAAAAATGCTCTTTCACTTCCTACTGCACTGTGCAATTTTACGGAATAGTCCTAAAGGCTTGGAAACAACCCGCACTGGGAAATGCACAACATCCAGTTCTAAGGCAGCCCCGCAGGGACTGTACAAGGTGCCGCCTGGAGTGGCTGCTCTGCTTCTGATGCTCACAGTGGGGCTCCTGTGGGAAGTTCTTTTCCCAACCTCAGCCATGGCCTCGGAAGAGAGTGCGATTCCAGGCTGGGTTCTTGATCCGTGTGTTCTCTGCGCAGCGCTGGGAACAGACGCCCTCGGTACCCGAGTTTCTCCTGGCTTTGTTGCATCAGGAAGAATAAAGGAAGAGCTTATTTCTTTCGCGCTGTCTCACACGCTGGTGGAAACACTGATCTGGGCTGAGCTTCCACAGTAGAGCCGTGATGATGGGTCAAATGCCATTTGTGATGCCAGCTGCTGCACAACGTGAGAAACTGCTCCCGGGGGCATCCGTTTGGGTTCCAATGCCAGCGTCACACCTAAGGAGCCAACGTCAACGTCGCTTCGTGCCCACAGGAAGCATCAACTCGGTAACCTCAGCATTTTCACAGCATTTCTTGATCCATCTAAAAAACACAGGATTTCTCAAGTGCTCACTGTCTTGTTTCCATTGAACTACCTACTCACATTAAGTATGTCTCAAACATACAAAGTAACTGTTAAAGCAAAAAATTAGCTGCCACAGAAGGTCTTAGAAAATGCCAGTGTTTAATGACAGACTAGGCGAGAATGAAAGGTTCAGCAGAAGCCTAAGATTTTAAATAAACCCAACTGTTACAAAGCAAGAGGTGTGAAAATACCATTCTTTGGTCTAAATTAGCTGTTCCCTTTATATTAGTTTAACATTCCAATGGCTTTTTCAAAACTGTTTAAAAATAATATAAGCTGAAATTCATTAAGCAAAAATATGTATTATATACACAGATGCCTGATCAGACAGATGAACTTAAAAGTGAACATAGTGACAAGTTTTTAGATACTCCTAGTACCTTAAAAAAAAAAAAAAAAAAGGATGAGTTAGTGTTGAGTGCGCAGTAATAGAATTTTATTGAAAAAGGTAAAAAACTAAGCATGAAAATCTGTTTTAGTTGTTTATAAACACTACATCCTTATGGTTTTGCTGCTCTAAATTCAGACGTAAACATTCATTCTGACATGCCAAAGCTCCTAATGCTGGTGGAAAGTTCCTGTGACCAGTCAGTGGTGACTTTACAACTTGTTGCTTGGGTGATCGGTCCCTGCGGCTTCATTTGCACACGCTGCCTCCTCAGCTGCCGATTCTTCTTGTTCAACTCCTTCCTCCCCGAATCCAGGTTCCTCTTCCCTTTCTGGAGCATCCTCATCCTCTAAGCCATTGTAAAACTCCTCGATCTCACTCTCATCCTCCACATCTAAGCTCTGACTATGACACGAACCACTTTCACTGCTGCTCCCGCAAGAGCTAGAAGATATGATATCATCTTCAGAATCTGAGTACACCTCGGCACCGTGGAAAATATATCGATTTGGTGGTAAAAATAGATACTGAGTACCTGAAACAGAATTTCACAAGTCAGTGAGAGGCTAAGATAAATCAGTCATAAAAGATCTTGCAAACATCTGGTTAGAATGTACCTGCAGATGTGCATTTTCATCAGTGAAACTAAAGTGAGGAATCAGAGGAGGTCAGAAACCCCTTTATTCTGATGTATGGTTAGGAAGAGCACACAAGTGCCTCACTTCTCCCCCCTCCCCTTTGACACAACAGAGTGTTTGAACTGTAACGTTCAGCAGCTTTTTCCACGGGTACAGGTGTTCACATCTGGACTGATGCTACTCGGAGCAGAACTGGCACCCACTGCAAAGAGCATCTGACAAAATCTAGAAACAGCCTCTGCTTTAGAATCTTGCAATTTAATCCCTGGTTCTTCATCCACACTGACTTTTTAGTGTGGTAACTCGTTACATCAGTTAAGAGACAACCTACTGGGAGGCCTCTGTGGAAAGGTTGAAGTTTCCTGCAAGATGTGCCTGGCCCCAGAGGAATTTACTTTTCAGTTCCTGTCATGACACCAGCTTTCAGATCTACAAGGTGGCTGCCACACCAAATTAGCACCTACTGTGACCAGCTCCCTCACACCTGAGGATCAAACTCATTTTATTCTGAAAATGCATTTGAAAATGTTAGAAATGGATTAATTTTTTGCTATTTACCTTCAACCTTCTAAACTTTGATCTTTTTAGGGAGGATGTAATCTCTAATTATAAAACCTATTATGAATTGCAAAAAGCTTTCCTATTGACTTCTCCCAAAGAAATGAGCAGTACAATGATGAGTTCAGACAGTTTGAACAAAAATAACCACTAAACCCCACTGATTCCCTGAAGGCCACTTATTTACTGTTCTAAAGTAAGTCTAGAATAAACAGGTGGCCAAAGCCCCCCCAGTACTGAAATGAGTTAACACTTACCATCCAGCCTTTTGCTAATCTGTTCTTTTGCAGATCTGTTTACCCAGCACTTCTTCAATATTTCATGTTTCTCTTTATTTTCTCCATTGTTAGATCCGTTTTCCTTCATTGTCTCAGAGTTCATTAGTTCACTAGTAGCATTTTCAGGGTTTTCTGACGATGTTTGTGTGTCCTGAAGTTTTTCCTCAGCGCAGGTCCCTTTAGTTTCTGAGGCAGGATCACGATTTTCTACCTTACATTCAGGAGGCTGTTCTGAAGACACCACCGAAGTATCTGGTGGAGTCATTCTTTCTGGTGAACTAGAGTCTTCTGAAATGTTTAAAGGGGTAGGTGGTAGTTCAGACGAGTGCATTTCAAGCTCCTTGTGCGTTCGTGGAGGCTTTTCTGTTATTTCTGAAAGTTTTACTGAGTTGTAGCAAAGTTTTGTATATTCACTCCCTAGCCTTTGACACAATTCATTAATAATAACATCACAGTCTCCAAGAAGTTCCACGTCAAAGTGTAGATGAGGCAAAGGTTCCCTATTAATTAAGATCTGAGGCACTTCATGGGGGATGGAACCTATAGTTGAAAAAGAAAATTCAAAGGTAGTCACTTTGGTTTTACTTTCAGCAGGGATGTACTTAGAAAGTTTGATTCCTCAGACTTCTCTTTCATGTGTTTACTTGCAACAAGACCAGGAAGAAGACATGCACACCTCAAATTTAACAGCAGCAGTTTGAGGAGCTGAGCCCACAGGAGTCCACCTGGACTCTTCCCCCCAGTTCTTCCATTAAAAGGGTCCCTCTACTCCATCCCTGAGAAGCACGTGCACAGAAATCCTGGCTACAGCAATGTCTGGTCAAGTGTTGAAAAGATTATTAAAATGAGTATTATCATCTGTTACAAAAACTGTGTTCATTGGGTGCACTCATTTGATGTACTGAAGCGCACATGAAGAATACACTGCTGCTAAATGACCTCCCATTAATTAGGTCAAAATATTTCCAGGAACAACCTAGACTGTACAGGGCTGCTCAATGCATTTCTGACATTTAGGCTTCCAAACCCCACTGGTGAAATAACTTGGAATTGATTCTTCAAATAACCAACACGTGCAATCCAGTGCTAGCACCAAGAAAAAGCAATGGTTTGAGCAGTGGCTCCTAACTTTCCAGTCCTTCTGCATTTCCCATCAGCATAAACAGGAGGCTCTGCCTCTTCCGTAGGGACGAGGATGTTATTACAGGGGCACAGCACTGCTCCTGGTTAAGAGCAGGTGTTTAATTAAGCACGTGTCCTTCTCAGGCTCATGGGTAAAGACAATTCTTTAGTTCCAGTAAGTCTTGCCCTCAGCAGGCAAATGCATCACCCGTCATGGTATTTCCTCAGCCTTCCTGAAGGTCCTTTGTCTCTAACGTACATTGACAGAGATGTTTTTCCATAGCACTTCTGAAAGCTAAGGGTCCAGGCAGTGACACACTAAATAATGCACATATTCAGTATTAAGTACTGGTTTTATAATAAGCTACAACTCAGACACCTGATGTGATCACTTTATCTGATTTTTTAAAATCTTTTTAAAGACAATTCCTTTCTAAATCTTTCAAGTAACTGAAAGCATACTGCAAGCAGGGAAAAATTAATTGAATCTCAGAACAAAGTCATTCAAATTTTAGGAGAGTAGTTTTTCAGATTATTATTTCATTACCTTGAGATCTGCCTGGAGTGTAGAAAAAGCACTTAGAATTTGCCACTTTCACTATTTTGCATTTCAGCTTTACGCAGGCAATGAGTTTTCATCTTAGAAAAGTAGATGCTTAATCTATTTTCTTCATTGAATCAAGCCGAAAGCATTTCTTTGAGCTCTTAACTGAGAATTTCACTTCTGATCTGAGTTTTTGGAAGTAAGTATTACCAAAGACAGTCACTTACTTGGAATCAATGCTACTGGTCTTACTTTCAGTGAGGACCCAATGACAATAAGAAGATCAACTTCATTTTTGTCGTACTTCATGGCACGATGGAACTGCTCAGGTAAGTTCTCTCCAAAGAACACTATGTCTGGCTTCATGATAGCGAGCGGTTCATCGGGTGGACATCTGGGACATCTCGGTACAACCTGCATTAGAACAGCTTCTGTTACTGCAGGTCAAGGCTGTGCCCTGGAAAAATCTCAGATTTTAGCAATTCGCAATGACTTATTTTGGCAAAAGGCAAGGAAGTTTCAGTGATATTTCCTCATTTCATTTTTCTCTGGCTATACAGACAGGTACATTTCTTACTCTAGCCTGCAGCAACTGCACACAGACACAGAACTACAGGAGAAATAAGGAGGATGTCCTCTTAAGTCAAAAGGGAGATACCACACAGCTCTACGCCACAGTTCTCATCTGACAGCTAGGCCAAAGTCCCGAAGTCCTTCTCAGCGTAGGTCATTACCTCCTACTATTTGACAGGAATATATTTTTCTTGGTTTAATCAGGGCAAAACCTAAAGATTTCACTGTCAGTTTCCATTACAGGATACAGTATAAGCCCCTTCCTAATCAGAGAGTGTACTGCACAGCTTTACCGCTCTACTTTCTCCTCTTCTCCAACAGGGTCTGTGTTACACACATAAAGCACCACGGCAGAGTTGCAGGTGGTAGCAAAAAGCATACAGGACAAGAACATAGGAAAGAACTTTTGGTTGGTCTCCATTTTAAACTTGTCCAGTTCCTCCAAAAACAGAGCAGAATCCCTGTGCGCTAAACAAGGTGGATGAGAGTTACGTTTGTGGAGAAGTAGGCCCCCTTCCTCCTGAAATGAGGATTTTCTGACCTTTGGGACCTCTTTCAACTCATTCCTATCTCAAGACTTTTTCAGAGAAAAGAAAAGCAAGAAGGTGAGCACTTTATGTACAGACAATACTTCAATTGCAATTGTGTAAAGAGATGTGTAATACGAAAATACATGAAAAGTGACATTTCAATGCATAACAACTCTCTCCTGTACACAGAGCTTATGCAGGAAAAACAATACAGATCTTAGTTTAAATCGAAGAACTACTTCAGGAACGCCTGCAGTAGGATGAAAGACAATGCTTTCTGTATGAGAAAGCATCACAAGTTTCATCTAGTGTGAAAGGACCCTGCCCAAAAAATGTTAAGTCTTTGAAAAAGAATCCAATCCTTTGAAGAAAACCTTGTGAGAGGGATGTGTAAGAAGGAATACGGCACAAGAACTAGGAGTTGGTACAAAAGAAACCTTCACTAGGTTTGGAGTAGTAACTTAAGAGTGTGTTGCAACCCCACGCTAAAGGGAAACCAACTAAAGAACTCCCCCAAAAGGAGCAGAATGAGTACAATGAATCTGGAACTTTTTCCTCAGATCTTTACGTATTAGAGAGAGCTCATAACACACAAACAGTTTAAACTTTTCTGAAGGTTTTTACTCTGCTGTCTCTTCTGTTGATGTTAGGGATGCCCTTGTGCTTTCAGCTGGAAGCTTAAGGAGGGAAAATAATTTGCTCTGTATTAGGAGGAAGATGAAATGAAGACCTCTAACTTTTGATTTAAAGAGACCAAGTAATATTAACTCCACTTCCACCATTTCCCATAGGAAGTCCAATGACTTGTGACTTAATGGATCTCTGTAGAGCAACTGATGTCCCTATCCAAATCATGAGTCACCGTAATGGGTCCGTAAGTGTGTTTCAACACTACACTACTCACCAGCTTCTCTGCTAATCCTCAGAAAGGTCGTCAGTAAGGGGGAAGATCTATTCCAAGAGCTGAAATTGATACCAAGAAGTTAAAGCTAGAAAATTAGCCACTCAAGTGCCTAGGGTCCTCTTTCCCTCCAGAAGTAGCACTCCCCCAAAACCCCATCATATCTGCTGATGGATTTGTCTAATGAAAGAAAAATGGAATTTCTTGTTGACTATTGATGTCATCTGTGTATCAAAAACAAGATTAGTAAAATTTAAGTTGGTTTAAGAACATCCAAGAATTGGTGAGTGTTTGTCACTTCCTGAGCCTTTTCTTCCTAAATCTGAGACCCTTTCACTATTTCTTGAAGCTACGTAAAACAGTCAAAAGCATGTGAAAGTGCTGTAAGGCCCCTTGACTGACAATTGTTTTACTCAGAAGCTCTATCAGTGTGATTTATAACTGATGCTGCTTCCAACCCAGAGGGATGGTTGTGCACAGCAACCAAGAGAAAGAATCATGCTACAGGGGAATTGCATGGTGTCTTGGAAGTGGCAAAAGAATGAAGAGCAGCAACAAGAAATGGGTAGTTTTCTAAACAGATAGGCTCAACTGATTCTCAGTCTGTAATATCTTGAAAGGAAAGCCTGGCAGAAAGATGCTAGCTAGACTCGCTTCCTTGTGAAGCAATGATGATGATCAGGGGATGGAGCAGACAAAGGAAAGGCCGTGTTTTTAGGGAAAACTAAGGACCTGGGGCCACATACACCTGAACTTTCAAACAGTGGAGGACAGCAGAGACTAGAAACTGGACTATCTGTTGGGACTCAGGTGCTAAAACTGTTTTCGTGAAGGGGAACTTGTCAGAGAACAAAGTTGTTGAAATGGACAGTGTTTCATTTCATAAGGAAATTCTGAATTCTAGAGAGGCAACGGACAAAGAAACTGCACTGGGCTGAGAAATGCAGGCTACAGAATAAAGATAATGATGGCAAACAGAACTTTTTTTTTCAGGGCTAAGAGGAAATACATGGTTTCTTTCAATAGTGCTATTTCTTTTTGTGTGAAATGATACTGGGCAATAACCATATTCATTTTGCATTATGAAAATAATTCAGTATTACAACTACAGCCTGCCTGGGAAGGATGTACCTGGCAACAGTACAGCAAGATTTGGGCTGAGAGATTGAGTGTAAAAAGCTCCTTCAGTCTCATCTCGGGAGTAAGAGCCCTCTTTGTTCTTATCATTCAGAAGCATTGCTACAGTTGTGCTCTCTCCACTTCCTCATGCTTCCCTTACTGACCACCAGCAGGGACCAGCCATCAGGGCAGGAGTTTGGTTCAGCAAATAAAGATACAATGATTAAAGTGTTGTTAGGAGGAGTCCTGAGCACTAACAATCGAACTAGAAAATTACAGAATGCGTAGAAATGGCTGTTTAGAAGGAGGAAAACCTAGACTCCAACCAGCTGGATTTGAAGGTAAAGGAGCAGCAAACATCTGTAAGATAAAAAGTTCTCAAAAAATAGGAAAGCAAACCAGATTTCACATTCAGTATTTCAGTGTTGCAAAGCTTCAGGCTTATGAATCACATTTCTTAAAGCTTTAACTCAAAGATATCTTCTGAAAGGTTTTTATTGAGTTCCATTTCAAATTTAATACCTGAAAGATTTGCATCCCTTCAATGTTTCTTATCTAAAATTGCAACTGTGGACTCTACACATTTATCAAAACAGGAGCCTGCAGAAAAAGACCCCCCTTCCACTAGTAAAAATGATCTTTTCAATCAGAGAATCATCATCTCTGTTCCTTCGAAACAAGGGGAGGAAGAGCACAGAGAGTCTCACCAAGCTGAAGGCTCACCTGCTCTGAGAGAGCAGAACTAACTCCTGCCTTGGCCCTGGGGCACCTCACACCCAGAAGTGGGGGGTTTGGAACACAGAACAGCTCCCAGCTCCCTGGTCCCCTGCTCCTTCCCTGCTCTGCAGTCAGCAACGTCCCCGTGCATCAGCTGCACTTCAAACACAGCTTCATCGTAGGTAAGTGTCCAAAGAGCAGCCAGTGGTATAAATAGCTACGGATGCTTTCTCAGTCTGACTGAGCATAAAACGGGTATAAATCCAACTTTCTACTTACCATTTTCACCTCTACTTTTCTCAGAGGTGCCATTGCAAATGGACTCTTAAGTTTTTGTTCTGCTTTTTCCCATTACCTAATTTTTGCAGTATAGTATTTGAGTATACTTTTAAATACTAAGAGAAAATGTTATAATACAGATAGGCACTTTTATGAAATACGTGCAAAGATACGTTGCTTTTTAAAAGCCAATCTTTTAAGCAAACCAAGAGCTGCATTTTGGCTTTTTTTTGAGAGTTACTTATTAGAAATCTTCAGTGAGTTCAAGTAAATCTTTACCTGATTGAAAATATCTCCTCGAACAACTTCGCAATCAACTTTGTATTTACAGATGAGGCAGGAAGCTGTTGCAAAGGAACCTGAGGAGAAAAACCCATATGGTAGAAATAAGGATTTTCAGTCATTCAAATTTGGTCTTTTTGCCCAAGGCGTTCTGACACAAAAGCCATTATGTTGCAGTGCTACAAAAATCAGTCATTAAAAAGCAATTTAAAATTAGAAGATACTCGTAGTACTAGAAGTAGTTCTTCCAGACGTTGGCCAGGAGAAACCTTGTTTTAGGAGTAGATATGTCACAGGCATGTCAACAAAAATTGTATTGTGTCCTCGTTCCCCCAGCCTGTACAAGCATGTACGAGAACAGAACCTTCCCTCTTCATCTTTAACATCTAACAGTAGTGCCAGCAGCAGGACGTGAACCTGGGTAACTCAAGAATCAGTAGGCCAAAATAACTAAGAAAATGGGTTGGTAAAAACTTCACTATAGGCAACTAATTAGCAGCAGTGATCTCTTCAGCAGAAATGAGAGGTTGCAGCTGTATTGTGCGAACTGGAATACTGCTCTGAAGCGGTACCCAGCTTGGCCAGTGATTATTATTTGGCAAGACCATGGTAAGTTTGTTGCTCCATCCAGCCACTTGGTAGCTCGGGCCTGTTTCTGAAGCAGTAGAAGGTGATGCCCAAGTACCTGGTAGGGCACTCATGTCTCTACTGGTCTCAAGGGAAAGTTTATCCTGCACACAAGAAAATGCTGTATGAAGTCACTGTGGCAAACTATAGTGGCCTTTTGGTGTGCCCATGACCAAGAGAAAGGCCTACAAGACCTTTTATCTGTGGAAAGAATAATACTAGAAGTTGACAGAATGCTGAAGAATAAAGTGAAAAAATGACAGATTTTCTGCTAACCATGAAACAAGGCTTTACAAAAATAAAAAAATAAAAATTGGGGCTCTCTTTTGAGTCTGCACTGGAATGTGCCACTCATCCAGCAAAAGTATGGAGCTCTCTAATTTCTAATGGTGAGCAAGGGAAGTAAGAAAGTTCTGTGACTGAGCAATGGGCAGGACGGTACAAAGGTCTGTCTTCAAATGCAAACTTTTAGAAAGGTAACAGTTAAGATGTTGAAAGCTTTGCAGAAGCCAGGAACAGCTAAAAACATCTGGTACCAAAACTTATCTGGAGTTTTATTTTAAGCCACCCAAACCAAAGCTATTTTCTGCTTGTAACACACTCACAGCAGCCAACCAACACTTATGCTGCTGGAGGGAGGGACTCCAGGGCTAAGTATAACAACAAAATATGCTTTGGAGATATTCTTTCTTGGTAAGACAGATTGAAAGCACAGGAAAACTCAGAGTAGGCAAATTATGAACAACTGGTAGTTGCTAATCACTGCTGGTGCACAAAGAGCATCGGTTCTGAAATGCTTGCTCAGCATTGCAGCTCCCAGAACTGTAGGGATTCCAAAGACTACAGGAAGCATGACACTTATTATTTACTCATCATAATTTGTTTATACTAATAATTCAGGCCTTTACACAGTGTGTTCAGGATGTGTCTGTCAGGCTGGCAGACCTAACCCTGTCTGAGGCATCTGTTGCTACCTGCTTGCAACTCTATTTTGTGAGTTACTTTTCAGTGTCAAAAGGATTTGATCAAGAAGTTCTATGCCCCATGTGAGAGTCGTGTAGCCAGCAGGCCACTGCCTCTGGTCACACAGCTACAGCAGTGGCAAAGGATATGATCCAGCTCCAGGCAAGCTGGTTGACTGCAAAAGCCATTTTAAATTCAGAAAATGCATCCAAGATACAGCAGCAACTTTACTGTAGGTCTGCAGTGTGACACAGGCTCAAAGGTTCATATATGAACTCCTCAAATCATTACAGGGTTCCCTATCGTTTGGCACACTCATCATTAACTTGTCATTGCCACAGCTAAGCAATAAAAGATAGAATAAATACAGCATTATGAAGCCCTAGATAACAGTTCCAGTTTCTCTTTAGCCACTACCATTAGTTAAAGAGCAGAGTAACTGTATGTCAGATAAAGCTTTTGTGCTCAAACCAACCTTTGCTAATTTCCAGAGGCCTCGAAATCTCAAAGCCCAGAGAATATTTTCAAAGAATCTTTTTAATTTACAACCAGCTTACACAGAACTCTGAAGACGGTGTGAAATCTGTGCAACTGAAAAAATAGGAAGCTTGAATGTGGCCGTGACGTATGAAAACAAAACCATGTAAGAAGTTCATGATAACACAGAATGACAACCAGAAGAAAATGCAGAACACGCCAAGTACAAATCGAAACTGGCACCGGATTTGGGTTATTTGACAGGAAGAATTCTACTATGTGCTGTCTGGTCACCACAGAACACCACATTTGCTCTGTTTGGATAAAGAAAATTGACAGATCTGGCACCGAGCTAAGCCCTGTAGATAAGGAAACCAAGTAAGTTTGGTCCCTGGAAAAAGTGGAATTAGACAGACAGGTCTTACAAACATGCCAACACTGCTTTGAAACAATTTATTTGCTAGAAGTCTACTAAATGATCCAAACATACACTTTAAGAACTCTCGTTCTGCATCTTTTCCTTAAAATAGATCCTTGGCCTTTTAGCTTGACATCTGTAAGTCCTCAGAAATGGAAAGCATATCAAGCAATTAAGAGATTCTACTTAATTTGGTATCATAATTACAGACTGTGTACGACACTGCAGGTGTAACAAGGTAACGTTCAGTTCAACTGAGCAGGTGATTAATCCACAATATTTTATACATGAGGTAAAGTCATTGAAGTGTCAGGGTATTTTAAGATTTCAGTGAAATATATTCTAAATAAAGAATCAGGTAAGAGGTAGCCTCCATTTCATTAATAGTGAGAGGGACATGAATATAAAGAAGTACTAACCATGACACTGTATTATCCTTTGGATTCCTGCAACCTGTTCCAATGTGTCTATATTTTGAGTATAGTTGCGAAGTAATTTTCCTTCTTTATCCATCATAGCTATGAACTTGTGACAGAGAGATGGCTGGAACTGTCCTGGGTAGATTTCCTAGGGAATTCAGAAATATATTAGAAAGTGTAACTCTTTATTCCAACTCCAGCAATTCACACAGGGCTGAATATTGTCAATAATGAGTATGTCAGCAGTTAATGTTGTCACTCCCTTTGCATTTTGCCCTTTCCCTCAGATTCAACTCTTACCAGCTGAGCTTCTGAGCACATCAGGATGACTTGCTGCATGTGGGGGTTGGAACTTGATGATCTGTAAGGCCCCTTCCAACTCTAACCATTCTACCAGTCGATGATTCTATGTCAAAGTTGGTGTTTTGTTTTTCACAGAGCATAAAAGCAAGGTTTAGGTATTTTTTGGTTTTGAGAACTATGAAATAGGAAAGCTTTTTTTCAAAACCTTTCCTAAAGTAACTTCAGCATTTGTTATTAGAAACACATATGGTTTAACTGCAGTCAGACAAAAAATTTCACAAGGAATCTGGATTTTGGTCTTTTGGTTTGGGATAAGCAGTCATCAGCATTATCAGCCACTGTTCCTAGGTGAGAGCCCAGAAAGCAGAATGATATTGGATACAGGGGAAACCAGGTGGTGCTCTGACCAGCTGGGACAATCGGGCTGGTTACAACAGTTATTAAATTAAAACCATATGGCTTAGTAGAGCAATTCCCCTGAGCCTGAGAGATGCTCTGCCTTTGCATTAGATCTTACCCTGAAGAAGCAAGACGTGTCCTGCTACTCAGCTCTGCAAATTTATTTGGCTGTTCTTTGCCCTTAGAATTAAAGGAACTTAAGATTTCATGGAATAATAAATGAATATCCTAACTGAGCTGATGGATGGAAAAAGAAAAGTAGGAGAAATTATTTTAGAAAAAAAGCATCAGCCAAACTGGATTTGGCTTATTCTAGCAAAACCTGCACGTAGGCTTCAAGTGGGTTCGTTTTTTTGAGTTTTGGGTTTGTTTTTTTGTTTTGGGTTTTTTTGTGTGTTTATTATTATTATTTTATTATTATTTTTGAAAAAGCCAAGGAGCTGAATACACTAATGAGCATCAAATATGTTGGTATCTAGATAGGAGGCTTTTGGAGAAATCTAAGCAGCTGCAGAATGCATTGATTTTTCCTTTCCAATCTTTAAAACAGTACAGCAGCAGCATACATTGTGAGCAAAGGGAAGAAAGTGTGAGCATAATTAGTAGTGACAGATTTGCACAAGTCATTACAGGTCTTGTAGTAATTCTTACAATATTTTGGGTTTGATTTTTTTTCCCCCCGAGGAAATTCCAAACTAAATGCAATTACTTTTTCGTTTCTACATATGTCTACAGTTTCTACAATTCCTTCTTGTCTTGCAGATGTACGCCCTGCTTTTTAAATTGAACTGTTTAGTATCACTAACATCTTTCCCCAAATTGCTGTGTTCCCCTTTTTAAGCAAACACAGTCCCTGCAAAAAGGCTTTAATTCTCGAAGAAGTACAGATCCTTGTCACAGCTGTATCAAAACCTGACATGAGAACAAATTTCTTAATGCAATGAAAATGCTTTACTCAACTGTCCACACAGTATAAAATGTGGATATATTGTATGACACTGATCAGCATGCCACAGTATACCAAATTCAAATGTAGCTTTCTACATCACTCACATGCTGGTCAGAAGTTTCTCATATTCTTTCACTTGTCAGAGAAAGTAAGAGCAGCAAAGATTGCTGGGGTTTGCTCAAGTAACAAGTTTTTATTCATCCTCCCTGAAATTAGAGACACCCTCTAGAATGGTTGTATATATAATGAATTTGGAACAGGAACAGTAAAAATAAGCTTAAAACAAGAAGAGAGAGAATGTTGCTAAATGTTTCTAATACAGCTAATAGGTGGTTGCATACAATGAGGATACAGAGCTCATACATTGTGAAGACCCGCCCAAGGAGGGAGTTTTTATGCCACTGAAGGAGGTCTCTCATTAAAGTCAATTCAATATATTAATGGACTTTTTATCTTGTTTATAAGAAAAAGACAAAGACAGTATTTTGTTAACAGAAAAGTTTTATACCCGATTTATGCATTTTAATATCGTTACCTGTCTTTACTGACCCAAGGTAAGAACTGTTGGAAAACCATACCTTTGCAAACTTAAAAAATGGCCTGGGATCCTTTCTGAAGTATTCTATATCAAACATTGCTTGAGGATCTGGAAGGTCTGGGAAGTCTACAGCAAGGCGTGCATAGATGCCATCTCTTGATCTAAAGTCAGGTATTCCACAAGACACAGACACCTGAAATATATTTTTGCAATCTGAAATAAGCAAAACTATTAAAGACTTGCTATGATGCAAAGTATTTGGGAAACCACATTCCTATATGCTCACAGTGCTCAGAAACATTAAGAACAAAACCAGTCTGGGTTATCTGTATTTATTTTTTTTTTTGCTTTTTTTTTTTGTGGACCAATATGACAAATGCCAAATCACAAGCAGAAGAAACAGCACAGAAACAAAGTCTGACAACTGGGAAAAAAACCCTTAGTACAATTTATACAGGCAGTTATAGCACAACAGAACTTACTTTTAGTACTGGAATTTTTGGCAGAAGTAAACAAAATAAAAAATTGTGTTGCATTAAATTTGCTTAGTAAGCATTCACTGATCTTCCAACTTAGGCTTGGACAAGGTGGTTGATTTTTATTTCTTTTTCACGTGCTAACGCAGCAACTGAATAGATTCTCACTTCTGATGAATGAACACCTTTTGATAAACAAACATTATTTATCAAATTTGACCACTGAGCAGTCAATGAAGACAAACATTTATTGTCTCAGACTACCCTAAAATGGTAGGGGAAGAGGAGGAGAAACAGGTGTGTGATAGCAATTATAGAAAAAGCAAGATTGGGCAAAAAAAATGTAGCTGTGCTTTCCTGACAAGCTGATTTGAATTACCCATCTTTTCTGAATGGTGTCCCACCCTCTGTGTGTGCAAGAGAAACAGAAAGTGATCGACTTTCATGCCCTGATCTGGCACACAGGTATAAAGCTGTAAATGCACAACAGTTAAAAAATCATCTTTAGTAAAACTGTGAATAATCAATCTTAAAACCATCACAGAGTGGCACATCTTAAAGGAAAAAAATCTACTGAAATCTAATTAAACTCTCCTTTATAATCCTCCCTCTGACTCTTTTTGAGTCCTACTCTTCTGGTCCCTCCAGCTCCATCAGGTATGTTAAAAGAGCCCTTGAGATTTTATTTAAAAAGTCATCACCTTTGTTACAAACAAAAAAATTACTAAGATAGAAAATGTTTTGGACCAGGGACACGTGATCTTTCTCTGTAACTATTTTGTGCAGAATAAACAGTTTAAGTGTTTAATTAAATGTTTACAAATATTTTCTTATAAGGAGAGGTCTTCTCATTTCCAACTTAAGTTGTGCATCGCTCTAGCGGGCAGCTGTGCCTCCTCTTCCCATCTAGCACCATTATTTGATTACAGACCTCACGGGGGTCACACCACCTGCACGCTGTGAAGCACAGGGTAAGTATTTAACCAACTGTCTACACATTCTCTTACTGTCATCGCAGGAATACCTACCCCAGCTCCAGTCAAGACCATTATTTTTCTGCATTCTTGTAAAAGTTTCACAGCATCATCAATAGTATTAATATCTTTTCGTTTTTTTCTTTTTGGTGGCTCTGAAAGAATGTTTATAACAATCTGCCACAGCGTCATGTCATCCAGTTCAGGTGGAGGGATTGTTTCTGGCAGCAGGTCTTTCAGAATTGTCCGTGGGTCTGTACCTAGCATGAGGTGCTGCTGAACAAAAGTGTAGGGACCTAAGAAAATTAAGAAAGATAAATATTTAAAATTGAGTCAAGTATTTCAGATTATGATCATCCTCCCATTTCTTAAGGCTTGCTACTACAATTTTATTAATTCAGCTTAATATTTCATTCATGCAAACCGCTATAAGTTTTGATTTAAATTCTGAAGTGAGAGTACAGCTAGTGGTTTTACTTATTTACTATCATTTTATGTTAACCCATGAAGGATTTCATAGCCAGCTGGTCAAGGCAGAAACCCCAGTTCATAACAAACTTGATGGCTCTTAGAGGTGCACACTAAGTGTCATCTAACACTAATGATTTCAGACATGACCTCCTAGAGCCATCAAATCAATCTTTACAGAAACATTTCAGATCAGAGCAGTAGAAGAAAAATAGGTAAATCTTAAGAAGTTAAACTGACTAAGATGACCCAAGTAGCTATCACTAAGGCTATTTACAATACTTATAAAGAAAACAATCATTATACATATTGACCCAAAAGCTACCAACAGCAATCCTGCAATGACAGATCAGCAAACACAACAGATAGGCAGATTTTAAATGGACTATTGTGTTGTCATAATGTGTTTTCTTGCTGCTGTTTTTATTGATACCAGCAAAAGAACCATCGTGGTATTATTGTGTCTGTGTAAGACCAAAGACCTCAAGTCCCAATGCCACCACACTCTGGAAGTCCCTGTCCCACACAAGCCACCAAGGAACATATCAGTGATCTTGCCTCTGTGTGAGGCAAGAACTTTCTACTGCTAATATGCCATATATATGCAAACTAATAACTCCCAAACTGATGTAACACTTGGGACAGTCAGCCCTACAAACTGGCTAAAATCATACAAGATGCATCTTCTGGTTCCTTAAAGTATTAATGTTACCAAGGAAATAGGCTAGAAATTTGCCCTAGATCTGTTCAGTTTAACAAGTCTGTGTGTATGGTTTTAATAATTATGACAGGATATCTACACGCAAAAAAAGACATTGACAATTTTATCAAAATACCAGTTTAGAGAGGTTCATTTTTAAACTCCTTAAATAACACACAGAATACAGTCAACAACTCCAAGCTAGTCAAAAACAATAATGGGGGTGTTTTGTTGGTTTTTTTTTTGCAACAGAAGAAATCATTTGAAGACTGGGAAGAAAGTAACTGTTCAAAGGCAACCAGCATCTAAGAATGTTATACAGGCTTCTACCTATACGCGGTCTTGGGGTCCAATCACTAGAACTTGCGTGTGAGGCTCTGTCATCTTCATCACTGTCACAGGAGTGAAACCCGTTGGCTATGATTTCATCGCTAAAAAGGAAGTTATCTGCAAGACAGCACAACAACGATGGGTTATACTTGAGCCAAGTGGCACAGATACATACTTAAATATATAATAAACCCTAAAACTGTATGCTTTTAAAGGTAATTGCAATGAATTACAAATAGGCAGTTTCATCATTTACACACAGATGATGTCTACCTTTTAGAAGTTTATAGATATGCTTTCAAGACTTCAGTAGACTTGGTATCTTAATACTGGGCTTTAGCAGGCTGGATGTTGACCTTAATCAAATTCTTGTTCTATAAAGTGTTAGACATAAAGGGGTTTTGTTCCTTAAAAATAATCCAAATGTTTAAAAGGACAACTGAAATTTCCTTTCTCTTACAATTCTTACTGCATTCAGCTCATCGAGAAACTGGATCAAATGAAAGCATGTCACCATTTATAGAGTATTCTTTCATTAGTTTTTTTTTAAAGCACAAAATTTAAAAAGAAATACAAACTTGGATACAACCAAGTTACAGAATGTGGCTGGGCTGTCGTCTTGCAGGTGAGCTGCAGTGGCCCACACACACAGGCTTGTATGAGATGGGAGCTATGACAGAAAAGGTGCTGTTTGAACCACCTTCGCAAAGTTTCTCTCACCCACTTTACCCTGCAGCTGGGTCTGGCTCAGAGCACCCGCAGTCACTCCAGCTCAGCTCATGGCCTTCAGCCAGAGTAACTCAATCTAACTTCATCACGTATCCAGATGAAGGGCTCCAAAGCAGGAGGCGATACTTGTCTTGCAGCACACAGTTCTTCAGCCAGTATTTATGGGGAATTTAAATTTTAACCATAGCAGCTTATCAGAATATAGACTACTAAACTTCTGCTATCGGCTTTTTTAATTAGAAACAGCCACAGTGACTGTAGCTGAATTTATTGGAAATCTAAGACTATGTACAAAGAAGAAAAAGTTTCACTTATGCTCTCTAAAGCAAAGAATCACTAGAATAGCTTTCAATCTCTGTTTGAATAAACCTCTACAATAGCCTAGCTGGGTTACTTTGCTTCGTTCTTAAGTAACAAACACCACAAAACACCACCACTTTTTATTCAGAGATTGTGTTGTCCTGTTCTTTCCCTTGTTTGCATAAATACTTTATTCTGATTAGAATGGAAAAAGGTAGAGGACAGAAATCTGCTTTTTGTGCTTGCTGTCTTGTTCTTCTGAGACCACAGCTGCTCTTTTGACATTACTATTTCTTATTATTAATCTATGTATTTACAGCATTTCACTTCTCATAATGATGCAGCCAGCGAACATGTTACACAGAAAGCATCGTAAAGAAGTAAAAAGTTGATTAGTACACATCAGTAAGTGCAAGTCTTACGGCAACTACTTTATGTCAGGTAGGTAAAGCAGCAAAGTCTACATTGTTAAAGACTCATCATATACAGCTCACATCCTCATGTATTTAAGAAATTGTGTGACAGATACAAACAGGGTAAAGTAGCAGTTTAAGATGTAGCACTCTGGTTCCACAAAGGAATAAAGGGCAGGCCTGCCAGAACTGAGCAATCCACAGCAAAACACTCCTGAGGATTTGAGTAACTTGAGCAGAAAGGCTTCATATAAGGCACCGATAAGAGATCATTAGCTTTACTCTTGTGGAGTTGTGATGAAGTTTTTAAATACCAAGGCTGTCCAAGCTTAGCGTAGAGCTCTGTTGCCTTGGGGGTAGCTTTTGCACAAGCAGAAATTTTCTGTAGTTTTACTGCAGAGTTAAAGGTCAAATATCTTTAACTGCATTCCAGGATGAAATGTAAAGACTTTGCTGGCAGAATGCAGCATCTTATACCTTCCAAGAAGTCTTTCCAAAGCACTGCCTTAAAGAACAAAACAAAAAACCAACCCCCCTCAAAACCTATCTGCTTCAATAACTCAATGCAAGGTACTCTCATGCTGATGCTGCCCAAACAGTATGCTTCAAACAAGATACTTCTTAGAAGCTTATAGTTTAGCTCTTGCCGCAGCACCTGAGACCTTAACCAAGACCATAGCGTGAAGTTATTTAAAGAACTGGTCAAGATCGGTGCTCCGGTGCTGTATGCGTTCCCAAAAAACAGAAATAAAAGAATTATCACGGCAGAGATTGAGAAAGGGAAACGGGGGCTTTTGATTTTCTCATTTTTAATAACTTGTTGCCAGCACCGCAGCAAAGCGAGCGCTTTCAGAAGCGACAGCCCAGCCGGTCTCCTCCTATGAAGCCCAACAGAGGGAACAACGGGCTCTGACAAGGGCCGCTCAGGACGAGAGCCCGCCGGGCTGGGGGACAGGGAGGCAGCTCGCCCGGCTCTGCGCTGGGCGGCAGGGCCCGGGGCAGGGAGGGAGCCCAGCGGCTGCAGGGCCGCCCCGGCCCGGCCCCGCGGCAGAGCCCGGCC
>VXBW01006801.1:422789-439774 GCA_013400375.1 Thinocorus orbignyianus
GGCTGTTACCTCACGGCGGAGCGGCAAGGGGCAGGCCCGGCCCTTGTGTCTCACACACCCCCCCGCGCACTCCTACCCCGCTTAGTCCCTCCTCCAGCAAGAGCGCTAATGACAGGTAGCATTTCTCCCTTGCAGGCCTCGATAACGACAGCTTTTTAAAACACTTCTGGGTTAAATTTGTAAATACGCTTCAAAAGGGATTATTTCCTAGATACTGACGCTAGAGGTGGTATATGTGTTGGAGGATATTTCTGTTGTTTGGGGTTTTTTGTTGTTTTGTTTTCTGGTTCTTCCCCTCCCCCAGGTATTAATAACCCCTCGAAGATACACACGCCATTTCTTACACTACTTATTTCCACACTTTACCTAAGTCTCAAAAAAGCCATAAAACAACCAGATGTGAATCGGAACAGCTTTTTCATTATCCTATGCAAACTGGTATGGCATGCAAGCACTCTTTTTCCATGTTGAAACCAAGACAAGATTCACATTTCTTAAGCACATTCTTTTGTCAGCCTGTAAAGGAGAGGTGTGAATATTTTAATATTGTCATTTTAGTGCTAATTTACGTGAAGACTGCTCTGAGGAAGAAAATGTCAGTGATGCACGTGTGTGATCTAAAGCTTCCTATGAAGTTACTGATGAGGAAAAAGACAGAAGGATCCTGCAGCTGACTCCGATATTGCAAACATTTGTACGTGTTAATGGTGTTGATGCAGTAGTTGCCCCTGAAGTGGGAAGTTGGTTTGGTAGCTCTTCGGTCCTCTTCTGTTTCTGTAGCTCTGAGCGCTTGTGAGGACAAGGATGGAGCTTGAAATGCAAAATTCATTTGAGTTATGTTGTGCCTTTGACTTCTTGAAAATGTGTACACTGCCCTTGGAAAGCAAAACACCTAAAGTCAGTTGAAAAGAACTGGTACTGCGTGATTTGATGTATTTTATGGGGATAAACTCAAATAGAGATTCCCAGGACTTGCTGTCTTATTTGAAAGGCTGTTTTTTGACTTTTAAAAGTTGATGATCAACCTCCTGTTGTACTGAATCAGAATTTAGTTTCACTCTTGGCTCTAAACAAGCAAAATTGTTGGTCGTGTGTTAGGAATGAATAGAAACGTTCTGTTCATGGTTGGGTACAGAGAACAAATAACGAGATGTCCTCACCTCCTCACTGTTTGTATGTTCTGGGCAATACTAACCGAAACATGCATAGGCACATAAGCCGTGCCATCTCCTGCACTGTGACTCTATTTCAAATAAAGTTTATGTCCTGAAGGCAATCTTTTATATTTTTTTCTATGCATCATTTGCAGACTCTCTTGCCCTCCTTTTTTGGGTGACACCTTGCTCTGTGAGTTGTCCCACTGAAGTCAGCCAGAGCAGTAAGAGAATGAGTTATTATTCAATATCAGTATTTTGTGTCCTCCACACGTGAATCTTCAGACTGTGCTGTGGGACTTTTTTTGCCCCAAGCACTGGAAATCTCTGGGAGGGGGGTGACACAAGAACGGTCGCTGCTGCAGTTTGGGTCAGAGCCCTTGTTTATTTGGTCTGAATGGACAAGAGTGTAGAGGGGACCAAGACTTCAGTGAGCAAATTCCCTGTGAACAAGCAGCTTGCAAGTCTCAGGGTTTTGGCTGAATCCAGCTCCTGAGCCTGTGTTTTGGCTTGCAGCACAGAAATAGCCACTGAAAACTGGAGGGGAAAAGGGTTAAAGAGCCTTCCCTTTCACCTTACGCAAATATGCAAGAAATACTTGGACAAGACCAGTGTGTCAGGAGTGCTGTTGGGAAGAGGGACAGCTGTTTGTTTTTTATCCTCCCCCAAAGTACAATCTATTTAAATATTTACATGATCTCTTGCTAAAAGGCTTGTTTTTCTTTCCTATACTTTTCTGGTTTAAGTTATGAATGGGGGAGAGATCTGTGGTTTCTAATTCTTCCACTTTGTTGAAAAAGTATATCTATTGTTTTATTTACTCAGATAAATACCATCGTAGTGTTTTCTAACAGATTAAAATGTTTTCATTGGGCCTTGTGCTTTGCTGTTTAATGCTATTGCTTCTTCTTTCCATATATTTTATATATTTTATAATCTTAATAGACTATCTGAACATACAGTAAAAAAAAGGAAATTTCAGGTGACACAACCTTGAAGAGAAAACAGTGGGAGACAAATATTATATGTAGATAATTTCAAAAGATTAATAGCATAAACAAGAAAAGTAACACACTTGTAAATGCAGGAATTATTTTGTAAACAGTTCTGAATGGCCACTAGGTTCTCCACTGATAAACGCACAGCTGCTCTGGCCTCACTCACACCTCCTGTATCTGTTTTGCGTAGACTCTCCTGCAGCAGGTCACTGCATCTGAAATTGTGTAACTATTCAAGGCATCTGTTTGTAAGTGCTAGGTTAAAGAATCAGCAATATTTAATGACATTAAACATCTTGGATTACAAAGCTCTTGCAGGGATGGGGAAAATAAAAATAGAGCTCCTTAGGCTCCAGAGGAAAGACTTCAGTGAGTGCTTAGTATTACACCTAGCAAGTAATCTTTTAAAATCAATAGATCATAGGAGAGACTGCAGTTAAATGTGTCTGTAGCCTTTGTAAGGCCTTGATTGATAATCACAGTTCAAAATTAAAGGTGTTTCCCTTCAATGTAAAATGAGTTTTGCAAGGAGTGTGTTTTCAGCACAATACAGACGTTCAAGACTCAATTGAAAGTAATTTAGCGTGCCAGTCTCTATTTAATGTGATAGTAGACAGTACTTTGTGTTCTCTTTTCAGAGTCTTAATTTTGTCAGAGGTACAACCGAAGTGCTCGGTACTCTCGAAAGGCTGAGAGACCTGGGTCTGTTTGGCCTGGAGAAGAGAAGACTGAGAGGGGATCTCGTCAATGCTTACAAATATCTAAAGGGTGAGTGTCAAGGGGATGGGATCAAACTTCTCAGTGGAGCTCAATGGCAAGACAAGGGGCAACAGACACAAGCTGCAACACAGGAAATTCCATCTCAATATGAGGAAAACGTTCTTTACTTTGAGGGTGCCAGAGACTAAAAGACTGCCCAGAGTGGTTGTGGAGTCTTCTTGGGAGATACTCAAAACCTGCTGGGATGTGTTCTGTCCAGCCTCCTCTGGGTGAACCTGCTTTGGCAGGGGGAGTGGAGGAGATGGTCTCCAAAGGCCCCTTCCAACCCCTACAATTTTGTTTTTGAAGATAGTACGTATATATCCTAGGTGGCCTCCAAAGAGTAAAGATTCACTCCTTCCTGTTGAAGTGACTGACAGAACTCTGGGAGGCTTTGGCAAGGAGGGTACGAAGTTTGCAGCCCCGTGATCATTACCTTGGAAGTAGCCCTTACTCTTTTCTTTAATTACCAATATAATCCCCTTGTCAAAGACTGTGGCCAAAATTGCAATTAAAAATTAAGCAGAAAATATATTTTCGTATATGTATGCTCAGCTGCAGGAAAGCCTTTATGCATGGGCCTGATTTTAAGTGGCTATACACATGATGGCATGATCTAAATCTGAAATGCAGCTCGATTTTCGTTAGTATCCAGAACTCTTTTCAGTCCGGATGACAGCCAGAGTTCAATGTTGAAGTGACTTTGGCAACTACAAATCCCAGGGAGCATTGCCATGAGCAGGTTTGTGCAAGCGGATTGGCATCCTGCGGAACCAATGGCAGGCAGAGAACTCAAGCAAATTCATGTGTGTCAGCTGCCAGTATTAAAAAGCACGGAGGAGAGCTGGAGATCTGAGTGGAAATTGCCTGTTTCCCTGGGCTGCTTGGAAGCCCCTGTGTGCACTTGGAATTGATACTCTCTTTTACACCCTCTGTGCCTCGGCTTGAAGGAGCCTGTTGGTGGACTGGTCGGGATGGATGCGATTCTGAACTGCAAACCAGATGACTTGGAAGATTACTACAACTTGCTAGGATGTGATGAACTCTCGACGGTAAGAACCTTCCCCCCTCCCCTCCAGGTTAATAACATTTTGAATGTGCTTGTCTGTCTGCAGGGGGGATTTGAAGTTGTTTACAGGCAGGATTATTTGAAACGCATTGTGAACCTTCTTTCTTGCCACTTTTATATTTCAGTATGTTCCTTTGCAAAGCTCAGTTTTCCGATCTCTATACTGATGTTAAGATGCTAGAATATGCCTTATATTAAAAATGTCTTATAAAACAGGATTGTATTATAGTAACAACTGAAATAATGGTTTATTCGTTAGTTTAGTTTAATGTGGTTATGAATCATGAGCCAACTGCATCAATTTGAGAATATCCAAATAATATTTTGGAATGTATTTTCAATTTTAAAAGACAAAACCCCCACTATTTACATGCAACTAATATAATGAATGTTCGTAGCTGTAGGTCACTGATGGATGATATTGAGTTTCTCAGGTTTTATACATATTTTTAAAATTTATTAAAAACTGTGTTTGTTGGTTGGGAGGAAAACCAAAAATAATACCTCTTTTGCATTCATCTTATTAACGAGTTTTAAATCATAATTTTAATGACATTCAAATACTTATTCTACTTACCTGTTTTGGGAGGAGATCCCATATTTTAACATCTAGCTAACCAATTGTTGAACAACTTGTAGCTAAAACAAGTGTCCTTCTTCCTAAAAGTGTCCACGTAACATTTTTTGGATAGTTTCAGTTAGTAGGATGCTAATATTTCGTAATCCAGTTGCTGTATTAAGTGGAATTGTGTTTTGATTTTGGAAAAGGAGTTTTGATTACTCTGCTGTAATGAAGGCTGTATTCAGGCTGGATAAAAGGTGTATTCAGAGCTGGATAAAATTTTTGCTCAGTAAATTTAATCAGATGCTCTCCATATATCCTGGTAGTCAAATGCTGGGAAAATACCTCTGTATTCCCTGTCACTGAAAGCATACTAGTCAGCCCCTTCGGTCTGCTACAGAAGGCAATTGAAAGCTTTTCCTGGGAAAACTCCTAAAAAGTCATCCCAGCAGAGGGCGGCGTTAAAGTTTCTGTGTGGGCTTGTTTCGCAGATGCTATTTCTCATTTTTTTTACCTCACGCTAATTCTTTAAGGGCTTAGCAATTAATGAATAGTTTAAGTATGTATGATAACGAGTTTTCAAATGGCTTCAAAATGAAGTGGAAAAGAGGGAATAAATACTAATGGGTACTGAAAAATAATCTGTCATGTATTATTTGTTGAGAGAAGCGGCAGATGTTATTAGATTATTTCTGACATGGGAGTAGGAACTGAGATCAGAAGTTGAGTGAGCGCTATGGGTGCCTTCCCTCAGGATGGTGCACACCACTTCTTCTGACATTTAACAGAAATTTGAAGTGTTGCAGGTGTTTTGCAGTCACATTACTTGGCACATGCATTTAAGTATTTGCAGCAGCACAGGCTGCTTTAGGCACATGCAGCACATTCCCAGCTGCAGTACTTTCATCTGAGGTGCTGAATATTCAGGTCTTGAGCTGACTTGGTTAAATTTAAACACAAATAGTCTCAATTTCTACAGATTTTTCCCTCTGTTCAATTAAACACCTATGTTCCTTCTTGGCTTGTACAAATGAGTGTATGGACACCTAGTTCATCTTCAGACTGGAGAGGAAGAGGGGAGATTTAATCTACACCCTTCTTCCAAGAACAGCGTCATTCATATATATTGGGTATTGCATGCCCTTCTTGGTAAAACATCTCACTGAATATTTTTATAGAAATTTCATGTGTTTTGTAAAAACTTCCTATAAACTTCTACTGATGTACTTTATTTCAAACTGAAGACTTCCATGCTACCCCTCTTGCTACAGTATGTATTTTAACTTTAATGTTCCCCTTTAAAACTAAGTGTTAAAGATGGTAGCTAGCTATATATATTAACCAGTTTCAACAAGTTCTTTGTACAATGTACACATTTTTAAGTGTCTTTCTGCCTAGAAATATACTGCTTCATTTCTGTCCCTCTGGAAGAAGATGCTGAGAAGATCAAAAAGTGTAGAATTCTTAAAATACCACTGTAGACCACATTTTTCCCAGCATATGACAACAGAATTTGGCGAGCTTGTTGAGTGAACTGTAATTTTATTCTAAAGAAAAACAGGTTATAAGCCTTAATGATGAAATAAATAATTTCAATTGTATATGGATATCAAGGTTTGAAGGATGGGGAATTTATATGAACAGCCTTTCTAGTATGGGAAAGAATAGTAGTTAATTAATATTTTAGGGCAAATTGTTGTGAAAGCTTAATCCATACTGGAAAGATACAAAGAAGCTTTGGCTTCTGAATTATAGGAAACATCAAGATACTTTGAAAAACCTGAAAATTTGAAAATCTAATGCCCTCTCCAGTGGTTTCTTGTATTTTGTTCACTATGTCTTCATTTTCCCAGTAAGTGCAATACTTGATGGTAACATAAACTGTGTGGGAACTTTGTAATTAACTAATACATGCCAATATTCTAATATTGATTATAAATTTATTCTATTCCAAGTCAACCTTTTGCCACAGAAAATTAACTTGATGGGAAGAATGTGGCGCAGCTTTGTGGTATCCAAGATAGAAAAGTCATGTGGTACTGGCTACATTTTCTATGAAGACAATGTGGAGGAAGCCACCCAATCCCACAAATTGATCTTCAGCAATACAGAAGCTCTTTGCTTCCTGCAGTGAGATTTCATTAAGAGAGAGAGTTGATTAAACAAAGTAAAGAACAACTGAACTGATGTGTTTTGCCTATGTGGTCAAATGGGAAGAAATGGTTTTGCACGCATCATCTTTGCACATTTTTCTGAAAGCCACCTTGTCCTATTGGATGACTGAGCTTCATAAAAATAACAATAAGGACGAATGCATGGAGAATGAAATTAAATAAGCAGTGCCACTGGCAGGTGGTTGTTGTTATCTCTATTTTGCTTGTACTAAAGCTTGTAAAAATGGATAGGAAAAAAATCTTCAAGCATTCTTCTTTGTTCCTCCCGATGCCTTTCAAAAAGAAAATCTGAAAAACTTTTCTATGTGTACGTATTTACTCACTTTGAATCTCAACATTCTGTTTAGGTGGAACAAATTCTTGCAGAATTTAAGATTAAAGCCCTTGAATGTCATCCTGACAAGCATCCTGGAAACCCCAAAGCAGGTATGTATTCTTCCCTGTTAAAAAGCAATCTATTTTTGTCTTATATTAACATGACTAAGCTACTAAGCTATTAAATTCAGACTTAAGACTTTATTAAATATTCTTTCCTCCCCAATATATTTTAATTGTCATGTGTATTTTGAGTATATTGTCTTTAAATAGTGAGCTTTAGTGTTCTAACATTTGCATACCCCTAGGTGGTAGAGCAGGAAGACACTTGTTTAATTTTCTCCCCCCTTTTTTTTCCCCCTAGGGCTTTAATTTTTTTTTCTTTCTATGGTAAACATCTTTTAATCCAGAAATTATTTGTGGAGTGTATCCCTTTCTAGACCTGTGAAGCTGGCCTGCTTCCATGCTTGGTGGCATTCAAGTGTCATACTTGCGTCACCTAGTTAATTTGCTTTCATGAACAAGCCCATCAGGAACACACTAAATGTACTTTAGTTTCTTTTAATGTAATTTAATGGCTGGAAATAAAGAGAAGGCAGCAGCACACGAGTAGCCATCTGTTTGCAGACAAGCAGCTAATATTTGCATTTATGAAAGCATGCAGGTCATCATACCTGTGACGTCTGAGCAGGACCTGAGCTATCTGGAGACAGTCTTACCCATTCATAACCACCAGTGAGCTCTAATCAGCCTTCACCAATCTCTGAATAGTTTATATTCTTACAATGAAGGTTGTTCTGATCATAATTAGGGTCCCCACCAAAAATTGTTGTAGAATAATTAAATGTGCTTCTTATTTTGATTAATACACAGTTTTCCCCCTTTGAATTCTTCCTTTATAAACTGAAAAACATAAACTGAACACAATAGCCTGCCTACTTGTGTGAGTTCAACTTGACCCACAGCCTTCCCTGAGAGAGCAGAGCTGGGAGTGTCGCCCATGTTACAGACTCCCACTCTGCTGCCTCCACCAGTGCTCAGCAGGGCTTGGCTTTCCTTACTGGTGTGCCTTCCGAGCCGAGTATCAGAATGCTGACAAGGGCAGGGGTTAAATGGTGAAATGGGTGGGATTCTTCACTTTGAGATTCCCTGACATAGCCCCCCTTCAGATTTGATGTTTGAGAGGCAATCTGCCACCTGTTAACACTAACCTCATCACTAATATTTAATTTATACTAAGTAATACCAATGGAACTGACTTTCTCTGCAGAAAATCCTGGCTATTGCAGCAGGGAAATGGGACTATTCTGGTCTGCACCATCACCCCCACCCCAGTTAATTGAAACTAAATAACGCAAAAAAGGAGGCAAAGTGCCAAATGTTGGAGCAGTTTTGTCAAGAAGAAATAGTTTATGCTCCATTTACCTGAACATTCTGTATTTACTTTAAATGCCTTTTTACAGTACTGGTGAAAGTTTCTATTATTTATTTCATCAGTTTAGACTTCAATAAAGAGTAAATAAAGTAGACTTTTTATTTGTTGAAAACTAGTGACTCTAGAAAAAGGAAACCTAATCAAACTGCTCCCTCATCCTCTTGTCTGTTGTTTGATTTATGATTCTCAATTTTGATTAGTGTTTGAGCTCGGTGGATTTCAAAAGAAATCTCTCTAATTTGTAAACTGGAATAAATGAATAATAATAGGTCACTGTAACAGAGGTGACTCATAGATAAAATCTAAATCTTTATAACCCTCTACAAATAGTGACATGCAGCTGCATCCTTAGAAACCATTTAATGAAAAATTACCCTGTAGGGCAAAATAAGAGCTGTCATTTGTGCAGGCTGGTATTCAAGATAACATTTTTGCATATGCTGAAAACATACCTAATAAAACACACAAGTTAGTTAATTTAAACTATATTTAGGTTCCTCTTCTTGCTTGTCAAGTTTTGCTTGTCCTTCCTCCCTCTCCCCCCACCCTGTTTTCTTGGTGGTGTGCTTTGCTCTGACTTCTTGCTGCTGAGGATGTGAGCACATCCCTCCTGAGCATTGTTACTCTGGCTCACTTTCCCTTTTTAAGGCTGGCTACAGGGGCTGGGGATTCATGCCTTTTGCCTGCTGAACTCTGTAAGATTCTCTGAACTTAAATTTAGGTGGTTTTGAAGCCAGAAGACAAATGAGCTTTCTATTCCTCATTTGAAAAGGATGTCAGTTGTTTGCCAAAGGTGCTACGATCCTAAAGCCAGCTAAAACTGTGCAAAGCTGTCAGCGGAGCCACCACACACCTTTGTCACTCAGCTCTCCTTGGGTCCCCTCTGATCTGTTTGCCATAAGCCATTGTTGGTAGCTCCCCTTTCACCTCTGAATTAATTTCTTTGAAAACAAATACCAGCTTCAGTATCTTTTTGGTTTGTGTTCCAGTGGAGAATTTCCAGAAGCTACAGCAAGCTAAGGAGATTCTCTCTAATGAAGAGAGTCGAGCACATTATGATTACTGGCGACGAAGCAAAATCACCATGCCGTTCCAGCAGTGGGAAGCCCTGAGCAATTCTGTGAAAACGGTTGGTGCTGCCTGAGTTTGGGCCTTCAGGAGGAGTGAGGGGCAGGGCTGGTCCAGAGGAAATGGTCCAGTGATGGAAGGGATGAGTTACACCAGTTCTGCTGCAGTGGTGGGTTTTGGGGGTGGGATGAGTGGAGCGTGATTCCTGCACGAAAGAAGTAAAGGAAATTCAGGAAAAACTGGAGGACTATAGTAACTTAAGGGCTGTTTTCAAATGCTTCAGTGCACTTTGCTTTTGTAGGAACCCTTTATTTATTTTCAAAGCTAGGACTTTTGTGTAATACATTCTCCTTTTGGTGTATTGCTTATTAGATAAGTTTTCATGCTATCTGATTAAATAAAATTACAAAATTTAGAAGGTAGGTTCATTGGAACCCAGGCTTCATGTGGGTCTTTGGAAGGGCCCTTCAAGGCTAGCAGGGTGATGTGTGGCAGAGGAAGATGTTCCAAGAGTTGTTTTCCCTCCTGATTTTGCTAGTGAGATAATTTGGTAGCGTATTTCCAGTAGGTCCTAATTCCATAATATTTGACTTTGGTGTGTGATACATTTGTACATTTTGTTCTTCATCCACACCTGACATAAACTGTCCTTTCAAACTGTATTATTTACAATATAAAGCTATGCTTTCTGCTGTCCTGTTGATCTGCAAGGTCCTTGCTATGTGCTTTGTTTAACCATTTTTTACAACAATATAAGAAAGAAAAGAGAAGTTGATTAAAAATCTTGTAAAGCATAGCAATTACTTGTTTTATCTGTTATTTTTTGCATTTCTTTAGTCAATGCACTGGGCTGTCCAAAGTAAGAAGGACCGAATGCTGGAAGCTCCTGACTTGAATAATAGCAACAACATAACTAATGAGATTTGGACCCAACACACTGAAAACAATGAAGATGGCTTGTCAGATGGGAACAGGGAGCAAGAAGATGTTGCAATTCCTGATGTGAAACCAGAGCCTTCAAAGAGTCCAGACTCCCCAAGTAAGTGAAACCAGCAGTTACAGAAAATTGCAGTGTACAGGGATTGGCCTGAAGTAGAGGCTTTTAGTCATGAGAAATTCTTCTCCAGAATAATATGTCTAACTGGTAGCTTTTTTAATGTGGTTTTGGGTTAGGGTTTTGGTTTGGGTTTTGTGTTTTCATTATTTATTTAATTTTGAAGTTTTCAGACCTTTCTTCCTTCCTACCCCATGTTTGCTGGCTTTTTTGCTAGTAAAACCTAAAACTGGAGAAGGAAAAAAAAAAATCTTCCTAAACCAAAATGGAAAGTTCAGTTTTGCTGCTATGTCAAAATGAAAAAAAAGAGGGCAGTTATTTTCAGAGTTTTTTTTTTTTTTTTTAAGTAACGTTAAAAGATATTAGATAAAACAATTAGGCATTATAGTCTTTTTGTAATCCAGCATTCAGTACTGATGCACAGTTTACATCTAATAAGTTAATGAGGACTAAAAATTGAGACTTGAAGGCTTCTTTTGTATTTGAACAGGGCTTATTTTAAAAATAGTGCATGCACTAGAGTAAGTATGTATTTCAGAAGCTGTCATCTGGCCCATTAGTATCTCCTGTCTGTTGTTTAGGTTAGTGCTCCTGAATCAAAGTTTCCTTGCCACAACAGCCACCTTCTGTTCTGCTTGACCCTTCAGGAGTTTCACATTCTTAGGCTTATGTTATCACAGAACTATTATTAAACAAAGACCTGTCATTTCTTCCCAAATTATTTAAATAGGAAATTTAAATAGAAATGCGAGGGTAGCAAAGCCTAATTTAATCCTAAATATTGTGGAATGCAGACAATAGATGAGAAAATTCTACAAACAAATGTAGGTGAGACATAACTGAAAATTTCCTATTTAAAAATTATGCTCTATAACATTATACTATTTGCTATTTTTTTGTGTAATTAAATCATCACTGTATGCTTTGTAAAGCAGTAAAATTTCAAGGAAAACATCCTCTTGTTTCCTTGTAATGGTGAGCTTTTTTGCAGGCATCTTCTTTCTTACAATTTTTTGAAGTTTACATTTAATTTCCATAGATTTAAATGTGAAAAATATCAAACAATCAAGGGCTTACATATTAGAATTTATTTATTTGACAGGGCCTGTCTGCACTTCAGTGTTTGTACTTGATGTTAGGATGTTGATAATGCTTTTGTTTTGGTTCAGGAACATTTATTACATTGGATTCCATTTTTAAACTGGGATATTTTCAGATCTTGTCTGCTGTCAGAATTATGGACTACAGCTCCATGTAGCTTTTTCAATCTGAATAAGAGATTTTAACACTAAGTCTGGTAATAGATTTCAGCTTCCTGATACAGCAATATCACACTTTTTATTATTAACAGCCCATTGTGCAGGGTTTGGAAAACTCCTTTACTCCCTTGTGTGAGGACAGGGCCACTGGTACCTTCCCTCCACACTCCTGCCTTTCATGTAGTTGGAGATTTACCATGTCACAGCCTGTCTCTTCTTTAGATGAAGCAAATGCAATTTGTTCAGTTTTTCTTTATAAGTCTCAGTTTCTGGACTGGTATCATTCTTCTTCTCCTTTGGACTCTTCACAGCAGATCTATATCTTTGAAGTTCAGTGTTTGCTTGAGTTCTTGTTCGAATGGTGCTGAGAATACAGAGCTTGTCCCTGCTTATCAAGAGCATTGGAATTGACCAATTTTTACTTACTTTTTTTGGGGAAGACTCTCAAATATGAATTCAGACAACTCAGTTTTATACATGTTTATAAGAAAGTACTTGCCTTTCTCTTTTTTCCTCAGGATTTTCAGAGGCAAATTACTGGCACTTGCGTTTCCGCTGGTCAGGTGATGCTCCGTCAGATCTTCTGAGGAAATTCAGAAACTATGAGATCTAAAATGCAAAACAGGCAAGAGTGAGAGATCATCTGGTCAACAATTCAGTATTTATTTTTTGCCAGCAGTTATAAGTTATTTGTATTTTGTATTCATTCGTTGTGATGTGAAAGTCATTTGAATAAATGTCTTGATATGGATTGGTTAAAACATGCCACAAGCATTGCAGATGGACGTCTCTTTTTAATAAGCACAGCCCTTCTCAGTATTAGCATAAAGGGATTTTGTGAAGTTATCTAACATCTTATGTATTGTTTCTTGTCTTCTTAAATATTGTGTAGTGAATAATATTTTTCTCGACACTGTGCTGTTATATAAAGACTGTACACTGGGTAGAACCAAAAGTCAATGTTAGACTCCAGCGTATCATCCTGTTCGGTGATGATCTTCCAAAAGCTGTGTGACAATGAACTTTAACCAGAACTGTGCTTATTTCTAGATGATGTACTTCTCCATTCCATTGTACTTACTGTAGTCATTTATAACACACGCATGCACAATACTATTACAAACTTGTTGGAGAATTGTGATCTTATGAAATAGATAAAGTAGGAACCTTCTTATGATCCAAGAAGGTCACTGCGATAGATCAAGCAATTTTAAAAATCACTTGCTTTCTATCTTAACACATATATTTTTTACACCAGGTATTTATTTGGGAAGGCGGTTCCACAACTTCAATTATGCAGTTCTAAGATTTATTGGTGGACAACTAATACCCCTTGTATGTGTCCCAGCATTGTCCTGTGGCTTAATAATAACTTCCCTCTCTGCTTTGGCCTGGGAGATGGGGTCTTATCAGAGTTTTGTATGGAGAGCAATGAAGGATCAGGCCAGTCGTCATTAGTGTGTACAAAGTTTCACATGAAAGGTTTTTGGTACTTTGGGCAAATTTGCAAATTCTACGTTGTGTTTATTTATATTGTATTTGCTTTTTTCTTTGTAAATCTGAACAATGTGACATTGTGGTTTTGTGCAGTCAAATATTTCCCTCAGCAACAAATAAAAATGCATGTATGCAGAAAGGGGTTGTTTTCATTTTTTTTAAACTAAAGTGCTCTACCCATCTTGTTTCTTGTCTCCTTAGTGGGTAAAAGCTTAAGGGAGTCCAGTTATCAATCCTGGGCATCTCCATGGGAAGTCTGATCAGGAAACTCCCAACATGTCTGTCTCTGCCTGGAGTGACATGTTTGGCTGTAGCATGTGTGGGTGTGATGTGTTGACTGACCTTCTGTGCTTCTCCTCTTTGGTGCCTGTGTGGTACAAACTGTAACACAAGTGCCTGCCAATGGGCTCTGGATCATCTGTGTCCTTCTTCTGCTGAGGGTTCCATAGGTGGACACAGGACTCCAGGTGGGGTCTCATGAGAGCAGATAGAGGGGTAGAATCACCTCCCTTGAGCTGCTGGCCACACTTCTTTTGATGCAGCCCAGGATGTGGTTGGCTTTCTGGGCTGTGAGCACACATTGCCAGCTCATGTTGAGCCTCTCACCCACCAACACCCCTAAGTCCTTCTCTTCAGGGCTGCTATCAATCCATGCTACACCCAACCTGTATTTGTGCCTGGGATTGTCATGACCCAGGTGCAACACCTTGCATATAAGTATATATTTAATTTTAAATGGTCCAGTTTCCTTTATTTCTTAATTAGAGTTGAATAAACCTATTTCAAGCAGAGCAACACCAGATGTACTGGAAAGCAAGAGGGATCTGTGCAGCCTGTTTTGCTTTTAGGGACAGCATTGGTGGGACCTGCTCTGACCAGTAAGAACAATTTACTGGAATAAGTGTGTGGCCCAGTTCTCCCTCACGTTAGAAAGAAATAAGTACCTGAGAAATTACCGTGTGAGATCATTCATGGCCCACTCCCCAAGTATAAACAGGTTTGGTTTTGTTTTAATATAAAATATATAGTATTTTCAGGACTTTTTTTGCTAGTAGTGAAAAGATCCAACAAATGTCTCACATGATACTATCCACAATAACATAGTGCTTTGGCCTCTGCATTGGTAAGCATGTAACATACTGAAATATTAATTAGAGCAGGGGTTGTAGGGTGGGGCTCTTAAATTCCGCAGAGATGTGATTAAGAGGCAACAGAATCAGGCAGGTGTGGTTTTTTAGTGGCCAACAGAGAACTTAACTTTCTTCGCAGAGTGGAAACAGCTGCAAAAGGAAAGCTCTTGGGGTGGGGAACAACAGCATCAACCCCAGGTGCCATGGATTAGAATTAGGGTCTATCAGTCTCATGCTGGGGGAGAAGGCAGTAGGTAGCTCTCTGTAAGGCATGGTGAAGTCCTACTTTCTTCTTCTTTAGATAGGAGACAAAGGGTCCTGAGCTTTCTGTGTGGCTGTGGGGTCTGACTTGGTGTGTGTTTGTGCCATACACTGATTGTTACTGTATCTGAATGCTTTGTTAGCTGTAGCTCAAAATGACTTGACTTAGCTTGGTATGGAACCATATGGATCTGTAAAGTGAGCCTGTATCATCTGGAGCCTACTCAAAAGCATTGATTAAATTTGGCCATGACAGGGCTTCTGAGTTGATGACGTTTCAGCTGGAAATTATGAGACAGTAGATGGGGGTACAGGTGGATGATAACGATGATATAATACAGAGACTAGGCACACTGTTTAATATTGTGTTTCTAGGTCTCTGAAACTGTATCAACCAGTCTTGTAATATCAGAAATTAAGCAACTATTTACCCTGTTGTTTCTAATGAAATTTAACAGCTTGAGGTCGATCTTGAAATACACAAACTTTGTGTAACTCTAGTTACTGCTGTCATTTCCTGTTCTTGTGCAAATGCCGAATATGTAAGATTGAGAATGTTCTAGTTCTTTGCGAACTTTTTCTTTTGCCACTATTTGCCAAGTTGTTTTGTCAACGTTTCCCAAGTTCTGATGATGAATACAGACAGTATATGACTTAAAATCTCAGGCTGAGTAAGGCTGAATGATAGGTAAGGTCATTTTCTGAATGTTTGTTTTCCTCTTTGAGGGGGAGGGAGAGAAGAAAAGGGCAGTTTTTATATTCTATAATAGAGGCAAGTATCCTGATGATTAGAAGAGATACTGGGTAGCTTTAATTTCCTGAGTATGAACATTGCTATCTTACACTTTCATATCATGAAATAAGAGACAAGTCTGCTGGGAAGGTAAGCGATGAAGCCGCTGTAAAGCTGATGAAATTACACAGTAAAAGATAAAGCAGCCCAGTAAGTTGTCAGCCTCTGTCACATGGGGTGATACTTATCAGTTAGTTTATGCTGAGCACTTTTATTGCAGCCCAGGGTATGTGCTCATCCTGCTGTTCTAGGAGTTGCCAAGCCTCCCCCTGTGACGGCAGATAACTGTATGTTTGTTCTTTCACCTTCACTATATTAGTCTCGTCTTCCTCCTGTGTTAATGAAGATGAGGCTTTTTGTGCACTCTGTTTGTCCCAGCCTCAAATGACTTTGTGTCTTGAGTCATTACAGCGGTGTACAATATAGACTGGGAACTGATACAAGTTTTAGGTCTCTGATGGATATCATAACCTATCATAGGTGATAAATGCTGGAGAAAACAAATTTTATTTCCTTTCTATCTTCATAGTGCTTTGCAGTTCTTCCCTTCTTTTGGTGGGGCAGTAAAGGAGAGAGGCTACTTCTAGAAAACAAAAAAAGCTGCTTATGTTGGCAAGGTTTCCAGTTTTGATACGTGATGGTGCTTTGGACAAAATGGTTTCCTTGCTGCTTTGTCAAAAATGCTTCTCTGAAAGTCTCAGAGTTCTTGGCATCAAAGGCTGACAGCTCCCCTCAGGAGATGTACTTTGATTCTCATGCATCAGTCCTTACAGAAACTAGATTTATTTTGTCAGGACTGTTAGAGCTGGTCCTTTACTAGAAGTTAGTTTCAATGCTCCTTCCACATTTATGCTGGGTAGAGGATTGTCAGCTCTCATTCTTTCCCCTAAACAACTTTGTAGGAATGATACTGATGGGATGGGAGGATGTGAGAATGAGCAGAAAGGTCCAGAACAGTAAGGAACTGTTCCTGCTGATTGGGCCTGGGTGCCCTTGGTGCTTTCTGCTACTTGTGGTCCTCACTTTTAAAGGATCTGAGGCTTGCCCAGGATTCTGATGTCCTTCCTTGGCCTGTCACTGCCAAAGGACTAAGCTGCTTGCTTCAGCATGGATAGCTGATGATGAAAAGGAGCCTGGACATCTCAGGCATCTCTGTTCTTAGCTGGCGGGAGGCACTTGGATCCCTGAAGGTACTGTGCAGTGGGCCCAAGCCAGGTTCGAGGAATATTGCACCGGCCCATATGTACCTCTTGGGGTTTGGGTTTCAGCACCAGACTGATTTCTGGCTTGCTCTGTCTCACAGCTGAGGGTTGAAAAGAGAAGCAGATCAGAACAGCAGCACTTTAACTCTTTGCTACAAAATGGAGATGAGAAGGGATAGGAGTCGAGGAGAGCACTGAGTTTGGAACTCTAGTGCTGCTGGTGTGTCTATAGATGCAGTCTGCTTGGTGTGCCTC
>VXBW01006801.1:442116-569664 GCA_013400375.1 Thinocorus orbignyianus
CGGCAGGAGCCCCGCCCCGGCGCCGCCAGGGGCCAATGGCTGCTGTCCCTTTCCACACCGCGCGGGGCGGGGCGCCGCTAAAATGGCGGCGGAAGTTAGGGCCTACCACAACTGAAGGCGCTGCTGGGGAAGCGGCCTGTCAGCTGCTGCTAGTGCCTTATTCCCCTTTCTGTTTTGTCCTCTCCGGTTAGAATAGCCCCGGGTTCCTCAGTGGCGTGGGGGGTGCGGAGGAGCCTAAGGCGGCTGAAATAACTTCTGTAGGCGCCCCCCCGCCGGTGGGAAGATGGCGGCTGCGGGTGGCTGCCTGCTCCCGCCTGAGGGCATCCCCCTGCGGCTCTGCAGCTCGGGGAAAATAACAGCCTGGCTGCTGCTGCTGCGGGGTCGTTCCACCTGAAACCCTAAAGCTGTGAAGGAAAGGCGGCGGGGAGCGCTAGCCGGCGCTCCCGAGTCAAGCGGCAGCCAGTAACTACGAAATACAGGAGCTGTTAGGCATTCCCCCTTCTTCCCCCCGCCTTCCCACAGCGACCTCCGCCCTTAAATTTTAATTCTGCTCTTTCAACGACTACAAAAGTTCCTTACCATGTGATTATTACATGTAAAGTCATTCCCTGCAGATACTTTTCTTTCTCCTAGCAGGTAGTTGTGTCAGCAGTAGTCTAATGGATATTAAATCTCAATGGACTTTATATGTCTGCTGCTGATAAAAATACTATTTTTCCCTTTCTTCCCTTTTTTTGGAAGGTATAATAATAAGAACAACTTTCTGGAGCGCTTGTATAACAGGGACAGTGTTACTAGGTGCAGGCAGGCCCGTTGTGGGAACAGAATTATCCTTCTAAAGTAGACAGTAAAAGGCGGGATTAATACAGAAAAACTGATAGATGTCCGTGGTGGCTTTTTGTCTTTTTTTTTTCTCTTCCACTTAACTGTGTGGGGTTCAATGCTACTTCTGTTATTGGCTGTATATTTATTCTTTCTCTCCTGTATGTCCTCTTGTGTTATTTTAGAGATAAAAAAACCCAACAAACAAATCAGAGTTTATGCTCGTGCTGTTTGCTGTTGTTTAGATAATGAGGAACATTTTAAAAACATGAACATATTAAATGGCCCTTATTATTCTACTTTGTGTCCCCCTAGCCAACTCAGGAGTTTAGCAGCATCACAATCTTTGTTGAAATTGTTGGTTCTTCAGTGTGCTGATACCCGCAGTGATTTGGCCTCTTTTGCTGATGTCGATGGAGTTTTGTACGTGAGAGACTCAACGCTGCATTTTGCCTGATAAAATGCTGTCCCAATCCCATAGTGTACCTGCCTTCATACACATGAAGATGAAAAACATGACTATACTAAGTTTTTATTATTATGTAATTAGCAAATATGTGAAGAGCAGGGTGAGGGAAAGTAGTGCCTTCAGTATAGCACATTATAGCCAACGAAAACTTCTTAAAGAACAGAAAGAGAAGTGGAGAAAGTCAGGGATCATGTTTGCTGATGGAGAAACAGGTATTTCTCAAGTGTAAATGCCAAAAAAGACTTGTTGGTGCTTTTAGTACAGAGTATTTGTGTGGGGGTTTGTTTGTTTGTTATTTTAAATTGATTTGGGGACAAGCAGAGTTGTTTACTCTAATGGACCTGCTGCAGATTTATTTTCTTTATGGAAAACAAACTGCTTGAAATGTATACAGTTTGTTTTAGGAAGATCTTAAGAAATGCAAGAACATTTTTCCTATTCACAGCCAAAGGAAACCAAATAATAACACATCAAAGTTCAGATTTGGTAATTTCCTTTCAAGGGTATCACTGTTCCTAAGGGAATGACCCGCACCTGTTGGGTTTTGGTTGTTGTTTTTTTCTTTTTTTTTTTCTTTTTTTTTTTTTTTCAGTCTTGAAGAGACATTTATACATATGTGCTTGTGTGAGCTGACACAGGTAGGACACAAGAACAACCACAAAATCACGGATGAAAGACAAAGAGCAAATTTAACCTCAGTACCTCACAGACCGGGGAATCTTTGAAGCAGCACTTGGGCAGAGGCACACAAGGAAGGGGTGCAGGCACTGGAGAGAGAAAGTGTGTCCCAAACTGCTGTTCTTGCCTGTATTTCAGGGATTCAAGCAGGTGTAGTTTTCCACTGCTTTAATCTCTGACAGCAGGGCAGGAATCTCAACCATGTTCAATAAGGTACCTCCAAGTCCATCATAGGGCTATGTTATCTAAGTGCAAATGTTCTCCTTGTTGAGCACATAAGGCTAAAGGACAATTAGTGTGATATGTGTTTTCTGACACTCCATGTGTGAGCCACTTGAGCGTGTTTACAATCCTTCTTGCAGATCTTCTGTTACTTTTCCACAGTGCTGTATATTGGTCTTCATATCCTTCTTATAGGTATTTGCCTTGCAGCATGTGCATGATGGACAGAATTCCAGTCATCCAACAGGCAATCTGAAGCTTTGAAGTGAGTGTGTTGGAAAATTCTGGATCATTAAATGAAGTCTTCACATTCTGAATAGATGACATTTCCAGGATGAGTAAAGGGCAGTAACTTAGACATATTCTGGTTGTGAATGAAGGCCTTTTGCCACTGAAGGTTGTTTAATGACCTAGAGATCCATCCAAGAAATGGTATGTTACCACCTGAATCTGTTATGTTACTTGCACAAAGTCATTTTACCCAGAAAACTTCTAAATGCTCTGCATTTTGAATTTTGCCTGCTTCTTAAGGACAGTTTGTAAGTGGGAAAAATTCCCCTTATCTATATGAAATATAAAATATGCTTTGTCAGATGCCTTGTTCTGTTATTCTCATTCAAGAAACATTAAAAAAAGTCCATTCTATTACGAGGATTCATACATTAAAATAATCTTAAAGTCTAAGTCAAAATGGTCTTATTTTTAGACAGCAGAAGCATTTCTTGCTTTTAGTTCTACTGAAGTAGTACTTAGTACTAAGGTAGTACTCAATACAGTGGTTTCTTAGAACTCTAGACAGCTTTTTCCTGTGCTTTACTGAGGGAGAGTCTCTTTTAAATACTCCTTTTCTTGACTGAAATGTCAAATACAGTTCTGTAGGTAATAATTTTTGATAGCTTTTAATTAGGATAACTCTTTTGTGAGCTGAGAAAATATGGAAATTATTACTTATCTAACAGATGTTTTGAACTGTATAAATACTAAAGAGAAAATGAGGAATTGGTGTGTTTGTTACTATTTTGTATGGGTTTGGTAGCAAGCAAAATTAATGTGAATGGTATCATTAATGTCTGTACTATACAAATATTCACATCACCAGAATATTTGACCTGTATCACCACACTATTTGACCCCTATTCTAATAGTTGCTCCAAACTGTAATAGCCCAATTCCTGTGCCTCAGAATGAAGTTAATTGACATCAACTCTAAATTATGGAACCATTTTTTTGAGTTTGTATTTGATCTCCTTGTCAAGACATGTGTTTTAAATCTGAAAATCTGCTGGAAAGACAATTATATTCTGAAGCCATGCAAAATGCAGAAATCCCAAACAAGGCACAGCAAAAATAAATTAGTGTGGTCTCAGTAACAAGAGAACTTACTTACTTGAGGAAAGAGAGAGATAGTTCTAGACACTGACTGAATACAGAACTCTGACTATACTCAGCCAATGGATTAAATGGAAATGCCCCTGCTACCTACTAACAAAACCAAGCTCCTGCTTTAAGCCAAACTTATTTGACAGAGAAAACAAGATTACCGATCTGGGCTCACAAATGGGAAGACCATGTCCTTTGGAGCGCTGTATACTTGAGCACAGCTTTGTGTGGTGACACACAGACCACTTCCTAATTGTCCACCTAGAAATCCTTGGGTGGTGACGCAGGAATAACCAATGCGTTTCTAAGATCACTGAGGTCTGAGGGTTTAGATCTGGAGCTTGAGGGAACACTTAAGTTTAGTTGCTCTCCATCAGGCCTTCTTTGGAAGGTGAAACTTTATAGTCTAACCATCCCAGACCCAGTGGCTTTTGCCAGGTTGCAGTGAACACAGACTTGTAAAGAGACATCTAAAACATACGTGCGGTATCCTGAACCATGGAAACCTGGAAATAGACCCAATGTTCCTTTTGTCTTGCAATTTTTAATGTATAACTTTTATATTTTGAATTTAGAAGCCTTTATTTTGCAGCAGGACTAAGAAGAAACTTATTTTTTTCTTTAAATGGTAGTTGCCGTATTTTGTGTGCACATGAATCTAGGACTTGAGTTAGATGTGCAATTTCAGTACAACATAGCAAGTCATAAGGGCTGGCTGCCTTGTGTAAGTGACACACAAAGTGTTATGTTTAACCAACTACATTCAATTTAATCTTGAAAAAAATCTCTCTCATTAGAGGAAATTATTACTTGAGCAATGTTAGAGTGACCTCCAGTGTTCTTTATGCAAGCTGCAAGTAAAAGAGCAGACAGGATGTGTGGCAGGTACCACACGCAGAAGGAGCAAGTTTAAATACTTTCATATAATAATCTTTGAAGATGAGCAGCGATCAGAAAGACAAGAATGGTATAATTTGCAGAGTGCTATTTGAATTCTAGCACTTCACTAGGAAGCTATTGTGTTCTCAAGGCAGAAGGAACTCTTACTATAACACATAATAGGTACATTAATGATGTAAGGCTGATGTTAAATGCACATTATTTCAGGTATGCTTCTTTACACAGTATCCTTACAATCAGGATCATTTGGGGAACAGTCGTTTATTTCTCTTTTCTCCAAGTTTTTGTTGTTAATTCCACTAAGACACATAGAGACTATTAGATATGAATGCTAAATAAAATGAAAAGCTGTTATGAATAACTTACAATTCTAACCACTGCACCAAATTACCTTGCCTGTGAAACAGATACTAATTTAGTATTATGTTTTGCATGTTCTTTGAGAATTCTCCCTAATTATGTAGTCAGTAGAGTTGTCAAATTTTAAGGAGTTTGCATTTCCTCTTAGTATGCTTTCTGGCACAATTTATTTTAGAAAGGACCTAAGTAATTTTTTCGTGACATGGGTATGTTTCCTATTTCCTTTCCTAGTTCAGAACCCCGTGCTGTGCTCCTCTTCAGTGTTATCAAACATGGCCAGTCCCTTCCCTGGATTTAGCATTGTGTTTCCTTCTTTTGTGGCTCCTGTCTCTTTGTTGGGGCTAGTGTGATGGTGCTCCGCTTTCTTCTGTTTGGTTGAAAACATTCTGACAAGTATACTAAAATTCCATATTAAAGGATTGCTAGCTTGTAAAGTATTTTACCTGCTTTGCTTTATTTGCTTGACTCCACGTTTACAGCATCAGGATCTATTGCTAATGACTGAAATGCTATTTCTGACATGATGAAATGCAAGAGAACTTTGAATCAACCGAAGTGCTAAAGAATTGACACAATCTGATCTAGTAATCCTGCAGTGACATTAGAAATGTAGAATGGAATCCTGCTATCTTAAACTGAAAGGCTATTTAATGAATATTGCAGATGTTTATCTGGATAATGGAAAAGATAAAAATCCTTTCCTTTATTGAGATTAAGACATTAATTACTGTTGGGGGATAGGAGCATTTTTAGAAACTTCTAGTGCCTTTATTACTTAGTCAGAGCCCTGCTCTCCCTCAGATATGAATAGTTAGTACCCATATAGTTTCAGAGACAGAACTCTAATAAAACCTTCTGTGTCCTGAAACAGAGAAGAGTTCTCATTAAATGTATGTTATTTTGCTGTTTTCTTTTTGTTAAGGATAGCTGTAATTTTTGTGAATATAGAATTTATTCTGGGACTGAACTGCAACAAGAGGATGACAAGAACTGGAGGACCCAGATGGCTCAGGTCCCTGGTTATGACATATGGAAATTCTAATAATTTTAAATTTGTCAGTGATGATGAAATGTGTTGCAACATAACAGCTGCTGGGCAGCTTCCATGGAATTAATTGGTATCACAAGGTATTTTCATATATGAATATATCTAGAAAAATTACAAAAAATTCCTGATAGTTCTGTAAACGAAACTTCTTGTGCTGGTCCTTTCTGGTCAAGGACTTAAGTCTGTTGGCAGCATAGTGTTGAAAAAGCGCTGATGCTTTTGACAGACATGTTCATTGTGCGCAAACATAGCTGCAGCTTCCTGTGCATCTGTCTGGCTCTGCTCACAGATGCTTAATCAACTTAGTTGAAGGAACATTTTAAAAGAAGGAGGTATGACATCTGTCAGCACAAGTATATGAATAAACCTGTACTGTTTGCTAATCCTGCTTATGCAGCTAAATATTAATTTATGTGTCTGAACATCCATGCATACCCAAAGACAGGTGTGCAGTTTTATGTTGAAGCTTTTGTCTACCTTTTGAAAATTTGACTCCTGAAGTTAACAGACTGTTTAGAGCCTGCTTTTCCCTTAGTTTTCTCATGTATTTAGTAATGGATAATTTTAGAAAAGTGCTAGTAGTTATACTTAAGTTGTTATAAAATTATAGGTTCAGTGCTAGAAGCTTATCAGATTGTGTAACTGAACATGATTGTAGGTGTCAGTGCAACCAAATATTTAATTGCATTCTTACTTTTAAGTTAATAAGTCTGGTAAATTTTGTCATGTGTGCAGAGCCTGACTGGATTTGGGACCTTTTTCCTTAATGAAATTTTACTAGATTTATTGGGTTTTCTACAAAAATCATATTCCATGTTTCTACTGGCAGCTGTTTTATACACACAGTACATGTTTATGAAAGCAGAAAGAAGGTAAGTGGATAGGCAAATACCTTTAATGTTGCAGATAAACGGATATGCTCTCACAATCTGAGTATCCTAAATATCACATGAAAATGCCACTCTATGTGCCAAAAATACCCTCATGGTATTAGACCTGGCTTTCACAGTGCATCTGCCACACTGTGTATAGAGAATAACATATTTACCACCTGTATGAAAACAAAATATGCCTCTGGCTCCCATTCTGTACTGCTTGACTTTTGTCCCTGTTCTGAGCACAGATCCCTGTCCTTCCTCAGGTAGGAACACCCTGATTTACTTCAGAGTTCTCTTTTGTATGATTCAAATCTTAAAATACAAAACTTTTTTTCATTTTCCATTTCACCATATTTTTCCAGTTTGATAGATACCCCCTTGCCCCAAATAATATATACACAGTCTATTTCATAGTTTTAATTACAACCTGTGATTTTTGTTTTGCTATACAGGCTATTTTTCTCATTGTCTTTATGCAGACATACAAATTATGATATTGGGTAAAACCAGTAGGTGCATCTAGTGCAATATCCTGATTTTTGCTAGTACCTCCATATTACCATTACTGTTGCTTTAAAAGAAAACTTAAATGAGGTGGTAGTGGGCAATTATGAAAAAATCCCCTCATCAGAAAATCTTGTTGATCAGTAGTTGCCTTAACCATGAAACACACATTTGTGCCTAAACACAAAGTCTACTTGTAGTGTTGACCGATTGCAATTATCCTTGGTAAATGACCACTCTAACTTTAATTCCTGTTAAGCCTCAGTGACAGATTGTAGTAATAAACCTTTGCAATTCTTTATGCATACAAAATCAAATACTTTGTATATTTTTAATTATAAGACCTTGAATGTAGGAAAGCTAAAACTCAGTAACAGATAGAATAGATGCAACTTTGATTACTCTTTAAAGTCAGTTTACCATGCGTCTTTCAGCTCAATGTTGTCTAAGTTTCTACGTACACGTTGTTATACAGTAGTAAAAGACTTACAAATTACACATTTACAGTTAGCATTTTGCTTGTGCAGAAATCTATGGTATACAGTATTAGCACTCATTGGTACCAGTTTGATTTTTTTACATCTATATTGTTGACATTGGGAGATGGATGAAACCCTGAAGTTAATCAGGCAGGGTCCTTACCTGGAGGATCACGGACCAAGATTGGGATGCACTACAGATTGTGCCTAGCCAATGCAGGTATGAATACCTTGTTTGATTGGAAATTTGATTTATTAAAGTTCCAGTGTGCTTTGCCAGAAGTGCTGGGTCTGACTAGGTCTAGGTCTAGCTCTCATTCAAAGCAGTGAATTTCTAGCCCTATAGCAGACCATAAAAAAGCAGAACCTTGCCTTGTGAACCAAAGGAAAAAAATCATAATGCTTAGTAAAACAGAGAGAAAAACCCACCACCTGAAAAAATAGCTTATGTCAGAAGGAGTGATACATGAACACTGACATAAAATGATTTAACTTAAAAGACCCCCTCCAAACAAGGCTTAGGCTTAGTGTACATGTGCATGTTGAATTCTCACAAGTACCGCTGGGAAGTGGATCTGACCGGAACGTTTGCCAACAGCAGCATCTGGTTGTGGAAAAGTCATTTTCTGCTCCTGGGAAGCAGAAGCGGCCTTGTAGCAGCAGGCCTCCTCAGGGAACGGCGCTCTCGGTAGGCCAGCAGACAGGCAGAATGAGAGCAGTTCGCTGCACGATGAAAGAGAAGACACTTTGTTCATCGAACAGCAGTTTGGCGGGCAACGGGTGAATTAAAAGAGTGAGATTTCTTCATAAGTTACCTGTGTGGAGGAGGAAGGGAAGCGCCTCCACAGCTCACTGCTGACCACCATCTTTCTGCCTCTCCTGTCAGCGGGGCTGCGGCCCCGGCTTGTGCCCTGCTCCCCACCAGCTGCCGGAGCAGGCTGAGGGGCAGAGGGTGGCAGCCGGTCGGGTTGGGTGGGCTCCCCCGCTCCCCTGTGGCCTTTGTGCCCACCTCAAGTCGTAGGGCGAGAGCACCTGTGGTGGAGAAAGGGCAGACATTTTAGAATGCAAGCTCAAACAGGAGTGTGTGTCTTTAACAGGCCATTGGGACACTCGGCCTTCCTCCAGACTGAGTTTGGGAAGACTCGGGGGAAAATAAAAGAAGAAGTATATTAGTATCCCCTCTTACCTAAAAGAGAATATGGCCCAGAGAGACGTTTCTAGATGCTCTGGTGTATTGTGGACCTGGTTACTTTTTGCTCAGAGCTGTGTTGGGATTTTAAAGTGACTTCTGTGGCATGAATGGTATGAGCTTATAAGTAGGCAAAAAAAAAAATAAAAAATTGTTAAAAATAGAGGAGTTTTGACAGATGTCCTTCAGTGTAGTGTCTTCTGCTTTTGTCCATCTTTCCAGGGAAATGCATGCACTCAGCTCTGTGGACAATTCTGGAATATTAGTACTAACATTCCTCTCAACCTTTACCAGCAACTGCCTCAGCAAAACTGGAAAGGACTTTCAGGGTCTTTTGTAATAATCTACTTACTTTTATTTGCTTGGGATACCTTGGCCCTTGTTCAAAACCTACCAATTCTGACTGCAGCCCTGAAGTTACCAGACCTTCTGAGGTAATCCCTCTGAACAAGCACCATCAATTGGAGAAAGAAATGGAAGGAAAGAGATTTTGTGTTCTTTTGCTGTTGGCTTTTTTTTCCTCTGTTGAGTTAAACCTTTTGATATTGCTTAGTGGATGTACTGGTTGGTTCATTTTATTTTAAAAAGTGAAGAATAAACTCCCTTGGTATGAGAAGATGAAATGACTCCAGTATATACAGCTCTTGTAGTTTGTCAGAAGACTTGCCAAACTGCTGGCCTGTAAGAACCTACTGAATTCTGTAAGTACCTGAATGAGTGATTGTCTAACTTGTAAATTTAGAAATGTAACAGAAAGGACAGAAATCTTTGAACAAAAGAGTACCTTCATCTATCTAAAAATACTTGTGGTTTGTTTTGTTTTTTTTTTAAATAAATATAGTACAAGGAAGTGAAAGAATATCTCCAACAGGTTTTTCATGGTTACTTTAATGTAGTTTTTACAGTGAAATGGCTGTATTTCTGTGGTGAGAACTCATTTTTCTGTGTGGCCACCTTCAGATTTGATTGACCAGCAAAACATTGCACAAAACCAAATTAAAACTGCTCAGTGAAGCTAGTGAAAGATGGGCTAGAGACAGAATTGAGAGGATTAAATTTAGCAAGATGTAAAGTTATGAGATAAGGAGTTGCAACTAGTTATTAGATAGTGAATGTTAAAGAGGCTTGGACAAGGTTATGCGAAGGCTGTTAAGGAAATCTGGGACAGGCAAGGTGAAAAAGTATAGATTACTGTAAACTACTGTATACTATATAATTAACATATTTTTAGGTATTGGGTGTGGAGTGTTTTAATGCTACTCAAGAATTGGTGCTGCAGTGGTTTCTGCAGTGGATACTGCATATCTTCAAAATTTGCAGTGCTTTCTTGTAATTACATGTGCCTACTTCTTTTCACAGGTGACCTATGAAACCCAAGTTTGACTGCAAAAGCTTTATAGCACCAAATTAGTAGGAGGATTTCTTAAGATAAAGACAACTTGGGAATGGTGCAGGTGCCTAAGTGTATGTGTCTAGAGCATTTTAGACACTTGTGGACGGATCCCCGTATCCAGGCCTGGCATATGTGGTTGAAGTCCATGGGAGACCTGTGGTACCACAGGGGCTTGTATGATGGATACCCTACAGTATCTAAAATGATGGTAGCTGTTTAGCTTAATCAGCTGAATGCTATTCCTCATTTGATAATGTAAATGACAGGAAAAAAACTTTAAATAAAACTAGCATTTTCCACACCCCTCCCTAGTGTACCTATTAAAATACAGAAGATCTCTTTTCACCACTGCAGTGATTTGTTTCATAAAGGAAGCACTGATGCAGTTACAGAGACCTAATGATTAAAAATAGTGCAATAGGGTCAGCTATATAACTCTACTTGTCTATGTTGAATCTTGCAGTTAAGTAAATTTCATTTCTGTCTGTTCTTAATTTTAAAATAACATTATTGAAGTAAATAAGAGAGATGAGAAATACTAACTGCATATAGTAAGATTTAGAGATGGATTGCATCACATGGTTTCAGTACAGTGCCCAGAAAATTAAATCTTTCTTAGTCCCACTGCTTTCTTCTCTAGCTATTGTTGTTTATGCCTTCTAAATTCATGAGTTGAACATGAGCAAAGAAAGGATTATCCTTCAAGGTTGAACATTGAAAAAATTCTGAGAAGAATGAATTATGAATAAAATTATAAGTTAACATGGCAATACCAGGTATATTTCCCCATAATAAATCATTATATCATCTAGAAAAGTTTGCTTAGTTTCTATGAATAATATTTGATGCCTTTATAGGGGAACAAAATCTTCTGTAAGATGTTCTGTATACAACTTTGACTTTCAAATTTTTTCCTTCTGTGCAGCTTGAAGTGCATAAGATGCTACTGAAATTGGTTGGCGATTGCATAATCAAATGCAAACTTATTTTTTGGTCTGTTGTAATTCTTTCCAGCCATTTCAGCAGTGTCTCTTATGTCTCTTCAAGTCTTGGGTTTTTCCCTCACCTGTAAGTAGTTACAATATGTACTCCCTCCTTAGGTCTCTCTCTTTTTTAATTCCTAGTTGAACCTCTCCAATGCTGTTAGCTGGTGTCAGATTACCTCAACCTCCAGGCTGCCAGTGCCCTTTTTACCTCTAAATCAACTAAAAATAGTCAAACTGCTGTGGTTGAAATAGTCCAAAAAGAAAATTCAGCCTCGCACATGGACATCATACAAATTTTCAGACTGAATCGTTTAAGACCATTAAGATCGTAAGCAGCAGAATAGAGAGAGTCTCCAGCAGAATAGATATAAGTATTGGGCAATCTGGACCTTTTCAGAGTTTCCAGAGTTTTTTTTTAACATGGGCACTGTTTTGTACTATAATATAGGGTGCCAGTGAATTAGCAAACCTTTGCTCATGTCTATTTCTTAAACAGCTACCCTGGTGGAGAATCTTATGAATGTGGGATTATCTGTCTGGAAACATGTTTTTTTATGAAGGTGAATGAAGAAGATTGTCATGTACAGCATTATTTGTATGAACTCTTATGGTATATACATTACAACTATATTTGGCCTGGGTTTTTCAGTAATGGCTTTTGCTTTCCTTCTTCCCCTTTCCCTCTCATGTTCAACCTCAACCTCACTGATTTCTGAGCAGGCTTTGCCATTGACTTTGATGGTGTCTGATTTAGAGTCTAAAATCTCATTGCCAAAGTATGTTTGCAAGACCAGGAATGAGCTTAGGGTTTCTTCAAGTGGTATTTTCAGTAGCAAGTTGTCGGTGAAGTCAGGAACTGTCAATTTAGGAGGAGGTCCCAAATGGAGACTGCCCTCCCTGTTTTGACTCTTTTCCCCTCCTATTTTGTTTCTCAGAGAATAGGAATGACAGGCAACCATTTGGTGTCTCATGTCAGTGCCTCTGGAGTCAAGCTGCATCGAAGAAGTTCTTCACAGAGCTGTTTCTAGAATCTCTTGTTGGACTTTTGACACAAAAGGTAAGATTGAAGAAGAATGGAGGGAATTTTCCACTCTAGTGAAAGAATATGAAGCTGTGACTGGAACTGTAGTTGCTTAATCAAACAATTGCCTCCAAAGTTTGAGTTAAAAATCTGGTTTTCTTAACCAACTGTCTTGAGAAAGAACTTTTAAACGTGATTTTTTAAATGTTCTGTGTATTTTAAATTATCATAATCTTATTTGAAGCCAATAGATGAAGTTGTGCGTTGTGCTTACATATTTTCCAAATATGAAAAAACATACGGGAATAGTGGAAAAGAAATGATAAAGTGTTGCATAGATACTGTTATTTTTAAGTTCAGCTTACCTCCTGGTACTTTTGCATCTAATGCAAGGAAAGTTTATGGAAACACATTTACCACCTTAGTGTTGAAAATACTGAGTTACTGTACAAGGTAATTTTATACAATTATTTTAAAATATAAAAGTCACCTGTTCATAAGGTGTTCAATTGTTGCTGTTCTCTACTATTCCTAATCAGTTGGTCAATGTGGGGAAACTTAGCCACCTAGGAACAAAGTTTGGTTGTTTTGGTGTGGGTGATTATTTTGGTTTTTGAGTTTTTTTGGTGCGTAATTTTTGGCTTTTTTTTTTTTGTTTTTTTTTTTTTTTCTAAGTTTATTTTAGGGTTGCTCTTTAGCCAAACCTTTTGAGTTTAAATGAGAGCAGGGGTCAAAACGTTTGACAGGATTGTTTTCATTTTTTGTTTCTGAAGCTGTTTCACTACACGTGAGCTATCAACTGAGTAGGGTTTTTCTTCTGAGACATGTTTTGATTTCAAACTGACTATCTGAGTTGATAGAGGAAATAAGTGCTGTGCATCACCAGGAAGCCTACTGGAATAGTTAATCTGCATGTCAGGCATGGCATGGTGGGATTATGGTTTTGCTTAAAATTGGTTTTCTGTCCCATTTTTTAGATCATGCTTTTGTAGGTGCTAGCTAACTAGTTGCTTGCCAACATCCAAAATGATGCAGTTTCTGAGAACCATTTCTCTTATATTTTCATGCGTATGTCAAATTTAGTATGTACTTAGGAAGTATCAATCACCTGCTACCCTTAATTTTGCAGTTGTTTTGTGTGTGTCTCTAACAACAGGGGAAAATTACTCTGTTTAAGTCACTGGACAAAACAAATAATGCAAACCTTTTTGTCAATTTGAAATAGTTACAGTATGTAAAAGTGAAGCATCCTGGGGTATGAAACAAAAAAATCAGTTGGCAAGAGTAGCAGCTCTCCGAAGAGAAGGCAAAACCACCTATTTTAACCTCACTGCAACTGAGTAAAAGAGATGTTTGTTAAGCAAAACAGAATAGTATAGTGTTGCAATAGATAACCCTCAGCAAACAACAAAAAGGGGAAACAAGGGGATTACATTTAACAAAAGTAAAGTTTGAAAGCCTTTTAGTAGCACATCATGGAATTTTTTGTTGTCTGGTTTTTTTTAATTAGTTGAACAATATCCTATTTTTAGTGGAAGGTCAACTTGAACTTTATTTAAACACAGTCTCTGGTTCTGAATAGAGATAGGAACACTTTAAAAGTGATAACAAAAGGGAGGGCTTGGAGCCAGACCTTCTTAACCTATCGTTACCAGCACAGGAGAGCCATCCATGTAGGAACTTTGTGCCACTTAAATAGAGAGGGGTCCTGGTTCCGTGCTCGAAGCGTATGCAGTGAAAATAGCACAGAGACTCATGTGGAAGGATTTTGTTTTTTCTTTAAGACTTTGAAATGGGTCCAAAGAGTATTAATGAAACCTTTTTCTTTTTGAATGAAATGCTGCCATCTGATGTTACCCCACCTTCTTTCTTTTGTTCTTTTTTAAAATAAATACTTTTTCAGTATCTTAAATAATACAACTGCCGTTTTGAGACCAAAAACTCTAGCACCTGCAAAAACTTACCTGGAAGAAGTGTTATGAAGATAAATTTGGTAAAGCATTTCTGAACAAAGCAGGATTTCTGTGATTCTGCTGTCACCCATGATAGTGCATGTCCATTAGAATTTCATTGGTATCAGTGGAATTATTTAGTTTACTGCTAATACAGTGAGAGCATTGTCAGGTTCAAAAGTTTCCATGGTTACACTTAAGCGGAGAAGATTTTCCTTGCTGTGGTTGTAGGCTCAGGACCAAAACACACATTTTTTTGATAGCTGTTTGTTGAAAAGCAGTCTCTGGCATGCTAGTGAAAATCCAAAAGTTCTGTAGCTGGTCAGGCTGTAGGGTTCACACCTCTGCTGGAACATCTCCTAGAATTTGTCAGTGTCACAACTGGCCAGAAATGCATGCATGGAACCAAGACAGTAATTTTGATATTATGCTTAAGGGAGAAGGATGTATTAGCTGACTTTACTATGAAATACTAGTATCTGGGTAACTTTGACATGAGTACAGAGGAGGAGTTTATATTCTTTAGATTTATAGTGTAAATTTTATTTGGAAATATTTTACTCTTCTTAGTCTGTTCATTGGCCACAGTTAAATAAAGTGTCAGTAAGGTGCTTCGGTGACTAGGTGGTTGTGTCTCAGGACTCCGTTCCTGATTCTGCCACTGGCATTCTGTGAGATCTTGAGTGAATAATTTTTCCTCTGTAATTCTATTTCCTTATGTGACATTGGAGGATGAGCTCTGCTTGAAAAAGTTCTTTGATGGAATGTGCTGTAGAAAAAGCAGGCATGACTATTAAACAAAGAAGAGATACCATGTTCTGAATATTATTACCCTGGCAAAAATCTTCATTTGCTATCTCACTAGACATCAGAAAGTCTGCATGAAACAGGTTCATTGAAGTGTAATGCTTTCCCCATCTCAGACTTTTTTCTCCCAAACCTTAATTAAAGCTTTTAATGCCATTAGGTCAGTCATAACCTGTTCCTTTGCGCATAGATTTTCTGGTATTCAATAAGAACTAGGCTTACACTGTGTTCTTCTCCTTGATAGATTCATTATAAAGGATGATGTAGGATTCTATTTATACTGAGAAATATGTTGAAGAACTTGGTGGAAATCTTGTGTCCTTGAAAATTTCAAGTCCTTTTCAGATGTGGTTAAGTTGGCCAACGGATTAAAAAATCGCTCTAGGGAGAAAGTAGACACAGAGGAAAGTGAAAAGGAATGTAAGAAAACCCGTTTGTTTTCTTTTTTGCTCTCAGTGTTAAAAATTATCTTCCAGTTACTTTACTGCAAATGAAGTATGCCTGTTTAAATAAAGTAGCCTTCAGTGAATAAATGTTATTAACAGATCTGAATCTTTCTACCTTCTTAAGTTCTCCAGCTCTTCTTTCCTTTGTGGTGTCTTTGCACTGCCAGATGTGTTTCCTGTTACTAGTGATAAGATCTGAGGTAGTTAGAGTGTAACCTCACTGCTTTGTATGGAAGTTTAAATAACTGGGCAGGTGCATTCAAAATTTTCCATGGTGCTAATTGGGCCAGATCCTTCCCAGGTGTCAGAGGTTGCTCCATTCCAGGCCGTGGTCTGACCCACAGAGTACAGTTGGTCTTCAAGGAAGAAAAACCCATGCTGTTGTATTGCAGACAGAAATAATACATTTTAGCATTCTGAAGATCTTATTTCATCTGTCAGCTAAAGGATTAAAGAAAAACCCAGTGACTGTTTTTGTGGCCTCTGTAAAACCTGACTTGCACTTACAAGACTGACTCTGTAGCAAAAGGACTAACAAATTTTATTCCCAGGGTGGTATTGGTACTGACTGATGAAGCTGTATAATAAATATTAAAATTAAAAGCAAATAATAAAACATAGTATATTACATATTCTCAGCAACATTTCATGTCTTGGAAGTCCTCAGGTGTCCTGTCCATGTGTATATTGTTTAAAGCTACTAATTCAGACTACTTTGCTTTAATATTTTTTCTTGCCTTCCCTGTTTTTTAGAAGCCAATAGGCATGTGCATTTTATGAAATTAATAGTATAATATATTGTATGTCAGTGTAGAGCAACATACAATAGGAAAAAAAAAAGAAAGAAAAATTTGGTGCCAAGTTACTGTGTGAGAGCCTTATGAATCCCTTTGCTGTCCAGCTCAAAAGTCTGAGACTGAGTCCTTGCCTGAGGCAGAAGTTGGCATACAATCAGAATGTGTAGGAAAACAATAGCTGTGATGAAAATTACGAGAACAAACACCAGAAGTGTCAGTAATGACATGTTTCTTGTCATCTAATTGTTCAGAAGCTTTTTAACTTCAAATTTTTTTGACATATTTGTGCTCTCGTATATAGCTTTAAGGATGCCCATCCCCCTGCCCCCCCTCCAGCAGCCACTGTGTCCTGTCAGTCATCCTGAAATACACTGGGGAGCTTGTCAGGCAGTCCCTTGCAGATGCCTCAGAAGCCAAATAGTGAGCCATAGCAGTTGCACTGAACTTCCTAACACAAGGAAATTACATAGACAGTTGCCTTAGTGCTGAATATGGACCATTTGTATTCTAGGATAGGTGAGTGATGTGCTATTGGCTTTCTAATGATCTAGCAGAAATGGATTCTAAAGATAACATTTTCTAATTTATGCAGATTATCTTTGGCTCTGCTTTCTGATGCTAATTAGTTTATCTGTGTCTGTATACAGCGTACTAAGAGATTGTTTAAAAGATTCAGGTACTATGTATTGCAGATAAATTCAAATTTTGACTGTTTCTCCTGTGTCTTTTTGTACACCAAAAGACTCAGCAGTTTCAGTTTGAACATGTCTGCTGAAAAAACAAAATTCTCATTATCTTAAAGTTTGTAGCACTTGGTAGGAGTGTGCAGGTGGCTGCTTTTCTGGCTGTTCTGAGGCAGAACTGTATCTTGTGACACATGCTTAACATCCTAAGTGTTGTAAGAGCTGCTGGTCTACAGTGCTGAAATTGCCTACTGTAAAGGTTAATTTAAACGAGTGTGAGGTTATAGCAGCCTTTTACCAAAATATCTTGCAGTCAAGATCCCTGCTGTAATTAGAAGGTGGATCATACTGGAGTAGACAGATGTATTTAAAAAAAATAGATGGACTGTAATTCTCACTTTTTCCTGAGACAAGCACCAAAATTTGTCTTCTTAATGAAGATGATCTGTAAGGACAGAAGTTCACTTTCTAAGTGGAAATATCAGAGAAAACCCCAGAATGATCTTTACTGGCTGCCTATTTTTTAATCACCTATAGGGATCATGGAATTGTTAGAGCTGGAGGGGACCTTAAGGATCATCTAATTCCAACCTCCTGCCATAGGCAGAGACACCTTCCGCTATATTAGGTTGCTCAAGTCCGTTAACCTTGCCTTCATTTTTAAATAAATAAAATCCTATTTAAATACTAATTAGCTAATAAGATAAATAACAGTAAGGAAATCCAGGTAAGTTAAAAATGTGTAGTTGTGGAATCAAAGTGGTTTAAGATTTTGTAGTCTTCACTGCATTGGCTTGCAGGCTTGAATTCATATTTTGGCTGCTTTTTTTGGCTGCTTTACTTTTTTTTTTTTTTTTCCCCCTCCCTTTAAAAGGCTGGAATCAGCAAGGGAGCCCTTAAGTAGGTTATTTATACCTTAGAATGTAATTAAAATTTCAGAAGCAATCATTTTTGGAATTGACTTACAGTTGATAAGTTATGGGCCTGACCCAAGACTAAAAAGCTACCATTGAGTTCAAAAGCTGATTGAGCCAGGGCTCAAGTGGAGAATGAAAATGCTTATGTTAGACAATATGCTCAGGTTTTAAAAAAAACCCAAACAACCCAAACCTAAAAAATACCAAACAAACCCAACACAAAAACCCAGAAAAGGGAAAGTCACAGCATTTGGATTCACATTTTTCTGATCTGCAAAAACGGGATGGCATTTCAACACTTCCCAAGTTTGAGATTGCTCAGTGGTAGGATTCTGGAGCACAGTGATCTCTAGTAAGAGAAAGTAACTATAATTACAGCTATATTTTTGTCTGCCAAATTTTAGAAAAGATCTGATCATTGTAGATAGCCTGTAGTATAGGAAGTTGTGCTGAGAGAATGGAGATCAGTACTTGCTGCAAGCAGCAAAGGTTTTATTTCCCTTCTATCAAGGAACTGAGAGGAAGCCACCACAAATTTAAAGCATGAGTATATATGTAGAAAAAATAGCCTGAAAATCATCTAGTGATTTCTTCAAATCTCAATAGAAGCATGAAATGCTATCTCCATCCAGTTCTTACCTGTCCCCTTGCAACTGGTTTATGTCTTGACCAGAAAAAAATCACAGCACAATTGATACCATGTATTTGCAACTGTTGTGATGGATTTCAAGAAGTACTCGTACACTGGGAGGCTTGTGAAATGATGTAAATAAGGCTTGTGAACGAGCACTATCATGAAGATTGTAGTTTTTTAAAAATGGAAATGAAAGGTAGGTTCATTGAAGTGTTGGTGAAAAATTTAGGGAACCACTGAATTGCAAATGCTAAAAAAAATCTGTCTTTTCAAGAGTGTGAAATGATGTGGTTTGATGCAATTCTAGTGAAGCTGGAGGAGAGTGTCTTGTTGAATTCAAAGGCCTTTTGATTCAGGGGTGAACACAGCAGAAACAGTTTTCCAGCAACGTGGATGCTTCTCTGCTGTATGTTCACAGGCTGCACCAACACGCTGACAGGCAGGCACAGAAATGGCACTCTATTTGCCAACACCACAGAGTCAAAAAAGATGCACTCAGTAGTGTTTTTTGTTATGGGAGACAGTTTAAGAAGCCATTAAATAGTAATGGGGTTTGGAAGTGAAGCTGGCTGAAAGAGCAGGGATGTGAATGACATCTGTGGCTTTCAGAGCAGGTTATTAATACTGTGGGAAAGCTCACATTAACAGGTTAAAAAGGATCTTCTGTTAATGTTCACTGTCTTTAATTCAAGAGATTGTGTGGAGGTCTAAAGGTCGGTGTTAATCTTGTTCCAAGCTACTGATAGCTCCCTTGCTAGTATAGCAAATATTGCTGGAAATGACTATGTAGATGTTGCTATAAGAAAGCTTGAATTTTAATCTACTTTGCAGACATAGAAGCTTTTTGAACATTTATTGTTCAATGAAATGATGCAGTTAATAGTTGCTATCCCTTTGAGATTGCATTTTGCACTAGATGTCTCACTCTGGAGGTTTACAGACTTTACTTACGTAATTATAGATTTAGTGTATTTCTAGAGTTACATGGTTGAGAAATTCATTTCACTTTCATTTTTAGTTTCCATATATAACCAACAGGTGTTAATGGTAGGAATCACTACAGATAAAGTTAATCATTAAGATAGAACCTACTTGTGTGAGTATAGAGTGGACATGTCTTTGGCCTGAGCTGTAAGAGTAAGCTCTTGTTGCAGAGTTCAGTTCACCAAGGATATATGTGCACAATGTAAAGAAATGAGGAGGTGTTGCACTTTCACCGTGACCTAAGTTGTGTATGAAGCCCTCTGGGTGACTGTGAATTTGTCTCTTAGCGATTCCTCCACTAAAGGAGATGGAAAGAGCCTGCCTTATTTCTTGCTTTGTTGCGAGATATACAGCTTATTATCAAGAACTGATTACAATGTTTGTCTTTTTTTAAATTTATTTTATTTTTCCAATTTTATGGTTCTGTAAAGACTAGACGGTGTCTAACATATGTAGTCAGGTAGAAGCTGTATAAAGATTTTGGCCTTTGCTTAAAAACTCCAACAACCACAAATGCAACAACAAAAACCAACCAACCGCCCTCCAACCCAAAAACCCAACAAAAAGTCCCCACAACCTGAAATATCTTTTAATGCTTTACATTTGAGATATTCTGTTTCAGAACTTAATGTTAGTGAGACATTAAGATGTGTGACACTGGTGATCTAAACTATTGTACTGTTTGGGGACATATGGTATTGTTAATTGCAAAGTTATGAAGTCAAAAGAACTGTCAAAATGAATGGAGGGGTCATGGGATATTACATGCACAAGGATAATGTGTGTAACCTCTAGTTTACTCTCAGAGCACCTTTGAAATCTTAGAAAGTCATTGTTAGTTTTCAGAAACCTCAAAAGGAACAAAAGCTGAGCTTTGAAACAACAAAACCAGTCTTAGCAGAAAAGGATAAAGGAATTGAGTTAGAATTATCCTTAGTCAGTGCCTCAGCCACGGTAGTTGCCCATTATCTCTTGCTTGTATGAAGCTCTCCTTATAATGTGCAAACAGCCAAATACTCCTATGGAAGTAAGGAATGGGCATGACTACTTAATAGAGACTTGCCCCCATTGACAATTTTTCAGACATTTAATCTGTATAATCTGGTACAATCTGGTTTCACACTCTGGTTACTTCCTAAAATACAGAGGGATAAAGGAGAATGTAGTTAGTTCTACTTACTCAGGTGTAAGCATTTGGGAAATATTCTTGCATACAGGCGATTTAAATGATGTAAGCATTTTTGTAAACAGTTCTCACACACTGAGACCAACACATACTGTGTTGTATTTTTACCAGTCAGATTGCACGCATGGTGTCATTGCATTCAAACAAAATACCACCCCTCCCTCCCCCCCAAAACCCCAAAGAAATTGGAGGTGGATTGGGGGGCGGTGGGAAGAAACAGATAAGCACCCTAATTGCAACCCGGTTTTTCCAGATCACTTTTGTGTGGGCAACTTTTCTTGTGCCTAAGGAGGCTCTGAAAGTGGTAGATGTAAAGCTGAGGAATGCAAAGCAGTTGTTTGTAGATTGATAGGCACAGTAGAGAGCTAGGACTGATAAACCACCAAACTAAGCATTAATATTCCCTCTGCTCCCGGTAAATCAAATGAGGAAGGGTTGGCTTCTATTGCTTCTCTGTAACAGGCTGCTGATGATACAGAGTTGCTCGCTTCCAGTTCTCCTTTTTTTCATCCTGCAGGGTCTTATACATTTTCATGCCAATACTTTTCCTCTTGATTTACTGAGCTACTAAGCATTACCATCCTGATGAATTTCTGCATTTTAAAGTATTTTTTTTTTAAATAAAAAACCTCAAAATGATTTGACAGATTCATGAACAGTATGTCCTTTAATGGATGCTAGGTAGGGATACTATCCTCTAACGTCTATCATAAACAGCTCTGGATGCTGGAGAAGTTTTGGAAGAATGAACCACAGGAAATGGCTGGGCTTGCGTGCCCTTTCTAAATAGCCTGACCATAACAAACATGCTGGGCTAGACGGGCTGCTGATCTGATTCAGGAGGACATTTATTATGTTGAATATGCTTGTAGATATTTTGAGTTTGTTGACTTTTGATGTCTTTTGTCTCTTGTGATTCTTCTTGGTCTGAAATCCTGAAAACATTAGTTAAGCAAAGTTTGGAAACAAAATAGTTTGCCTTGCAGGAACATGCCCTAACCACCATCCTCTAGTGTTGTGATTTTAGCCTGCTTTGTTCTGAGCTGAGTAAGTAAGTATTTTATATTGAGTAGAACAGAACCAGCAGAAGATACAGAGTCATCCATCTCAAAGCACATTGTAACAGCTGCAGTGAAGCTTTGTGGAAAGGAGGTGTGAATGGTAGACTTGCATAGCTACAACTTCATCAGGCAAGGGAGGATGCATAACAATTTGAGCTGGCAAAAGAACTGCAGACCATTCCTGACTAGGAGCCACCACTTGTTTCTGTAGCAGTGAATGATGAAGGGGCTCAGTTCCTTTCAAACAGAGGGTTAAGTTAAACGGGAGTATTTAAAACCTGGGACAGTCCTAACTACTGATTCATTGGACAGAATGAACTGAGAATGGCAAAACTCTAAATTACCTTTAACCTTAATTCTTTAATGATGATTCACATTATCTTTGCTTACAAGTGAAATTTGGATAATTATTTTGTGATAAATAATTTAGATCCATTTCTACACAACGTGCTATAGGAACCCTAAACCTGCTGTGTATTAAATCAGTGCTAGGTTCACCCGGAGGTGACAATATATCTGCTTAGTCTGCACAGTTGCAGTATCTTATTACTTTATTATACAGCAGCAATGGTTATAGTAAGTCCTGCTTAAAAAGGACAGATATCCATTATTTGTGTGTTTGAAGTCTTTATTGGCTAAAAAGGCTTTGCTGAGCTATGTTTTATGGGAAGTTAAGCTACTAGAAAATTTAAAATGTCTTTTATTTTGGGGCGTTCCTACTAAAGCACAATTATAATTCTTTGCTGGCACATACACATTTCGGCGCAGCTAAAGGTCTGAACCATGGGCCAGTGAACTCAGTGAAAACCCTTAAATTAACATCAGTGGACTTTGGATCAGGCTCTTAATGAATGATTTATTAATTTTAAAGACCTTACTTAGCTTTAATTCCATCTTATTGACTTCCGTAATAGGCTTTCTTGACTTAATCTATCTTGACACTTAGAAAATATTTGTTGTTACAGGGTGTAAAATAACTAAATGTTTCACTTTTTCCTGCTATTAATTGCCACGACTTTTAAGAGCTGCTGTATATATTTTTGTTTTTAAAGTGTTCATTATGGCCACTGTAATTTGCACATGGAATAAAATACAGGTATCGTGCACATAGCATTAATGTTTTTGTTTTGTGATAAAGCAGAAATTATATATTACATTACTGAATTTAAAGCTCCTTTTTATTGACTACTGGAGAACTTATATTCAAAGGTTTTCTAGTGCAATTATCATTCTGTATTTTTTCAATATATGGTCAATTTAGAAATCTAGAAGAAAAGACAAGGAATTATATGTGCTTTAAATCTATTATTTTAGAGTTTATGCAAGTTATCTGCATATTTTTTACAATTCAAAAATAAGGAATCAGAAAAATTAATGTTTATCATAAAATACAGAAGCAAGTCAGTACTACAGTGGGCAGTCTCTGGTCTCTGACAGAGGGCAGTGAGACTTGTAGTCATGGCTAATAATTGCTTGTTGCTTTTTTTTCCTTTTTCCCCCCTTTTGTACGTAGGTGAAATGTCATCGAAAGTGCCAACCATTAAACTGAAAATTGATCCTCAGGATCTGCAGATCCAGACGTTTACAGTGGAGAAATTACTGGAACCATTGATAATTCAGGTATTTTAATATTGCAGGAAAAAAAATTATTGGATAATCATAGAGGGAAAGGAATAAGTCTGAAGAACTCTGGCTAAGGACGCTATTATGAAAGCCATACCCTCAACTTCTGTACTTGTGGTTTGACTCAGAAACTGTCTTCTTACAGATTTGATCATTTATGTAGTCACTTCCATTTTTGCAAATGCTACATGTTCTAGGTAGTTTCCTGTACACTATTATCTAGTGGAGGTTTAAATGTATAACACACTGCAAAAGAATTTCGAAAAATGAAAAGTTTCATGTTGTAATTAGTGGACAGAGTGGAAAAGCCTTGAAATATGTAGGTAATTTTCTTTATCTGAATTTTGAAAAGCATTGCATTCTGTTGCATTTTAAAAGAGATGACTTAAAAAGAGTGCATTTGTTGTATATTGCATGAACCTATATTTCTACTTTTGCTTCCAACTAAAGAAAACTTGGACTGGGTGATTTACAAAAATGCTTTCAGATTTGCTGTTAAAACTGTTGTTTGGGTGGGTTTTTTTGTTGGTTTTGGGTTTTTTTTTGGGTTTTTTGCTTTTGGGGTTTTTTTTGAGGAGCAATTTTTCTGCTTATTTAAGTTCTTTTTCAAGTATTCATTGCTTAAATATGCAGTGCTTAGTGTGTTAAAGATTCTCTCATTATCTCTGTATTTGTTATGGATTAGAAATGCTTTTTTAATACAATGGAAAGGACCTACTTGCAGAAGACCTGACCTTATTTAGCAATTCATGTGTGTAACTAAGAAAGTTCTAAAAGACCTCTGTAATAATGTTACAGGGTAAAGAATAGAAAGGACATCTTCTGTTTTGAAACTCGGGCTATTTTGAATTTTCTCTTCATTGTACTTAGAACAAAGATGCTGGAGCACCTGCATTTAATTAGTCAGTTACACACAGCACAAGGATGCCAGCTTATCTCTGTCCTTTGGCTTTGCTGGGATGTTGTAGATCAAGCCACATGTCATAGCTGCACACTGCTGATTTAGTATTGTTTTCCTGGTGCCAGAAGGTACGTTTACATGGCAGTCAGTGCTCTGGCTGCAGTTTATGTAGTTACAAAAAGGTGTGACTTCATTCAGAATTTTGTTTCAGTTGCTAATGCACATAGAATAATATGTTGTTTTTCAGGCTGTGAGGATAGTCAGGTATAATGGCTGTGAAGTATTTTCAGCGGTTGGTTGATGAAGCGGTTTCCAAGCTCTTTAAGTAATGCCTCTTACAAGATGATAACTTTTTGTTAAATAGATTATATTAACAATCGACAAATGAAACTTATACTGAGAGGATGACCGCTTTAAATAGAGCAAAGCCATATTGAATACTGTACTCTACCTGTTATTTTATTTATATACATGTAAGAATTGGGGATGTACAGTTTATTAAAACAAGCCAAGGACATATCTACCAAATTTTCTATCATTTCTGTTTTCTAAATTTTCAGCTTCTCTATTTAAAAAAAAATAAATAAAAATAAATGTTTTAATTAAGGCCGAAACACTCTAGTATTTTAATTGGACAGATATTAAAGAAAACAATATTTTTTTTTCTTGTACGACTTGAGGTCTTCATTTGACAGCACTCAGCCACTTAGATACATGGCAAATGTTGTTATTCCAGGAACGCACTTCTTTTCACACACATGGTTCTGATGACATCTTTCTTTCTCTGTCCTGGGAGCCAGTCCTTTGCCTGCTGTTTCCCTGGGCTTGCCAAGGGGTGGTGACAAGATGCAGGGGAACAGTAAGATTGTAATTAAAGAGGCAGCACGTAATGATCGGAGGGAGGAGTACAGAGATGAAAGATGAGGACAATAAAACGATTTGGTATGATGGTTCTCATGTTCATTTGGACTTTCATGTCAAAAAAGTCCTTTCTTTATTCCAGAAGTGCTGTATGTGCTCTAAAAGCTTGGAAAAGTGAAGAGGTACTGATTATGCTTTAAAACAGTTCTAGGAAAGTTGCTTTTTAAAATCAGTTAATTCATTGAAATAAATTTCTCATTAACAAATAAAGTTGTATTTTTCCAGTATGGAACTCTGGCCTCTCCCTAACTCGTCCGATTTCTTTTATTCATTTTTCATTATAATCTTTGACATTTCTTCTCTTACTTTTGCCTTGATAATGTTTTCCTCTGTTACTCATTTGTCCCTTCTGGAAGATTCTTATTTTCTGAAAGTAACCTTTTCTTTTTATCATTCCTTCATTTACATCAGTTATGAACTGGACTGGCTCTCAGTCATTTTGCCTGCCTTTATTTCTTTTTGCCTGGGTGTGATTGACACTGTATAAAACCTCAGTTAACAGTTCAGTGGTTTGTGAGAAGTTGTAAAGCTGGAGCATTGTGTGTGGATGGATTATAAAATTAGTTTCAAAGTAGTAGGGATAGATGTTTTGATAGGCTGCATTTTAAGACCTTCTCGTGTGTACCAGTAGGTCAGACTGTGCTCAAGCAAGTGGGTATTTTTAGAGGATATGAAGAAATGTAAATTTTGGCCTGAGTTTTGCAGGATCAAAGAAACCTGACAAAACAAAGAAATGCAGTTCCCAAACAAAACAAAGGAGCCATCTAATTTTAATTTTTGTTTATTTATTTATTTATTTTAAAGCTCTTCTCAATCATCTTTAAAAAGCTGGAGTCTGTTAAAAATGGAAATGCTCTGGTTCAAAGAGATTATGATTTTGGTGTCTGTTCACTCTCTCAACCTTAATGCTTTGTTTGTTTTGTAACAGAACTGTGGAAGGGAAACTTGCATTTTGAATGGGAAAGAAATGGATAAAATTTTCAAAACATAAAAGCAGAGATTAAAACTAATACTCAATGAAGGATGATTGAGATGCTGGAAAGGCAATAAATGGAAACTGATCTATGATTAGAAAGAGAATCAGACCAGTCACAGATAAAAATGAATAGTATTATGCTCTGGCCCAATTCACTTGGCAGCTGCTGTTTTGAACACAGTTTAACTTTGAGATTTATGTTCAAATTTATTTGTTTAATAATCTTGTAATGTTCTGGTGTGGAAGTGGAAGAGGCAGTGGGAGTGTTTGAGCTTTTCTGTAGTCTGTCCTAGCCAGTTATGTTAAGTTTTAGAGCAATCATTGGGTTAACAGCATCAATATGGGAGAAAATTAAGGCAAAACCAGCCTATATGGAAATAATTTTGTAAAAGACTTTTCTAGATACTATGCAGTTGGCAGTGGTGATTGCTTGAAAACTGTGAAAACAGTATAACACATTGTTTTGTATAAAACCCTCTCTAATTTGGAAGCTTCTTCATCCTTGGTGTAAAACAATGCCCCTAACTTACGATGTTTATGGGGTTGTAGGAGCAGCAGTCTCACTGCATATCCCTCTTCACCTCCCAAATGGTGGCCTGACCCAGGGTGGTAAGTTCAAATAGTGCTCTGCAGGGCTGTGCAGAGATAGTGGCTTATATATTTTGGAAGTGGCAAAACTGCATTAGTGCAATTCTGTGTCCAGCTGTATAAATTGTACTCTCTAGGGCAGGTACTGATAGCTGCACTCTGTTTCCTTGGTATTGCAAAATAGTTTTTTTAATCTGGTCCAATTAGTCCTCACCAGAATGGGTTCTCTCTGTCTGTGGCCTTCATTTTATTTTATTCCAGGTGCTTTGACGACATCAGTTTTGAAAGGAAGGCTTTTAAGTAAAATTCCCTATTAGTGCATCTGGCACACTCAAAGTGATAGCTGTCAAAATTGACATCATTTGGCTGACAGCTGCCTTGATGTAAATTGGGTGCATGCTCAAACAAACAATCTTTCTTTAATTCTGGGCTTTTGTCAGAGATGTGGTCTGTCATGGAGCAGTTAGTGTAAAGCAATCAGTAGATCATAAAGCATTTTCATTCACACAGCTGATGTCTAATTGTCATCATGCCTGTGCTAGATTTACTCACAAAATATAACAATTAATGTAATGGAAAATACCTTCTTGCTTTATCTCATCCTCAGACTGAAGTCTGTTTAATCTCTTTACTATCCTATGTAACGATTACAGTTTATGGCTACAAGAGACAGGTAAATTTTACAGGATACATAGAAATGTCACAGAATCACAGAATGATAAGGGGTTGGAAGGGACCTCTGGAGATCATCTAGTCCAACCCCACCTGCCAAAGCAGATTCTCTTAGAGCAGGTTGCACAGGAATTTATTCAGGTGGATTTGGAATGTCTCCAGAGATGGATATCCCCTCCTCCCCCCGCCCCCTTCAGCCTAACAAATAATGGCAATAAGAGGCAACAACAACATGATTCAGCTTTGCAGCTGTGATGGCATATGGGCTTGAAAAATGTCACTTTCAAAAAACAACCTTGTGCCACTAGTACAATTCTGTTGATTCTCCTGGAGATACAAAATAACCTCTTTAGAATAATTTCCACTGAATGTTGGGAGACCTGCTGCACATGGCAATAAGGTGTTAATAACTGGGAAACACAGTCAGGTATGAGAAGGATTAATGGAGCTATGTTTTTCTGTTTTTCTTATAATGATGTCATTTTGACTGTGGATTCTGCCACTGCAGTACAAGCAATGTTGACAGTGGATCAAAAGGGCACTCTGTATTAGCTACTGTGTAGCTCAATTATTTCTGTGTAGGATCTGCATAAAATTTTTGCATTCAACATTGGGATTCTGTGTTAGAGAATTCAGAGTAATTTTTCTGTATTCCTTAATCTTCATGAGCCAAGAACTATCTATCAAATTTTAATTTGATTTTGAGATTGGAAGCTGCCTCTGATATTTCCTGGCAGTGATGCTGAGAGTGGAGGGTCTCACAGTTGAGAGTTTTCACTTGCAGAAATGATTATTTTTTTAATATTTCCCCATTTGTTGTACTTCCTTTCATTTTCCTCCAAAACATATGAATGAACAGTACATAAAATAGTATTTTACATAAAAAGAGACTACAGTAAAACTCAGAGAAATCGAATATGTTGTTTCTTGAGAATGGTGATTAAATAGTTTAGTCGTTTTAAAAATGTCTTTTACTTAATAGGTTTTTTTTGACAGCTACTAATTTTTTACAGTATTTTCTGTCTTTCATGCTGGAAGTATCAGCCTATAATCTCTTTAACTCACTCTTAAAAAATATGGTCATTGAAACTGCATTAAATGCTCTAGAAATAGTGATACAGGGCTTGTAGAAATAAAAGATTAAGATTCTTATTCCCAGCAGATTCTCTACCAGCTGCCTGATTTGTGTGCAATAAATAATTTCATTGACTTTCTTTGATCCACAGTCACAAAAACACCCAGGACCTGTTTAACAATCTGAGCCAGAGTTATTTATGTTGCTGTCTGTGAGACACACCAAAGCAGTTGATGTCAAGTGGCTGGTCCCTTCTCCCCCGTCAAATTTCATGCAAATGATGTAGAGGTCAGGGCTTCTGTCTTTCAAAGATGTGTTTTTAGAAATGCTTCCCAGTGGTTGTTTGCCAGTTAGTTTTAAAAATGCTGATTTATGAAAAGCACTAAAGTATGTGAATTCATGAACAAGGCCTAAAGGTGAGCTGGGGCCCAGCCACTTCTCCTTGTGCACCTCTGGAAGAAGCCCTTTCCCGTAGACCAGCTCAAACCCCAAGCTGTGCTGGAGCCATTAGCTAAGTTTGCCTGCTGGACTGAGAAATTCATCCACATCTTTTGCTTTGCTTATACAATATTGTTGATGATTGGGTTACCATTTAACAAAATGAAGCGATTTGATAAAATGTGTCCCTTGAACTCTGAGACTAGATCTGTACTTATATTATAGCATCCTTGTTCTGGCACAGAGAACAAGGATAGAAGGAGGATTGAAAAACATCAGTGACCTTCATGAAAATAAAGTATGTTTAAAGATATCTATATAAAACTTTTCTTTTAAAATCTTTGAGAAATTTTTCGTTGGTGTGACAGCTCAAGCAATGCCTTAGAGAATAGTTCTTTATGGATGTTGAAGTGCTTTGGTCAAATGCATAATTTGGACAAAGCTGCAGTAAACATACATTATGAGTGAAGTGATGTACAATTTTAATGTTGAGAGGCCCCCTGAGAATTTTGAGGTGCTGACTTCTGCCCACAGCAATCCTCCTTTGTAAGAAGAGAAAGCATTTTGAAATGTATCTATAGTCATTTTGGGTCTTTGCTTCTGAGATAACTTGGGAGATTTAAGCTGGAAGTATGGGAGGATTCAGCACTGATTATAATTCTTGCCTTGGCTGAAGCTTCCTTAAGTAGCATTAGTAATGTTTCTCATTTTATTTTTTTTTTTCCATGAGGAAATATTAAAATAAGTGGTGTCAGGAGTTTACATCACAGTTAATACAACAGTGAGATTTCTGTTGACTTTGCTTTGATGCTACAGAAAGAAGAATAGGAAGATGAGGAATATTAAGTAAAATTATCTGTCAAATTTGATTCAATACTTTTGCCATTTTCAGAATGTATGCTGACCTTGGCTGTCCCTCTCTATAGCTGGGGGAATCCCATTGCTTATTCTCAACTATATTAATTATATTAATTGTCTCTTATTTCTTTTAAATATAGGTTACAACACTAGTGAACTGTCCACAGAATCCTTCTAGTAAGAAAAAAGGTCGTTCCAAAAGAGCTCGTGTCTTGCTGGCTTCTGTGGAAGAAGCCACTTGGAATCTGTTGGACAAAGGGGAAAAAATTGCAAAGGAAGCAACTGTGTTTAAAGAGGAGCTTCGTGCAGCACTTGCTGATGTTCAGAAAGAGAGTGAGTATCTGACAAATAATTTAGGCACCACAAGGAAATTACCTTAACCATGTAACACTGGTGTCAACATGAAGCTAGGATAACCATAAGAAATATATTTCAGTGTGCACGTCTGAACTTTGTTGTCTAATTGTATGTTCTCAGGTATCCCTTTTAAGGAGATAAATTGTGCAAGCAGTGTCCCATTACAGGAAAACACTTATATCAGTGGAAGTTTTGTCGTAGTGGTTTTGGTTTTTTTTGTTTGTTTGTTTGTTTTTTACAATGAAGATGGGATGCCCCTTGTTCATTTCAGTGGCTGGTAAGCATGGATTCGAGTTAACGCATGCTTTAATGTGGTTCTTGAAAACAATTAAAACTAGTTAAAAATTTGCAAACAGAAATCTTCCCTCTTTCATGCAGTAGTGAAGATGTAATTTGGTAAGTTGTAACACTCCTGATTTGAGACTTCAGTAGAAGGAAGGTGGATTCTTTAACCTACTGTAAGGGTCATCCCCTCATGATAGAGCAGCTCATCTTTGTTGAGTTTTGTTATATTCTTTTTTTTCATGACTTATCTCCCTATTTCCAACCAGGCTCCCAGAATAGGACTAGGTTTTGTGATCTGCTCAGAACTCTGTATTAGACACTTTATTTCAACATTTTTGTTAGTTTTTACTCTCTCCATTGGTAATCAGGGCCTTTTATGTGAAGATGAAGGTCAGACTCAACTAGCAATAAACTGGATGTCAGACATCCAGAATGTCTTCCTGCAGAAATCATCCTTGAAAACTGACTCAGGAGAAGGTTTCAGAGGAAAAAGGCGACAGATGAGTAATGCTTTTAGTGCCTGGTCATGTGAGAGTTATGTCCTTTTATTAGTGCTCTGTGAATTTTGTAAACAAATGGTTCCCAGTGGTTACCTGGAATCAGATTAAGATTGCCTAATGAAAGCCTTCCCAAACAACTAGAAGCAGGCAAGTGAAGAACGATGGTCTGTATCATGAAGTTATTGTCAGGCCATGTTATTGAATGAGCAAGCAACCAGCCTGGATTTTATCAAGGGGCAAAGTGAGCTTCAGTTGCCTTTTCACTACTGAGCAGTGTGGTCTATGTTCTTAAGTCATGTGGCAACTCGTGCCTGAAGGACTCTGTGTTAACCATTGAAATCAGGTCTTTGTCCCCCTGCTCTTACTAAGGTTGCAGCCTAATGAAGATTTTTTTAAAATTTAAATCTTCTCTTTTGTCTTCCTCCATGAACAGCTGGGCCAGTTTCTGCTGTTGTTCAGAGTAGTGCTTAATAGCTGTTGGCTTCCTCTGGATCCAGAGATGGCTGTATTTTAGAATTTGATATCCACGTATAGTGTCTGAGGTACCTTAAGGTCCTTTGTGATTAAAAGTGTTATGACCTGCAAATATCATTGTTATCTGTCACACACATTGGCTAAGGCTTTTAAAAAAATAATTCATTTTGGAGTACTCTTAAAATGTTAGCCCATCCATTCCAGGCAGATAGCACAAGACAAGAATAAAAAATATTGGTTTATATTGATTTTTATACGTAGATAATATAAAAATATTTCACATTTTCAATTTGTTTATTGATTCTCAGCCAAGACCAGAGATAACTACAAAAATAAATAATACATAAAGTAGATTATATACACCTCATACATTTTAAAAGAAAGTTAAGTCCGTGTTATCACCTATCATTATGCAATGACAAATTGAGTGTTCACAGCCCATCTTCCTCCAAGGATTTGCCAAACCACGCAGGTTAATTTTAAGAAGTAGGTGAACAACTGTAAAATAAATGGCAGTATGTTAATTTTGCAGATATTTTTAGTCCTTTGCAACTGTGTATTATCTTTAATTTGGGGTTTGCCACATCATATATTACTTTATTGCCTGTTACTGAAGTCACATTCTGCTGCTGTTAAATGCCTCATGTTATTTACTTGGAGCTTGTGGAAAAGATGTGGGTCGTAAACTGTGCTTCCATGCAGTCACCTGCCATGCATGTCATAGCATATAGTATTTAATTTGCTGTGGGTGTATTTTTCTGTGGTGGCAAGTATTTTATTAATATGCTCTTACATAAATTGTTAATTTTTGCATGTGACCACAGCTTGTATTTACTGTGCAGTGGAATTTTGAAGGAATGCTCTAGATAATTTCACTTAGATGTGAAATTGTCACTCACCAACATCTGGAAAGAATAAATACTCTCTTACCTCTTCTCACATTTCAGCTTGTGTGAGTCACTGAGCTTGTTGAGTTGAAGACAATAACATGAGAATTAAATGCTTATTTCTTTTGAATTTCAATCGCCGGTGGGAAAATGCTGCTTTGTTACTTCTGGAGTTCATTAATAGGAGTTCCTTTTAGAGGAGTGATAGATTTCTTTCAAGCTGCTGTTGATAATCTTGTTCGTAATAATGTTTTGTGGGGAATAATGTTTTTTCTTTGAGTTTACTCCCAAGAAAGTACTTTTTAAGGCCTATGTTTATCCACATCTTGGTTCACGTTCTTCTGGAGGTCTGCCATCAGGCCGACCTCTGGGTGGTGGACGATGTGAATCACCCAGAAATCCACTAGCTTAGTAATTGACAACTGCCATGTTTTCTTGTTGAGCTGGTTTGGTGGGTGAAGCTTTGCTAAAGGGTACTTGTTATTCTTAAATAGTGTAATAAACCCAAATATAAGTAATCTGAAAAATTCTCACTGCCAGATTTCATGAATACAGCATTTTAAAAGAAATTGCTGTCCAACTCATACTGTGCTGTGAATCAACAGTAAAATAACTGACCCCTATACAAGGAAATAAGAAGCATTGTTCAACTGGGAATGCTTCTGATACTAAATGTCAGACTATAATTAACATCCTTATTCTGATTTACTCTCAGAGCAGAGCTTGGCATCAACTTCTAATCAGTTTCAAGACAAACCAGTGACGTACTTTATGTGGGGAAATGTTCTCTTAGGAATTTGCATTAAAAGTCAAGCATTGTACTTTGGATAATGATTTTTTTACATCAAGTTGGGATTGCTTGTAGTTCCCAAACAGCTGTACAGCTGTACATAGCTAAAATATTTGGTATTTATTGCCATTGCTTACTGACTATATATGGTCAGAAACACAACAGTTGTTGTCTGCGTTGTTTCTATCTATTGCAGTGACAATTGTTCATGCATTTAGCTGTTATCACGCCCAAGTGTGTTCCTAGATAAGCCTTTCATCAAGCATAACAGTGAACTGAAAGCAAGTTGCTTGCTGCAGTTACGTTTTGAGGCTGCAGTTACTCTTTAAAAGGAAATTAGAAAAAATTATTTGATGTGTCAAATGTCCACATTTAATGTCTTTTGACATTAAACAGGAGAGGCAAAACTTTGCTGGCATGGGAGAAATTAGTATTCACTGGCAAGAAATTGAGAATGTACTGTAAGGATATTTGCTAAAGTAAGGGGACAGTGATCTCTTATTATAAATATTATGTTGTTATTTGTTGCTCCCTGTCCCCCAAATCTTAAAAACAAGCTTAGCTTTCTCATCTTACATTAAGAGGTACATGTGTATGCTCTGCATCTAAGGGACTTCAATTCTGAAAGACAGAATTCAGATATTCAAGTGGCTCAAAATAATCTGTGCTGTATACCCTTTTCATCAAACCAAGAACAGATTGCTTGTAGGATATCTTCTGACTTCACCATCATTGGATCAAGTGTCCCTGAGTGGGAAAGGGAGAATGAGGAGATGGGTGTAAGGCATGAAGGGGGTGTGTGGTAGCTCTGATTACACATTAGAAAGAACTGTATGAGATGTGGAAGTGGAACTTCCTGATATGTAGCGGTGAAATAATTGCCATGCAACAGAATACAGTGGTATCTGAGCGGGGTAAGAGACTGTGTGGCAGGAGAAAAATGTCCTGTAGCATCTACAGAAAGCTATTGTGAGAATCTAACTTATTGTGGTATGGAGTATTGGAAACACACAGGAGATATTACTCTGACATTGATAGTGCCACTTCTGGATGGCTGAAGCAGAATCCTTTATTTGCTGTAGCAGATGGAGATGGTATTTCTGGGAGCAGAACAGGTGATTGTACTAGTGATTAGTATTGCTTAAGCTCTGGTTTTTATAAAGGGTAGGTTGTTTTGTGGTCTCATGTGACATTGAAGCCTAAACTTCTCTGCTACTGATTCTGTTTACATGTTAGTTCATGCCTCTGGAACCTGGTAAATATTGGTTGCAAATACTAGTGTAAATCAGAGTTTATAAGTTTTGTGTTACCGGTATAAACTGTTGATTTTTTTTTCTTTTCTTGAAGTTTGAGACCAGAAGGATTGAAATCCTCTCTTTTTACTAGGTCTGGTACCTCCCTTCCTCCCTCCCTTAGTCAATGGGCTCCCTTTGAGAACTTTATTTCACTGGAACTGTAAATCCATCAGACTCTAAGGGTGCAGTTCACAGAAATAAGTGACAGAACTGTCTTGACAACAATACCTCCATGTGGGAGGACACAGGAATGGCATAAAATTAACTGCATTCCATGTGGAATTCACACTGCTGCAGTTAAAAATAAAAAATGAGAGGAGAAAGGCAGATGTAAAAAAAAAATAAAAAATTAGAAGGGAGAGAAATGTGATACTTAGATAGGATTTAGTAGGAGAAAGAAAATCTATTCAAAGAAATAAATGAAGAAAGCGTAATTATGTTAGTCTTGCCTAAACCAATAGAGAACATTTAGCTGTTGCCTGTGTGTGATGTTGAACACTGTCTCTGAGGGGTGCTCACTGACTGCAGTTGGTGATATTGCTGCTAGTGTCTGTATAGACAGATCGTCTGCCCTCGGCTGGCAGCCCAGCAGAAGTGTGTGCCTTTTGTCAGCTCTTTGCTAACAGCAAATTTGCCAAGAGTCTTACAGTTGCCTTGTTTTTAAAGGAATCTTTATGTAAGTTTTTGGATATTTTTGATGCTGGATAAAGTGAATGGGTCCTCTAACTTTTTTTTTTTTTTTTAATTGCCTGTTCCTGAGCTGTATTTTTACTTTTCTCTGCTCAGGCATAGATTTTTTTGTAAGCACGCAGAGAAGTAGTCAGTAACTGATCAACTAATGGTAGTAACACCATTTGCTTATGAGTCATTTATCTGTGTGTGCTGAATAGACTCTTAGAAGTATCAGGCTTCCCATGATTATATAGTTATGATATATACAGACCTTGGTTCTTTGAATTGCTTCTCATTTGAATATCTAAAACAGTTGGAAGCTGTGAATACTCTCATCTTTCTGCTTTTGTATTTGTACCACTAAAAGGGCACTGTCTTTCATGTTTCATTGTTTGTGACAAATGTAATTATGGAAGAATATCCACTCGATGGGAATTACAATAAAATAGATGAAATTGCATCAAACTGTCATGCCATTTACTGCTTTGTAAGAAAGTTCTAACATCATGTTGTTGTTGGAGCTGTCATTTTCTGCTGCTTGTGCTCATGGCTCCTACCTTCCTAGGCTGCATCTCAGTGCTCTGTTTTGGGGTCATGATTTTATACTTGTTTGTCTGGCTATCTTATATTATCTTATCTTATGTCCAGCTCATTTCTAAGGGTTTGGTCGTATTTAGACCTTTCTGTCTTGTCTTTGCTCACGCTCCCTCACAGAATCACAGAATGCTTGAGGTTTGAAGGGACCTGTGGAGGTCTTTGCCTCCAAACCCCTGCCTAAGGCAGGACCAGCAGTCTGTCCAGTCAGGTTTTGAAAATCTCTAAGCATGGAGACTCCACAGCCTTCCTGGTTGGCCTGTGCCACTGCTGAATTACTCTCACAGTGGAAAAAAGTTTTCTGATGTTTATATAGGACCTCGTGTGTGTCAGTTTGTACTTATTGCCTCTTGCCCTGTCACTGGGCACCACTAAGAACAGTCTGGCTCCACCTTCTTTGCACCCTCCCTTCAGGTATTTATATATGCTGATAAGATTCCTCTGAGTTTTCTCTTCTCTAGCCTGCTCTCTTGGCCTTTCCTCATGTGGGAGGTGCTCTAGTCCCTTAATCATCTTCGTGGCTCAAGTACCTGGAAGATATCAGTGCTGAAATGGTGCTATTTTTACATTTTAGCACTATTTGAGATTTTGAAGTTTCTCAGGTGCTTGAAGGACACCCAAATCTGTAAGGCACAATAACAGAGACCTGGGCAAATAATGCCATGTGGGGCCTGTGAATGTATGGTTCAGCCTTGTGTTTTCTTCTTGTTTTTATAAACAATTCAGATGTTCTCTATGTCTAAAAGACCAAAGAAGTTAGTCCATAAGTAGTGGAACAAGAAGAGCCTGTCTTCCTTCAAATTTGCATCTCAGCACTTCTGTAGATTTCTTTGAAACTTAGTAGCTGGTGAGCTTTTACTGCCAGCCCCAGCTTGCCGTCAGTGAAGGCTTTAACTTTTTCCTTTTCCTGACTTCTTATTTTAATGGGAAAGTAGTTAGCTAGCTTTGAAGATCTTAATCTATGTAAAAAATTTATTGGAGTTGGTTAGAAAGTTCAAAAGTTACCAGGTGGCCAGTCAAGCAGTGATGATGTTAATTTTAGTGTCTTGGGAAATAGCATCTGTGTGATGCTTTAGTCAGTATTTGTGAAGAAGAATCCTGTGGGACCAAGGTGGACAGCTCTACACTCATTCAACTTAATTGCAGAAAAATTTTTTTGTGTTTCATGCTTCCTTGTCATATTAAGACGTTGTGTGTACCACATTCCTGGTTTTTTGCAAATGCTTTCCAGAATCTGACAGTTATAATGGTCTGAATTCATACCACAGTGTACACATTCCAAATACATAAAACCCCATCTGATGTTAACTTGTACTTTTATAGCCTGAAAGACAATATGTTAAATTTAAGATATTCCAGACCAATAATTGGCAGGACAGACAGATGGTAATTAAAAACTACGAAAATAAAATGGAGGCAGTGTTTTTTATTCACTGACATCGCTTGTTCTCATAAATCCAGAAAGTTTTCTTCCTATTTGAAGTCAGAAGAGAAATGAAAGGGCAAGGATTTTAGTTTTATGATAGTGTGATGCACTGTATTTCCCATGTTCTCATTAAGGCACAATGCATTTTCTGAGTTAGGATCTAAAATTCCTACTAAAATTTCCCAAATTGCTATTAATTTATTAACTTTTGTAGTAGTCACCCTCAAAAATACATCTGAAGATATGTCTGCAAGTAAGCATGATTTACTGTCTCTGTATACTTCCCCCTGCCTCATATTACTGAGCTTAAATCAGTGCTTTGGAAATACCTCTCTCATCTGGAGAGGTATTTCTGTCCCTTGCCGATGGGGAAATAAGAACCCTTAAAAATTGGTTGTTCTGATTAATATTTTATTTTTATTTCCTGTAGTTCTATTTGTTATGATGTGCTCAGCTATAGTTCGTTATCTCACCAACTAGTAGTAAAAAGGTCTAATTTGCAGTTCTGAGCACAAAAAAGTTGGGATTTTTTAGTTTCACTCTTTTGTGATGTAGTAGGTGCTAGAATCAGAGCTCAAATTAGTGTGATTTTAATTTATGGTGTTAGCTAAGTATGCACTTAAGATGCATGATTTGCATAAAGACTTCAACAAATCCGAGAGAAAGCTAGCTAGGTTTAAGGACAGGTGTTCCTGGAAAATGGGAGAGTTTCAGCATGTTGGAAGCATTCAGTGCTGAGAATCAGTCCAGTGCTATCTCAGGTACTGGAATGGGGACTCTAGGAGTTGGCAGGTTTATTTCTATAGCATTTGCTCAATATTTTTCTCAAAGGCAGTTTCTAGTAAGAGCAGTAAAACTTGGGTTTTTTCCAAATCTTGAGAAATTAAGTGTCCTGGTTTCAGCTGGGATAGAGATTAATTTTCTTCCTAGCAGCTACTGTGTTTTGGATTTAGTATGAGAATAATGTTGATAACACATATTGCTTTAGTTGTTGCTAAGTAAGGATTGTATTAAGTCAAGGACTTTTTCAGCTTTCCCCGGAAGTGGAGAGGAAGCATAGACTGGATGAACTGGCCAAAGTATATGAAGTGTTGGCCAGGGAGCAAGAATCTGTGATCACTGCTTGAAATGGGCTGGGCAATTGATCACTGGGTGGTGAGAGCAATTGTATTGCATCAGTTACTTTTGTATATTCTTTTACCATTATCATTATTATTATTATTATTTATTTTCTCTTCTATTAAACCATCTTTATCTCAACCTGTGACTGCTTGTGGTGGTAGTGTTTGTTCTTTTTTTTTCCCTCCCTCTTCTTCCTACCTTACTTGGGGGACGGGTGGAAAGTGTGTAGTGGGGAGTGAACATCTGCGTCATCCTCTGGGATCTGGGCTTAAACCCAAACATGAAGTCACATACAGAAGCAGTCTGGCAAACTCTGGTGCACTTGAATGTTTCCCAATCAATTCTGACTGAGGCAGCACATAGAAGTCTATCTGTGTAACTACAGGAAATCCTTTGTTTGCATGTATTTCTATCAATATGCTTTAATTATTGATTGTGTATATTTTGTACAAACCTTGTTGCCTAGTTCTTGATTTGAGGATTCCAAAGCTTATAAAAACCCCCACATGCTTGGTTCAGGTAGCAAAACTCTTTGTATGACTTCAGCTTTTGACTTTACTACCAGACAGCTCTGAAGTAGACCTGCCAATAGTGTTCATGCATGAGTCATGTTCAGAATTCTTGCCTTTGAGTGAAGCTACACAGTGCTAAAGTTAATGTGAATTTGATTTCAGCTGGCAATATTCTCTCCTTACTTTTGGTCAGAATTTGGAGAACAAAATGAAACCAAAACTATGTGTTGGTATGCTCTCTCTTTCTGTGTAGAAAACTTCCATGATAAAATGACTGCTTGGAAAAACGTACCCTATTCTTATACAAAGAGGTAATTTAGATATAGGTAGAAATAACATTGCCTAATAAACAAATGAGTTAACTCTGGAGCAATGTCAAATTTTTAAAATGCCATATATTTCTTTACTGTTACATCTGAAATCCAGGATGTACTTAAGGCTGTTGTCAACAAAGGACTAGCTTGATGAACATGTAGTCTTTTACTAGCTGCATCCATCTACTAATGGTGTTTCCTAATTTTAGCATAGCTGAAAGTATTCATTTTTGTGACTTTTGATCTGACTTTGGTTTCCAAGTTGATGTAGAGGGTCAAACATTTATTTTAGCAGTTTGTGCTTGTGTGACAAGAATTTTCTAGTGCTGTTCTGACTTCTCTCAAGGTTGTGCCATCACTAGCAAAGATCCCCAGGTGATAATAGACTTTGAAATGCTTTTAGAAATGAGTGTAATGGCATTTTTTTTCTCAGGGTAAATCTAGGTGACAGACTGCTGAAAGTAAACTTGGGTGTTTGTCGTTGTTGCTCTTGTTAAATTTCATTTGCAAAATTTCATGTTGGAGAACAATATATCGTTGCCTGCTGGCACAGTCACTAGCTCCATTGCATAGATTTCACATATTTTATGTCTGAGTCAGATCTTTGAGAGTACAAGATTTTCATTCCATTAACTTATATTTATAATGAGAAGAACAATATTTGATTCCCTTCTCTGACCAGAAATTATTTAATATCAAAGACAGCAAAGTATGTAGTAGTATAAAAAGCAGTGACTAGAAAAATTTAACATAGCACCCCTGGCCTTGCTGTGTACAGTTAAGAGTAATGGGATGATTGCCAAGGGAATTATTTTAGAATTAAATGATTCAAAAGAAGAGAAAGGGAACATCATTCAAGATGTGGAACATACTGCATGATATGTAGTAATTGGCCTTCATTTCAAGGCGTTCGGGCAACAAAGAGATGCCAAATTTATTAGCAATACTTGAGACTTGCCAAAGAACTGATCGAGTTTTAACTATTTTTTTTTTTGCCCTGTGTATCGTGTTATAGCCTAAGACAATTTATGTCTTCATTTTGCAGGTCAAGCCTTGAAGGTATCAGCAGAAGCATTTACCAGTGATCCCTGCTATCTGCCTAAGAGGCAGGCTGTTGTCCAAGCAGCACGATCTCTGCTTACAGCTGTCACAAGGCTTCTCATTCTAGCGGACATGGTTGATGTGGCATATTTACTGGAACATTTAACTGTGGTGAGTAGAATTTGACTTAACTCAGACTCCCTCTAGCCATAGAAGTGTCTGCTGATGGTTCTTTCTACGTTGAAAATTCTTTTTCTGCTTGGGAATTGCAGATGTCATACACATAACAACTTGGCAATTGGTAAAATTGTAGGTTCTAGATGAGATATGTAGAACCAAGAAGAAAAAAAGTCCTCTAGCTCAACATGTTTGACCTGGGCAAGCAGATGGTTATCCATAAAATTGTATTTTAACTTATTTTTATTTCTTTTTTCCTATTTTCTTACTTGAATTGTACTTGCAGCTTTTTATGCATGAAACCCTCTTGATGTTTGTGGTAATAGTAGAGAATAATTTATTTGTAGCAAATCTTACTTGGTGGACTTTTATGTGGACATTTACAGAGGGAAAGAACTGAAGGGTCTATCCCTGTATTCAAGTCAGTTAGTGGGAGAGATCAGCTAAAAGGAGAGAGAGAAGATGTGTGAGAGAGGCCTCTGGCAGTTCCCCAGCTCCAGCTATGTATTTGTACATTGCAGGCAGCAGACTAGGAAATCCTCATGTTGGCAAAGCTTTAAAAATTGTGCAGTAGAAAATAGTCTCTAAAAGCCACTTAATTTTTTTCACTGAAGGGAATAATGTGTTTCAGAAGTATCATAATAGTGCTATGTTTTGGGTCATCTTTTTTTCCCACCTTGCTCTATACAGAAGGGATCATTCTTCTATTCCCATGTAAGACCAACCAGTGATTGCTATATTAGGCAAAATGTCCATGCTTCTGTTGTTCAACACCAGAATATTTTCCTGTCTACATAGTAAACCTGAGTTCCTTTAATGTCAGCCATAGTGTCCCACATGTGCAAGCTTCCTCCCTTTTTTGAACAGTGTGATTTTAATCTTATCAGCATAATGTGTCTGACAAAAAAAATGTGTTTACTATTTCTTCTCTGGCTGCTTACTCCATTCAGTCTGGTGTGTGTCCTGCTGGGAGGAGCGGGGGATTGTTCTGGCTTTGCTTCCCTCCTCTGACATCTTAAGTAATGTGTGAAGGACTGATAAAAGTTCAAAGTTTTACTGACTTGTTGCTGTTTCAGGGCAGAGGTGTATAATCAGTGCCACCTCTAATAATCCCTCGTGCCACAAGAGGGCCCACTGACTTAAAGGGGACCGTTTTGAAGCAAGTTCAGTTTCATGAGGATAGGGAAATAAAAAATTTAGTTCCCAATCAGAGTAGGATCAGTATTTCATAATAAAACAGTGCTGTGTGAGTTTCAATGTTGTGTTTGAAACATTGACAATTGTCTGACTTGCAGAAGCTTCAATGTTGTTACATTTGTATGATGTCAGCTCTAAGAGGGTTGGCCTCTTACATGTCTTCTATGTTTGTGGAAAATTTTTGTAAATTATGATGTCTTTCATGAGTAGCCAATTACATTTTTACATACATATTTTCATAATCCTAGATGTACCCTTCTAAATGGTTTTCAGTATTTACATCAGAGAACTAAAACTGGGTAATTTTCTTTCCTAGAGTTTCAGTATTTCTGAGCAACCATATAACTCACTTCATGATTTCCTTTTGAAAATGAAAACTAACAATAGCTGAAAATCATAAAAGAATGCAAAGTATCATTCAGGAAAAACTGCAAAGAGTGCAATTAAATTCTCTTCTTCCATACTTTAATTTATTTCTCTTGATAGGAGTGAGAACTGAATTCTTCAATTGACTCTTAGAATAAATTAGCGTGGCATAACACTTTCCAAAATGCCTATGTAAAAAGATTCACCCCAGTCCTTAGAGGAAGGTGGTACATCTTCCATATGTATTTAGTGCTGAACTCGCCAACAGTGGTATTAGCCGTAATGGTGTCTTTTTATGTTGACACCTAATTAGGAAATTAACTGAGAAGATAGAGTAATTTCAACATATGCTATTGAATATCCTTCAATTTATTACAAGTTTTGGTCATGCCTAACTGAGTCAGATTTAAATGCAATTAAATATTTTAATGAGTCTCAACTCTGCTCTTTTCAAAGCGCTTAACTTTAGTTATTGTATTTTAAAACTCCCTTAGGAATCCAGTTTTTTCCCGATGTGAACTTGCTCCAACAAAAAGATGTGTTCTGACAGTGGCTGCAGCATAGGAAGTGGACCTTGTCTTTGCTGTATGTTTGCATGCTCATATGATTTGAAAATCCTCTCTCTTGAAAAGTCATCAGTTTTTCTTTGAACTTGTTTTAATACTTCTACGCTCTTCATGAAGACATGGATGTTACAGCTATTATTAATCATTTAAGAGATGAGAATTTTCATTGTCTTTAATTTCCATAACTGAGCTTAACAATTGTCATATAATAAAATGAAGAAATTGAGAAGACTGAGCCGAAATTAACTTCAAAAATTAAAAAAAGAAGTAACAGTAGAATAAATTACATGAAGATTCTAACCAAGAAACTTCTTTTGTTTGTATGTATAAAATGAAAGATAGTCCAGTGTCACCAAAGAACTCTACAGAGCATTAATCAGATCTTATTGAATATGCAAGTATTTCAGGGGCAATTTTCTATTTATGTACCTACTATTTTTCAAACCTATTTATCAAAGAGTACAGAGAGTTTTTGGTCTTGCTCACTTAGTAAAGCTGGTTAATGCCAACACTGACATTCAAAACATGTGAAACCATACTTAATTGTACTGACAGAATGCAGTCTGGATCATTAAACTTTAATTTCCTCTCTAATCTGTGAATTAAAATAGAACAAAAAAATAGAAAGGAAACAATGACAATGTGAGTAGCTGTCATATAAAGCTTTGTCTAGTGTTACCTGTCACATCTGTCACATCACGCATTTAAACTGAAAGAGGGGAGATTTATATTAGATCTCAGGAAAAAAATTTAGTGTGAGGGTGGGTGGTGAGACACTGGAAGAGGTTGCCCAGAGAAGCTGTGGCTGCCCCGTCCCTGGAGGGGTTCAAGACCAGGCTGGATGGGGCTTGGAGCAACCTGCTCTTTTGGGAGGTGTCCCTGCCCAGGGCAGGGGCTGGGACCTTGATGATCTTAACATCCCTTCCAACTCTAACCATACTATGATCCTATGATTTGCCATTCCAAGTGTAGTTAGGAAAAAACCAAGAACCTCAGCTACATCCTTAAAGTTTACATAGGCTGAGTATTGTTTTCTGTGTGCTCTATGTAGACTTCAGACTGTTTTTGACTTCTGTGTAATAAAATCTTTACATTAAACAGAGTATAATTCTGAAAATAATTAATATTTCTGTCGCAAAAAACATCAAACTGCAACTTTTAAACTAGAAATAAGAGGTCTGTCTATTTGGAAAAAATTTATAAACCTGGCAGGAATTTCACTGCAAATGTCCAAACCCATTCTTTTGTGTGCATGAGATTAGCTTCCCTGAATTTTCACTAATAATGTGGAGATAATTTTGGTTGTTTTATGGATTTTACAAGATCTTCACCCAGCAAAGTGTGTATCAAATGATGCACTTTAGAAGCCAGTACAACTCAGGGGCGGATCACATTCTGTCATAGTACGCTTCTAGTCATTTGTGGAATTTACAGCCTTATAAGAGTATGATGGTGCAGTGCAAACAGCAAGCTCATTTTAGAGTTGACTGAGAAAATGAGTGTGTCACACTGATAAGTTTTGCTTCTTTAAACAACTGAAATTCTTTTAAGCGGGGAAGAGTTTAAATAAATAGCTGTCTGTATCTGAGTTTCCATACTTGTTTTAGAGTTTGAAGTCTCTAGTCATAAAAGTGAGTTGTGAAAATGTAGTCAGATAAAGGGCTATCTCATGTATTGCACTCTTTGATTCAGAGCTGTATTATCAGCCTCATTTATTCTGGTTAGTAACGCTCGATATTATTTAAGTGAATTAACAGACTAATAGAATTGCTTGAATTTATTGATCAGAAGAGAGCAGCAAGAAGGTAACAAGTTCTGAGAATTTCATTCAAAGCGCATTGGCAGTCTGTCTTTTTCCAATCTATTTCAGATCATGCTGAGCCAACATGTTTTATCTGCCTTTTTTCCCTTCTTGTCATGCTTGTAGATTTACAGTTTCAGTCTTCATATTTTTCATGAATGCCTCAGACAGCGTGATCTTTATAAAACGCTTGCTTGAAGTTATTTAAAACTCTTGCCAGGAAAAAAAATGAGAATGGCTACAGATAAGAAGGAACTTGTGAACTTGGGCCCTGTGGGCATAGTGCTGTCTGTTCCTCCCTTCCCTGCAGCATATTCATCAGTATTAAAAGTGTTTTGAGCAGGAGCAAAACAGTGTGGTTACACAGAGGAAGAGAGGTAAGTCACGTCAGGCTTTCCTGCGCTTCAGATTTGGGTATTTGGTTCAACTTGCATAACCTATGCTTAGACTAGAATTTGAGTTGCTCCCTGCACTGCCATCTGACTGTGGCGATACTGTGGTATCATGCAGTGAAACATTAAAAAATGGGAAAAGGGCAAAAAAGAATGTGGGCTGCCCTGGGGCTATAGGGACAGGAGTCTTAATGACTCTCTTCTAACAAACTGTTGCTAAGGAATGGACTCCCCAGTCACTGCAGTTCTGTTTATACAATATCTGGTTTGTGTCTTAGCATGGGAATCGCTGGGAAAAAAAGCATTATCCTTTTCTTGCCTGTCAGAAAAATGTCTTTGAAGAGACTCTAATTGGGCAGCTTCAGGTACTACTGTTCCAGAATTTCTTTGAAGTGAGCAAGCCTGAAGGCTTCTAGGCCTGTTTTACCAAAGCTCAAGAGAACCAAATGGAATATAGTGGCTGTGTTTCCAAGAGAAAAACACAACTACTTGGTTAAAAGCACACTTAAATGAAATGGTTTGAAAACAAATCCAGTCATTGTTTCTTTGCACTGCAGAGTCTTCCCTTCGGTCTTACTTCTAGCTCAATACCTCTCAGCAGATTTTTGTCTGTAATAGATTCTTCAGTGTCATCTCCATGTGTATTGAAAACTTCGCTTTAATGTCACATCTAAGACTTAGGTGCGGGTCAGTTTCCTCAGGGATTTCTACTTCTCAGGAATTTCCTAGTTTTCCTTCTGCTGCAGGCACCCTGTCAGCTGTCTTTCACTGTGTCCTGTCCTACCTAGTATCCCAGAAGGCTCTCCATGGGTAAAGCTTGCTTAGTAAATTTGAGAGAGGATCATTTCCTTTTCTTCCAGAGTGTCATCATGGTTTCGAGTACAGTAGGAGCAGACCCTCATCCTTAGTGGTGGCAAGGCAGATAAATACACTGTCTTCCTCCCTACTGCTCAGCAGCTGCCTATTTAATAGAATCACAGGTTACAATAGCAAAGGAAACTCATGCCCATCTGCTGCATTCTAGAGAAGAAAAAAAAGGAAGAAAGGAAGAGAGAGAAAACAACAGGAGGGAATAGGATGCTTTCTTCAAACTGCTGCCTGAGAGGGAGTGAGTTTTGGCGTCTCTTAAAAACTGTGCATGTAGGGATGGGTAGACAGGGAAAGGAGGGTATCAACACTTTTAAATTATGAATTAAGAAAAAAAAGTTAAGGAAAAAATTCTTTAAGCTGGGAAAAGTTGCCTTAGATAACAGTGTTATCTGTCTGTATCCCTGAGATAATGAGAGGGAGTACAAGCAACAACCTGTCAGTTACACAAACCAGGAGAAAATAGTGATGAGAGCAAATATATCTGGACTCACTTGCTCACTTGATACAATCTGCACAATGAAGGTATAAGAAGAGGGGGAGTGAAAGAAGTAGAACTTGTTTTGAATGGATAACGCCTTTCTTAAATATGATAGAATTTCTCTGTTTTATTTTAACATCTGTAGTATGGAAGATATTTCTATACTATTTTTTCATAAAAACAATTAATTGTCAAGTTACAAGATAATTTCCAGATGAAGTTAGCTGTAACCATAAAACTTGGGGAGACTGAGGATACAAAGGCAGTTTGTAGCATAGGCTACCACAGAATGCATGAAGCCGCTGAAAGTACAACTGAGTTTGAGAACTCTGTATTATGTCTGGTGATAAAGTTTGAAAATTATTTGGGGAAAGTTAGAAGGTGGGGTATTAGAAAAGCAGGCACCTATTTTAAATTATTATTTAGACTCTGTAAATACCTGCATGCTCCAATCAGGGACTAGGACTCCATTACAGTAGTCTCTTTTTGAACCTATCAGGAAAAGAAAAAAGCATTGCTAAATTTCTTCCTTCTGAGTAGTTTTTACTGTGTTTTGTTTCTGCAGTAACACTTAAGAGCAAAGTGCAGTGTGTATAAGAGAATAATATGGAAGTGATGCTCTACAATTTCCTCCCATGAACACTAATCTTGGAAGGCAAATTCTGTGTTGGTAAAATAACCTTGGAAAATCAGTTTCTTCTGACAGATTGTTTATTGGTAGTATAGTAATGAAATCAGTGTAATGCAGAGTGGCTTGTCTGATCAACAATCATTTGTGTCTCAAGCATGGGCAGATCATACCGATCTAGAGAAATGTTCTAGGAGGCAAAAATGAGGAAATGCATGCAAAACAGTATCTGCTTTATCGTCAAAATGCATGTCTTCAGACTTTCTTAAAATGAGAGCAAAATCATCTGGTATTTTCTGAATGGAAAAAGATGTGTGACCTACTCTCCATAAACCTCTCCAAAGAGGTATGTTGCCTATTCCATTACAGCAAAATACTGGGAGCAGCTATTTTCTCATAAGTACATGTTTATTAATTGGAGTTCAAGAGATATTTTGAATGTGGGGTTTTTGTTGTGTCCCCCCGCCCCTATGTGATATAAAATTGTAAATTTAGTATAATTTAGTCTTTTAAAGAAGTGTATTATTAAAATAGGATGCCATTTCTTTAATGAATGAGTTCCTTATGTCAGGATGAGAAGCAAATTTTATTTTCATTCTAAATTCAACTTCTACTAATCCATATGAAGAGAAATATTTCACAAATGGATATAGTAGTTTAGTGCTATTTTGCTGGCCTGCAGAGTGGAAGATGATAATGTTGATGTTCTAAAAGACAAATACTCTTTCACTTCTGCAGCTCTAGACAAACAAGAAAAGAGCCATTTCTCCTTACTCTTGGACAACAGAATGGCTTTTTGCAGCATTGGCCCTAAATTTGAACCAAATATGCAAAAGAGACCAAGTAAATGATGTGTAAAAGTATATTTGATTGTGTCACCCTTAGGATCTAGCTAGGCTCCCAGGCAAATGGTGTTTGTGCTGAGGTCGGTTGTCAAATAGCATCATTCACAAACTGAAGAAGCAGTACCTGCTGCCTCCCATACCTCTTTCTGTCTATATGGAAAGATTATTACCAGGAATAAGATTGTGTACTCCGTATTTAATGATTTCTCCTCCCACATCTCTGAATTGTAAGCAATGAAGTACTTTACACTGCATATTTATGACCTCATATTTTTGTGGCCTGACCTCCTGTTTAGCTGACAGGCCATTAGTTTTCATGGCTGATGTTGAGGTTCTCAGGCTTGCCAAGGGAATCCCATCAAACTTGGAAAGAATTTTGTCCACCTAAGGTACTCTTGTACTCTTTAGAAATGTGGTCTATATGAGTCCTAGACTAGGATGCTTCAGATCCAAATTAGATACTGACTTGAACCAAAACCTCAGACCAAGAAAAGTGTCAACTTGTCTAGTGCTGTAACTATTTCCTTGGGATTCTATGAAGGATACTATGAAGTGCAGCTGCAAAGTTATGTTATGGAAATGTAATAATTAAACTAGACTTGAAAAACCAGACAGCAACTGCCTTTGATATCATTACTTATTCCTATTATGAATCAGTTTGCTTGCAACAGCGAACAATGAACTTAATCTTTTACAGAAAGATGCAGAACTAAGCTACAACATGAAGAGACTTTTAAGTCTGTCTTTAATTGGATAAATTAATTTGAATGAAGATCAAACACAGTGGAGTTTAACTTAATTAGTATCAAAATTTTAGTATGATTTCCTGTTGAAACATTATGCAACCACTCTGTTTATGCCTCAGCCTCTTGTCTTTGAACTCATTGCTTTATTTCCATTACATATGACAGAAGACCAGAAGTTCCGATGTTCCTGAATATAGGTAGAAGGATAAAGAGCCAAAAAAAGCTGTATCAGGAGGTTACAAAGACACCATGGGATTCTCAGCCCTAAAAAAACAGTTTTACTGCAGGAGTAAGTTCAGTCTGAGCTCTTACCTCTTTTTTTGACATTACAATGAATAAGCTGTAAATTCTAGAGTACTAGTATTTCTTTCCACCTCTAGATAGTAGAAGTGTCAGCAAGAGAGGTTTTCTGGACATTCACCCAAAAGTGGTGGTTTACGCTGATAGCAGAATGATAAAGATCCAGATGTGGTTCAAAGTTTGAAACATGCTCTGATAACCTTTGTATATCCGAGGCAAATTTTTCTGGTTTCTTGATGGCAGTAAAAAGAGCATATGTATATTTTCTTAAAATTCCTTGTTTGTTTTTTATTTACTTTTGAGTTAAAGTGTTTTCCCTCTGTATCTAAAGACAGGCTTCTTCTAAGTGGATATACCAGCCATTACTCATCTATTTTATTGCAGTGTATTACCCTTACAGTTACACATTTGGGTTGTACTTCCTTATCCTCACACGCTGGTTCTTAAATCTCTTTCCAGAGCCAAATGCATTATTAATGGTTGGATTGCTTAAGGACATAAGGAAGCTCATAAGCTTGCTAGTAGAGTTCCTGCCAAAGGAAGAATTGAAGTTCTGGGATTAAATGCATCCTTAAGAGGAGGAGAAGGATGGTGATTCTACAACTGTACTACTTATTGTAGCCTAACATGTTGATGATTAAAAAAGACCAAAACCAAACAAGTTCATAAAAAGACTGTACCCTATATCTGCTTAGTGAATTTGGAAATCACTAGAGAACTTTCCCCTGTGTTACTCGATTCCACAGCAGGGTGCATCGGTTTGGAGTACTTTCTGGAGAAATATCATGATTTGGAGATAAGGGTGTAGCATGAACTTGTACAGATATAAGGATTTTCTTATGCACTTATAAAGAGGGAGCATTATGGATAGTTTTTGGACAGCTTAAACTATAATCAGGTCTTGCTTGCAGATGTCATGATTAAATTGCTTCCACCTAATGGGGATACCCTGGAGTGGGAACTGGTGAAAGCAAGCATTACATGTTGAAGGTTTTAAGAGCAACTCTGGAGCAGACATGAAATCTTGAAACAACAGATCCTACAAAAGCTGAAAGATAATGAAGTCAAATAGAAAAGAAGAAAGTGTTGTGGTTTTGCCTTAGCATTTATGTTCTGTCACCCATACTGTTACAGAATTCAGTGAAGTATACTTTGGGTGAGAAAGCTTTCTTTTTTTTTGGTAGCAAACATTTCAAATGCAACTACAAAGTCTCCAATTAACCTGTAGTTAATTGGAGTGCTGAATGAGGTATGGTAAGCTATATTACAGACAGACATAAACACTGCTTTCACTTGCTTCTTGGTTATAAGAGTGATGAGACTGAAATAAAGGTTGCAATGGGGTGAATGAGAAGTGCTAACTTGCCTGAAGATTCCAGGATGTATATCCATCTGTTGTGACTCATCAGCTGAAATCCGCTGCAGCTGCTTGTTATCCCCAAAGAGGAATTACCTAGTGGCTGTTCAATAGTGTGTGTAACTTGGGCTGGATTTCAGTCAAATGCTCACAGAAGTGGTCACACTGTAGAGCAGTCTACATCCACGGTCAGCAGTAGCTGTCAATTCTGTTATCAGCTTTATAGAGTGGGAGTGAAGATGAGTGGAGTTTATTTTTCTCTTCTTCCGTGGTTCATTTTTCTAATTCAGTGACCAGTTTTAGCAAGGTTATAGAGAAATGTGCACTGTAGTTAATACTGCAATGCTTGTTTTTTCTAGAAATGATTGGAAAGCAGTCCATCGTTTTTTTGGTCTTTTGCCTCATTCCCTGGACATTAATATCACATGCAAGTTTGCAGTAGGTACTTCATCTGCAGGACCTGTAACTGTAGTAAGATAAGTCAAGATATTGGTTGTGTTCAGAAGATACAGTTCTGCATGATTATATCAGCGTAAATAAATGTTTATAGGCTTGCTGCTGGTGGTAATCACTGCGGTAACAAATTATTTGTAAACCACTTACAGCTGTCGTGTGCTTGTGAGGTAAAAACTACTATTTACAGGTGGCAAAATGGGGAAAGTCAGAGGAGATGGTTCATGATTTCCTGAAGGTAGTGGGGAAACTGTAGCTCCCATTCTCTTTGCACAAATCTTAGCCTTTTTCTTATAGTTCCCTACAGCTGGGCTGGTATTGTTCATCTCTTTGAAAAATACCAGTGCTATTTTCAATAATAATGTACACATGAAAGAAGTTTTAAATTTAGAAGTAAGATCTGTAACAAAGTATAATTAATGTTACCACAACTTTTGTAGAGAATGTGAGCACGTTGCCTAAGGTGAGTACCCAGTATTGCAAATCACTCTTAAGTAAATTAACTTGACAAGGAGTATCTTGTTTTATGTAAGATCTACTGTTATGCTTGATAGAATGAGGAGTTCATGGCATGTATGAATTTGCATATGCTTTTATTAGTTGAAAAAAAATTTAGTGTATTTCATCCAGTAGCATGGCATAGAAAAAGAAATAGCTTTTAGAGGTTGTGTTAATTGCTAATGTTTTGTCTTATGCAAGTCTGACCTATGAAGTTAGAGGATTGAATTTAAGCAGGGCATATATACTGTGCTTTGGATTCAGGGACTGATTTAAAAATAAGATTGTAAGAATGTTAGAATGTGGCATACTCAAGAGGGGACACAGCTTCATAATATTAGTTTTTAGTAGAATAAAGTCTATTGTGGAAAAAAATACTGATGTGAATGATGATATTTAGTGGTTTATTGTTTTTTTCCCCCTTGTTTTTTTACCTTCACAGTTTCAAAGAACGTTTGAATCTTTAAGAAATGTATCCAGTAAATCTGATCTACAGAAAACCTACCAGAAGTTTCGAAAAGATCTGGAAAATCTTGATTACTTAGCATACAAACGTCAGCAGGTGAGAACATGAAAGCTTGGAGGGAAGACATAGAAAACTGGGCATAAACAGGGTGGGTGGTAGAAGTGATGGGTTTGATAGTCAGTATGCTTTCTGTAATGTCATTATGTAAGCCACAAGGAGGAGTGACAATTCTGTTCAATGCATATGATGTTGGACTGCATGGGTTTTGATTTCTCAACGGAGAGATAGATAAAGCAAGTAAGTGAGACTTAGCAGACTATTAAACTTTGTATTAACACGTAATGTTTTTTTTAATTAAAGGGCATAAAAGTACTGTTTGTATTTTTGACTTGAAAAATGAACTAAATCCACATAAATTAATGGAATCAAGTATTGACTGTGCATACAACCCACTCATTTTTTTTTCTCCTTTAGAAATGAATTTACAAAGCTAGATTGCATAAGACTTTGAAATGTGTGCAGTCTTTGACTTGTGCTTGCAAGATCAAGGTTAAATCAAATGTCTAATGTGTATGTAATGTTAGACATGCTTATGTGTGGCTTCTGTGACTTATACATTTCAACTTTCATAATAGGTCTTCACTTCTGTTTTGTGTTCTTGGTAAAATTACACTTTGCCCCTTTCAGAGCTTGCTGATGGAATGCCCTAACATTTCTGTGTGGGTTTTTTGGTTTAAAATTTTTCTGAATTCTGTCGCTTGGTGTCAGTGTTGTCAAACACTTTATTTGCTTGGGGGCAGATCACTTACAGTTGTTATATCAGGTAATTGATTAGATAGTTAAAAATTAGGAAAGGGCTCAGGAACAGATGGTGTCTGAGCACATGAATATTTGATTCTTGAGATAGGGAGGTCAGGGAGCAATTGGCTTGGGTAAGTTTCAGTGTGGTGGGAGCTATTATTCTGGTAGCACTATAGAATAGTTCTTTGTACTCTCTGACATGGGGCTGCCAGCAACCAAAAGACAATGTTTTAACGGGCAACTAATGTTGGTTTATATTATCTGATCTCATAGTTATGTCAAACATCGTAGATGCCACATCTGCAAGTGCTCAGAGAGTGTTTCTGAGCCAGGGAAGTGTAAATTCTATAATTATTTCTCAGGCTATCATCCCACTTGTATTGGGAGTAGCTTTCTCCAGTCTGAATTTTCACTCTTGACTTTGAAATAACATGGAATTTTGCAAGTGATATATGTCTGACTCTCGAGCAGACTCTGAGTATGCTTCAGTAACATACTTCATTTCACCTTGGCCAGGGCATCTTGTCTCCTGTTCTCTGATCCTGACTACCCTTCCCATCACAATTCTTGGTAATTTCAAACCATTTGAAGAATTTCAACATCCTTGTTTAGTATCAGGCATGCATATATCTCTGCATGCTGTTTCTACTCTATATTTTACTGTCTGGGCAGAAGCTTTTACATTTGGAGATACTAAAGGTGTATTAGGTGTAGAATCACTTCCCGATTTCAGTTGCAGAATGTAAGATAGGATGTTTTATCTTCTGTTCTTTGAGTGAATCTTTCTAAAATGTTATACAATGCTGTTGAGAAAATAAACTAGGCAAAAGCTGAAATTATTAAAAAAACCCCAAAGCAAAAATCAAATGAGGGAGACCAGAGGTGTTATCTGTGTCTTAGTTTATTTGCATTGTATATTTGTCAGTAGTTTTATTGTTTTCTTGAGTAGTATTTTACTTGGTTTTGTTACTGAGATTTTCATCTCAATAGAACTTGGTTGGAGAATCTGTGGTGAGGGATTTGACAAGCTGCCATATCTATTTATTACAGGGGGTGCTTTGAAATTGTGTCCTGCTTTGAAGAGAAAGGGCTCTCTCTGTGAAAAGATTAAGATTTGGTTTGATTACTGTGCAAAAATCACAGACCTGGATTGGGACTGGAGATGTTCCGAGTATCTTTGTATCCGAGTTTGTTGAGTGTGCACATTTAATTGATAACTACTTATACTGCCTTTTATTAGATTAAGGGTATATTCATAGCCACACTGGCAAAATGTTGAGTCAGTACCATCTGTTTGGAGACAAACAATTGTGTACAGTATGAATATGAATCTATTCATGGTAGAGTAAGTGTATTATGTAGTCAAAGTAATTAATACTGCTTTTGAATGAAATATGGTTATCTGCTTCTGTCCTTATTTTTCAGACATGAGACATAAAGTGCAGTATAGCAATGTAATTCTTCAGTGGTGAAGTTACAGGACAGATGGGAAATTAAAACTGTGCTTTTTAAAGGATGTTTAAAATGACCCATGTTGACTCTGATTCATAAATATAGACCAAACTTCTGTTTGTGGTAGAAATAAACAAGAGACAAGTATGTTTGGGATAACGGTTTAAATTAAGCCATTTTAACAGGCAATTTTCAGAATGTGGTAGAAGGCCTTGAGTTTTCAGATAGCCAGCAGATTGCCAACAGATATGTCTCTTTAAAATGGGCAGTGAGATTAGTAATTCAGTTCTGGCTTTCTTCATGCAATACTCCCCAGGTTGCTAGCATATGTTGGTCAGAGTTTTCAGATTCTAATTTTTGGCATGGAACTAGCGAGGGTGGCTAAATTCTTTAGTGATTACAGAGGAGGAAGATGGGAGTTGGAGACTTGAATGTTGTAAAGCTGAACTATCTGGATGACATCTAGTATTGTGGTCAAGAAGCCTGAACAATGCTCTTCACCCTTCTTCTATGTCTCAAACATAATATGAAGAATTGAATTGCTTTCATATGCCAGGTCTAGTTACTGTCACTGTACAGTTGCTATCTGTGATGAACTCCAACCATATTCAAGTCTGCTCCATGTTAGAACTTTCCTTATTACTGTTCATTAGTGGAACACACATCTCCATTTCTACACACTTGCCATACTTTTCCAAGAGAGGTGTCTTATCAACCAAGTTAGTTGAAAGCATGTTTAACTCGGGCCAGATGAAGAATAAATACAAACAAAACATTTATACTCAACAGTGGGATGTTAGCTGACCCCTTGCAAATATTGATAAATGAAGCAGGTGAAGAAATGCACAGGATCTGCTCGGATTCAGGCTGTGGTTGCTTGGTTGGCCAAGCTAAATGCTGACTGCTGCAGACCCACCCGCAGCCCTGGCATGGACTTCATGTTCCCGTGCCTTTCTTTCCATTCTGGCATTCATGAAACCCTAAATAGAGATACTTCAGTGTGCTAAACACATTTAAAATTATGTTCTTTTCAGTGATCTTACTATTTCACTAATCAATTGCTCACTTGGCATTCTCTCTCTCTCCCATCCAGATGGATATCCCTTCCTCTGTCTAACTTGTAGTGACCTAATCTTCCTGCATGCTTCTAGTCTTGGGTTGCATTCTCTAGAGAAAGCAGTCTGTCATTTTTAAGCCTACAAAGAGATACCAGGCTCCAAGAAATGTGATTTTTCTTTCTGTCATCTGGGAGATAGTTTGGCAATTCCTTTGTATTAAAACAGGGATTTAGTTTCCTTGATGTTGACTGTCATCTCTGAAATTTGACTAAAAAAAGAATAGTTCTGTGCCACAATGAGTAGTAAAACTATTCTCTTGTTCTGTGGCTTATCGGGGTGTTTCCAGTAAGAGTTAAGGAAGCTTTACATTGAGCATTGTTTTGTATCAACTTAAACACTAACACATCTGCAATATGAATATTTACAGATAAAATGAGATAGCACAAAATGGTAAAGCCCTTTGGGATAAGAGGGGCCTCGGTGATAGATCCCAACACTCTTCTTGGAATACTGTAGTAGATGCATGTTTCCTTTTTTCTTATATGGGGCCCTCTTCCTGTTGAAGAGTAGTTGTCCACATATTGTTCAGCTGGAACAGCACTGGTTTAAGACCATTCCTTACAGTGTTCTTACTATAAGGTCATTTTGGGCAATAGCTACAGCAAAAATGGAATTATAATCAAATTTGGTGGTATTTAGCACCTGTCAAACTGAAAAATTACTGCAGCTGCTGCTGCTGTTCTTAGTGTTACCAGTCCCTTTAGCACACTTGTAGCAGGGCTGGCTGTAATTCAAAGATGCTTAGTTTTTGCCTTGAAGTCTCCAGCAATGTAGTAGTCTAACAGGTGACAACAGAACTTACTTCATATGCGAACATCCACAAAAGCAGTGTCCTATTATAAAGTTACATTCATTTCAGGTTTACTTACTTGATTTTGATTGTATGTCCTCAAGGTGTGTTAAAAGACTGAACTTATGTGAAACTGTTTTGATTATTCCATTTTAAAATCTTTTCGGGGTTATTTCCTGATGATTGTTGGATTTAGAAATATTTTAGGAAGTTATGTCAGAAACTGAAGGACTTAAGAGTGGTATCAAAGATGTCCGTGGAGGGCTCAATAATTTACTTCTGCTTAGGAGCAGAAACTTTAACGAGCTTTCCTTCAAAGCAGTCCATTGTTACCAGTACTGCAGTTGTCTTCATGATCATACAAATTAAATTTATATTTTAAAATTATTAATTTTGGAATGAAGACTTGTTTATACAGTCAAGTGGTATTTCTTTTTGTTAAAATGGAGTAAATGCATTTTTATTCTCTACCTTTGATTGTTCACTGTGCTTTGTAAGATGGCATTGTGTTGAGCATGAGATTTTTTCACCAAAATGCTCTACTCCAGAAACTGGAGCCAGCTTTTCAAAAGAGGTTATCACCTATCAACTGGCAGGTTTATTGTGTGACAAACACTTTAAAAAGTATGGTGAAAATTGGAGAGAGTTCAGGGTAGAGGTGAATTATTTGTTGTCAAGAAAATAAGCATTATGATGGAAAACTTAAGGAGCTCAGTCATTGTAGCTTGTCTGGCAAAGATTATGGCTTGGAAATATCACAAATAAAGGCACTTAACTGAATTTTTATTCTAGTACACAGAAGTATGACAAGATCCAATGGGTGGAAGTCAGAAAGGTTCAAACTAGAAAGCAAGTGAATGTTTTTGACAATTAACTGCTGAAATGGCTTAGGTAAGAGGTGTACATGGATCACTGCTTGTAGCCTTTATGCCCATAATCCATCCTTTCTAAAAGGTGTACGGTAACTCAGATGCAAATCAAAGGGCAGAAATTATTATGGACATGAATTACCCATGAATTTGAATGAGAATTCATAGTATTTTATTCCCTAAACTTAAGAATGACTACATTTGGTATTGCATTTGAGGGTGAAGGCAGAATTATGTCTTTTGAATTGCCGTCCTGGATTAATAAATGGTTGAGTTTGTTTATTTTTGTATTTACCACTCTGCCACTGTCTGCTCTTCTGCAGGCTGGATGTGGGAATTCTCGTTTATGAATCTTATGGATTTGCAAACAAGACTAGCAATTTATTTTAGAATTTTAAGGACATATAGGCATTGGATTCCTGCAAGGTTTTCTGAAAATGCTTTCTTTCTTTCCTTCCTTAATATTTAGTCACACATTATAAAATGAGATGATAGGTTGTGTTTCCAGTATTCTGGCTTATTATCTACCTTTGATGTAAGAAGAGCTGTCTCAGCTCCATTCTCATGAGACCCCACCTGGAGTACGGTGTCTAGCTTTGGAGTCCTCAGCAGAGGAAGGACATGGACCTGTTGGAATGGGTCATGAAAGATGGTCAGAGGGCTGGAGCACCTCTCCTGTGAAGACAGGCTGAGAGAGTAGGGGTTGTTCAGCTTGGAGAAGAAAAGGCTCCAGGGAGACCTTATAGTGGCTTTCCAGTACCTAAAGGGGGCTACAGGAGAGCTGGAGAGGGACTCTGTCAGGGAGTGTAGTGATAGGATGAAGGGCAGTGGTTTTTAACTGAAAGAGGGGAAATTTAGATTAGATAGTAGGAGGAAATTCTTTCCTGAGCGGTGAGGCACTGGAACAGGTTGCCCAGAGAAGGTGGGGATGCCCCATCCCTGGAGGGGTTCAAGGGGTTGGAACTTGACAATCTTGAAGGTCCCTTCCAACTCTAATCATTCTATGATTCTTAAAGAAAAAGGTGTTCTCTGAGCCGCTGAAGGTGTGATGACATTAACTAGACTTTGGTGCATATGTTGAGAATCTAGAACTAGGAGTGATTTGACAAAGTGACTACTTGCCCTTATTTCAATGATAACTTTTCCGGCCTAAATAATTTGAGTTCCTCATGCTTGCAAGAAAGACAGAAATAAAGAGCATCTAATATGGGAGAGTAACTGTGGGTGGGATAGATTCAGCACTCTAAAGTAGTTTATATGATTTAGCCAAGAGTAAAGGTGAAATAGTGGTTCTGTGTATTAAAATGCACAAAGGAATAATTCTATGTTACAGAGCCTAGATGGTCTGAAGTGGCTGTCACTAGCTGTGATATTTGTGGTACAGATAACTGCTGGAATTGGTTGGATTTTTTAAATTTTTTTTTAATGAAGAAGTTATGTTTAGGTCTTTTTTTAAGAGCATGAGAAGGACAGACTGAATGACTGGCTTCTATCCAAAACTAGTATTTGCTTCAAATTCAGATAGGAGTTCCTGTTCTATTTGGTCTGTGAGTCTTAAACTAACACGGTCTAGTGAGTTTGATATTTGTAATTCTGAGTAATGTGTCTCTTCTCTTGAGAAAGGTTGCTCAAAGTGCTTCATTTTCTGGTCCACTGCAAAAATGGGAAAAATTGTGAAATAACTGGGATGATTTTAGAATTACAAGTGGTCACTAGCACTTCTGATGAGCAAATGCAGGAGAAATCAATGTGTTGCTCTATTAACGTTATGTGTAGTGATCCAAAATATGTTCATTACCCTAAATGGATGATTTTTAAAAAATTGGATTGAAACCAACTAATGACAAGGTTCACGGTGCACTGGCCTGTTAGTTGTAAAATCCTGACAGCACCACAGTAGTGACTTCATATAGAATAGATATGACTTCAGATCATGATGGAATTTAGCCAGCCATTCTCTGACCTTAAAGTTGTAAAAGGCATATTTTTATGCTTCCAAATGCTGATATCAAATAGGCACCTTTTCCTGTGGACTTTGGAAATAAACATATTTGAACTGTCTCAGCATGTTCTAATATTTTATACGACCACAAAGAATTGCGGGCCACTCCGCTGTTTTCTGAAAGTTTTCTAACTTAGCTTTCTTCAAATTAACAGTCACGGCAGTCCAGGTTCCTCTGGAATTTCCTGGGCAGTCAGCGTGGGTCTGCATTCTGGGATTCTGCATGGGATTCTTGGGCAGTTTCAGGTAGTGTCTGTAGCTGAAGAGACACCACCTTTCCTGGAGAAAAAAAAGATGCAGCACAGTGCAGTGGCTGCAGGCTCCTGCTTAGTTCAAAACACAGGGGTAATTGAAGCACTATTTCTGTATGGATACAAAACTGTGCTGCTCTCAGTGAGAGGCAGCTTGCTTCTCAGGGCTGATTGTGCATCAGATGACTGACAGTGGTTTGCCTACGGGTTGGTTTACAGGGCTCTTCTGAGCCCTTTATATCCAGGATACACCCAGAAGCAGACACAGAAGCTGCATTTCCATGTGCTTCGGCTTGTCCGCATTCTGATCCACAGCTGAACTGTAATCAATGCAAATTTTGTCATCTGTACATCAGCAGCTTCTTATTCGTGAATTCTCTCTGTAACAAAATGAGTCATAAATTTTAAGAAAAAACCTGGATGAGTCTGTGGTGCCTAATTAGATAATCCCCATGTTACCCAAATGGCTTTGAGGTATACAAAGTTTTTGAGAGTAATTGGAAATAGCAAGAGAGGGAAGGTTTGAGAAACAGGGCGTACTTCAAGTTTATATGACACATTTTGTGATTAATGGAAACTCCTCTGAATAGAGGATTACTTTTTAGTAAACTTCTGTATCGAGGAAATGAACAGGGATGATAAATGATCCACTTTGCAGAGAACTTCTTTTATACTGTCCTGCCTGCTTCTAATTAATACTTTTTGTCCAATGTCTCTGTTACAGTCAGTTTCAGCAGGTCTGTATAACCCAGGTGGTCTATAGAGACTGTTTTGAGAATTGCCATCTTAGGTTGTCTGCTTTCCGTTTTATTTTGTTGACTTGAATACTTAGTTTCTGTATTCTGAGCTGACTTTGCTTATACTGGTTTAAGTCTGAAGTAGTTTCAGGAACTTAATAGTGTTATAAACTTACGCCAATATAGCTAAGGTCAGAATCTATTCTAATTGGGCAAGAGCAATTTCAGTAAATTAAATGTTTTAAAACTAAATTGCTTGCCTCTTACTTTGAGGCCTGGCTTTTTTCACTACCAGCACACAATTCATGTGAATTGCACTCAGAATGAACATTAAAAAGATACAGCACTATTACTATTACTGTATAACTCACTTTGAGATAATGGAAAAACTTTAAAAATTGGTTTTCCTTGGTGGCATGAGTAGACTTATTCCTTATATTTTCTATGCAGAGAGTACCAAGGTGGTGTTTGAGTGTGTGTTTGCTTTGGAGTATCTATAGTTGTAATTTATTTCCTTTTTTAATAGTTTTGTGTTCGGGAGAGACATGAAGCATTCTACCTTTTAGAAGGATCCAAAGAATAATAGAATAGCGAATCCAAGAGAGGTGGGAAGAAAGAGTAAACAAAGAATCCAAAGTACAAATTAAGAGAAGACGAAGTACAGCCTTAAGCTTGACTGGAATCCTTGTTCATGATTGTTTTTCCTTCTAATTATTCTAGTGAAGAAATTTGGTCTGATCTTTAACAGGATCTGATCATACTTGTTTCATGTACATGTGAAACTACATGAAAATGAATGGGATTGCTTGTTGGAGACATTTTCTTCCGCTCCTTGTTTTCTTAAATGCCTTTTTCTGCTTCTGTAAAAGAGTAGATTATATAGTGTTCATTGCCTTTTAGCATTTTTCCCTTTTTGCTAAACTGTGGCATTCTAGCTGGAGAGCAAAGTATATTCTGTTGGCTGTTTTAATTGGAGCAATAGAACTTCTAGTGGTGAGCTGAGTGCTGTATAACTTGTCCCAGAACCAGGCAAGGAAGGTCAAACCCTTCTATGTTCAAAAAGCTATCAGTCAGGTTTAAGTATAAATTAGATTTCCTGTGGTTCAATCTGCATCTTGGGAAGTTATCACTAATGTATCTTAGAATGGGGAGAGAGTAGCTGAGGAGTATTTGAAGGAATCACAGAATGATTTAGATTGGAAAAAAGACCCTTAAGATCGAGTCCAACTGTTAACCTGACACTACCAAATCTGCTCCTAAACCGTGTCCCTAAGCACCACATCAAGGAGTGTGTCTTGGGGACCATGTTCATCTTTTATGGCTCTGATTTTACCTCATTAAAAATATTTTATAGATGGAGATTTTACATGATATATATGAGAACCAACATGTAGTTTGTTTTAAGCAGTCAGCATGCTTTGGAAGGAAAATCTTATTGTTCATGTCAAGATATAGCTAAACTATACCAGGGCAATCTTAAAAATTAAATTAGGCTGAAAAGAACAGGGTCAGTTATTTGATAATGGAAGTTTCTGTGATTGTGGCAGTCTCTTCTGTGTGTGTAGAAACAACACCTTTCTAGTTCTGGCAGGTCTTATTTTAAAAGAAAATTAGGAAGTGCTTAAAAAAAAAAAGGTGTTAAGTACAGTTGATTATACGTGATTAACAGAGAAACTACATGCAAAACTTGCAGGAAAGGTGGGTGTTTTGACGGATGTGGTACCTTTATCACAACACTTGTCTCAATCATTCAAATTGTATTTTTCTTTTCTGCTTTTGTTTGCTTTCTCCATTGTATCTGCTATTTTAATTTTCTAAGAGCAGTGATGTTGCATGCACCAATGGGATTGTTGTCTTGCTGACTTCTATTCTAGTCTGCCTCCTCCCCCCCAGCTGATACACTGGAGTGTTTGTAAGATTCTGCGTACTGGAAATGGATCATGAACTCATCAGGAACCACTTCCAGCAAATAAAGCTCTAAGCTCTTCTCCATAGATCTAGTCCTACTGTATTTATGCCAGACAATTTTGAATGTGGAGCTCTGCCAGTAGGCAAGGTCCCTGCAGTCAGAAGCTTTTCTGCCTTCTCTTTGGAAACCATATCCTCTTTTATCATATGTTTAGATAAGAACCTTGGAGTAAAGATCCTGACATTCCATATGCGTTGCACGATGCTGAAAGCATCCTGTGCTTAAAATAATCTAGCTCTTCAAAAACTTCATAATGCTCAGGACCACGAATGTCAAGAGACTGTGGACTGGCCAATTGTCTGGGTTTTCCTGGGCTTGCCCTGGCCTTGGAGAATGTTGTTTTTTTTTTTTTTTTTTTTTTTTTTCAAGGGGTATTTTTTTTTNGCTAATTTTTTTTTTGAGGGAGAAAAGTCTTAGCTGTCTTGACCTTGGGGTACTTCCTTCTGTTGCCCATTAAGAAAGTTAATTATTTTTTCTTGAGGCACCCTTTTTCCCCCCACCCATTCATATCCCCTTCATCCCTTATGTCTTTATGTTCCTAAGTGATTGGTGTATAAGGAAGAAGGAGAATATTAAAACAAAAAATATGTAAAAAGAATGTGACTAGACTACTATGCATGCAGAACTCTGCTAACAAGGTACTTAACTTATTTGCAGGGAGCATAGATGGACATGAAGAGCAGCAGGGTGTGTGCCAGTGTGGCTTGCTCAGGGTGCAGTGTACACTGATTCCAAGCAAAACACCAGTAGTTTTGCCTTGTTTTGAACAGCTTTGATTTGGTTCTCTCCTTAGATGTGCAATTGTAGCCCCCGGTATCTCAGCTGTTAGTTAACTGTGTTTTCAGAGCTGACCTTAGGCACAGGTCGCTGTAAACAACTGGCTGTATGAAGGGCTGTGGTATTCACATCCCTTCTGCTTGTGCTTTGGGTTGCATCAGGTGTAAGAGCTGAGCTCCTCTGGCATTCCCTGTGAGGCTGAGTTATTTCCATGTGCCAGACTCTGCTTTTATTGTAATCCCCAAGACCCTGTGGAACTCTGCAGCGTGCAGTTGTGTCTTGGCCTTTCACCTTCCTTCTGGCTGTGTTCTCACACAGCTCTCCCAAAAGGACTGACATGATACGTTTTTCAGCATCCTGATGCTGGACTACTGTGCAGATCTGTGTGGATCTATTTAATGTGGGAAAGTTCAGTGATGCTAAAGGTGTACCATGCACCCTAGTATTTTGGGTAGCTGGGTATGTGGGGAAAGGTTGGGGTAGTAGATACGCTCTGTAACTTTCTGAAAGCAGGTGAAAGAGGGGTCTGTCATGTTTTTTTGTGACACAGAACATGTCTACCTGTTCCTGACCTCCTTGTCCTTGTACTGTTCTTAGGCCTTGGACAACACATCCAATATAGCCCCAGGAAATCTGAAAGGGGCAAGGGAGAACTCTATTTTGAGACTGGATTGAATATACTTTGGGGGAACTTTTGCCCACAGGAGCTCAATAATTGACTGATTGCATCCAGTTCATCCATCCACAACTGCCTGAAATGCTGTGGCTCCCTGCCAGCTTCGTTTCCTTAGGACTGACTGTGCTGAAGACATGATCTTGGCCTCGAATGAGGAGGACAAAATAGGCTTACCAGAATTATTTATCTGCACTGCTGAGAACATTTAGGACTAATGTTTTTCACCTGAAATGGGCCTATTATGTGTGTTTTGTGTGGAACAGTTCTAGAGAGAAATGCAGAAGTCTGGCAGGAGAAAACCTAGTGTTTGTAGACTATGGAATACAAAATTTACTCGTGTTAAATAACAGCTATCTCATGTGCTAGATATCTAGTTGATAATTTCCTGTTAAATTTTAATTAGCTGTCACAAAAAGATATAATATTTCTAGTTTTCAACCTCATTTCTTTTTTGTGTCTTTTATTCCATGTAGCAAAGGTGGGAGTAAAATCCAAAAAGCTACTTTTTGGCTCTTAACAGTCAAGGGGAGTGAAGGTAAATACATGAACAGAGTTAATTGAAAACTGCCTAAGAGCAGGAGATCAACAGCAGCAGCAAAGTGCTGAAACAACAAACTTCATCACTCGCAAAAGACAACTTAAAAATCTTTAAAATTGGGCAGGCCAGTTCATAGCTTCAAAGTGATTTCCTGTCACTGGCACACACTGTATGTACTTACAATGAAAATGGAGCACAAGAATAACTGGCATTCTTTAAGTCATTTTCTACAAGGTTTATATATCATATGTGAATTTAGTTATCATGACTTTTCCTTTGATATTCACTACTTAAGAAATAATTTCCACATTCTGTCTGTGAATACAGTTTTGATGAATGTGACTTAGAGATCAGGCACATACAGACTGGGGAGAAATATTCTCCCCTCACCCCCCTTTTTTTCTTCTATTTACCATCTGTTTTCTTGCCAGTAAAGTGTCAAAGAAAATCTGATTTTTGTTGCTGTTGAAATGCCCGTAACATACATGTCCAGGTGAGGGAAAGGAAAATATACAAAAGAAAAAGGATACCAACCAGCATGAGTCATCCTGCTGCCACTGTGAGAACCAGCTATTACATGTTACTCTCTCCTCTCTGTAAATCACTGCGGTGAAGGCTGTAAGAAAATGAAATACATCAAGGTTCCATCTTATTTCTTGTATGAATGTGGTTGTGCTAAAATGAATGCTCTCACTGCTGAATGAGAAAAACAATCACAAGCCTAGATGTCTCTGAAGATAAAATGGAAGTATATTACATTGCAGAAAAATCTGCCATCTTCTGAGAATTAATACAGGAACAAATAAACTCCCTGATGGTATAATAACCCCTAAATAAGCCAACACTTCCCACTAATGAACTGAAAACACTATTTTCTTTTATATATTTAATATGAGTTATAGAGTTGGCCAGATATTTCATGTTGGAGTAGTCTGGTAGGAGAAGAATGTTCCGTCCTTGAATTAAGACTGCCATTTGCTCATGGAATGGCTTTTCAGGGACATCAGACTGTCTAAATTCAAGCTTTTAAGACATGGATACTTCGTCTTAAACTGCGGCATTCAGCTGAATTAGTACAGCTAAAGATGTAATATGAGGGGGAAAACCAAATAGACTTCACAACATGCAGAAAGTCAGAAATGGGGACACAATGAAGCATTTACTAAAACTTACATTAAGCAAGTTAGATTAGATATAAAGTTAGGCTTTTCTTACTGGTATCAACTAGTCTAAGGAGAGTAGTGGGCCCTGGCAGCTTCTTACATTTGTAAGAACATTCTGTTTATAGTAATACTCCTGGAAAAATATTCATGACATATACTGCTGCTTAAAGTCAAATCTGTGACATTCCTCCAGCTGGCAAAGATCTAGTCCTTTGGAGTTCATGCAGATGTGTTGTCTTAAAGCAGGTTGCAGAACACTAGATGTAACAAAAATTGTGCTCCTTAAAGTAGGCAGTACAGTTGGTCAGTGCTCTAGATGTAGCTAAGGGCTGTTTGTGAAGAGCTGCATTTTACCTTTATTTTGCATTCAGGTGTCATTTATGACTCTGTGTTGGTATGTTAGTGTTAGAGTACTGTTTTGCTTTGATGTAGATGAAGTGTATTTTATATCTTTTAGTTGTCATCTTCCTGTCTGAAAGTGCTGAAAATACTTTGTAAGAGTATTTATGGACTTCTGAAAATTAACAAGGGAGTCAAAACATATTAATCTCATAAAGTGGTGTTGAGGAATGAGCATTGTTTCAAGAAGAGGTGAATGGAAAATAAAAACTGGGAGTTTTTTCATTTGTTTTTCCACATCATGAAATGGACAGTAATTAACACTCTGAGCAGGGCAACAATCTGAATTACAAAAAGAGAGAGGAAAGCAGCAGGCTTGAGTTAGAAGACCAGACCAGCTAAAGAGAAAAAAAAAATAGTCTAGGAGTGTATTGCATGTAATATATTTTGGATGAAGGTTTTACTGTCACTGTCAAACTCCCCCCCAGCTAACTGTGTTTAGGCCAGTGCATTTATAGCACGAGTTACAGACAGAGCTTGTAATATACAAACTTGAAACTGCTTCTTCAAATAAATGTTACAATAGAGTACTGAGATCCAAATGCTTTGAGGATATAGTTGACTTTTTCACAACAGTGCTCTCTGGAAGTATTTAATGACGTTTATATAGCCTTGTGTTTGTAACCCGACTAAATGTACAGGAGTAAAAAGAGGTGATAGTACACTATTAGTGTAGCAAACCAGAGACATTTGTGCTCTGGAAATGGTTGCAGCTTTTTCTCCAGGTTCCAGTTATTTCTCCTATGGTTTGACAACTTCAGCTTCACCCTGTAACGAGTATCTGACAGCCATTTGCCCCATCCATTCCACTAGTGAGTGTCTGTTTTCCCTGTGCTGGCGTGTGGTAGTGCTTTTCTGCCAGGAGAGTTGGGGAGTGCTTGTCCTGGAATGCTTTGCTAATACGATGAGTGCGTTTGTGGTTTGGTTTTTTGTGTGGAACAGAGTAATTATTTAGTGAATGTAAAGTGTCATAAGGGAGCGGGGCCTTTCATAAGTGAAAGATTAATCTTTTACTAGAGTCATCTACTTGCTTGTAAGAAAGTGATTGTGTCTTCATTTTTATGAGAACTATGAGAAATTTGGAAGTTGTAGTGGTGCTGTTTCTTGATACTAAATTTGGTTGTCAGAGGTTAAACCATTTGTGATTTTTATGTTTCAATATTTACCTCAAAGTTTGTTGAGACAGAAGTATACCTGTATCCTGGAACTGAATGACTAAATATTTTCAGAAGTAATTTGCATGTTCACATGTGGTATATTAGATTTCTTTATTCTGTGATTTGTGCATGTGCATTCATTTTTGTATTTGGCCGTCATATAAAATGTATATATGGGGTTTTTATGAACGTGGAGGAGATTGTAGTTATCCCTTCTGAGGACAACCCAGCTCTGTTAAGTTTTCATATGTTGCAGAATTATGTGTAAACCCTGTGAAGCTTAAGGAAGCGGTGAGTTTATTGATTGATGGCCCTTGTTACCCTATCGATTAACCCAGTAGGGTGTCTACAAGCAGCTTACATTCTAGCAGGGGAGCCAGTGCTCAGAGATTAAACTACAAGGATTTTTAAAGAAAAATAAAAAAAAAAAATTAAAAGAGAAATTATTTTTTGCCAGACTGATCTGTCAATATTCCATTTATTCTTGATAAAGGATTATCTAGGGTTGGGATTTTTGTTTTCTTTATAGTTTTCTGTTCTGTCTAGACAGTAAGTAAAAAAATAACCTTTTTTGGTTTTTGATGGGTCAAGGTAACAAGCGTGTGCTTTCTCATAAAAGTCAGTAATCTTTTTTTTTTTTTTAATCATCTTTCAAGGGCTGAAGTAGCAGAGTCGATGTTCAAACTGTTGCCGTTTCAATAAATTTTCCCTATTGCTGCTATCCTAGACTGTCTCACATGGAAACATCTTCTTGTTTGCAAGGAAATAATAAATTACATTCCAGGATCTTCCCACAGCATAGCTAATCTCCCTGACAAGAAATAAGCTCACACGTTAGATGGAATCATAGTGGGATAACGGCTCCGTAAAGCTGTGATATATACAGAGTCAAAGCTTTATTGATAACATCTTCAGCACAAAAAAGTTGAGTCAGGATGTTTCAGTTGCTACATGAAATTCAGAATTTGGAGAACTTGGCTTAGTTTTCCTACGATAAAAGATTGCAATATGCAGAACAATGAAATGGCTGATGATACATAGTTTGCTTCATAAAATGCTCTTATTTTCATGGAAGACAAGTATGGTGGTGTCTGAATGTGACTGTAAAATCTCCAGATCACTGAGGACAGGGCCACTCAAACTTTTCTTTTCCTATCATATCAAGAACATTAAAAAAAATTTAAATTGTAATTTTCTGAACGTAACCACACAAGCAAAGTTCTCCATCGAGGTGCAGTTTATACTAACAAAGAGAGTTTGTTTGGTGATTTAAATGATACTAGTGGATAGAATTTTGTTGGTATGAATATACTGTGATAAAGCCGTTGTGGTGTACAGACTCTGTGTCAAACTGCTTCTGAGTTACCACAAGTATGAAAGAATCTAAAGGAAAAATATATTCAAATATATTGGTGTAGGGTTTTTGTTTGTTTTGGTTTTATTTTTTAAACTTAAAGGTTCATCAAGAGAACATTATTCTGGTTTTCCACGACATAATCAGAGAAATGCATATTTTGCCTCAGTCGTCACTGGCAACTTCTCTCCCCACCCCTCTCCAGGGGATCGACCACAAAGTATGGACTGGGGGAGCAAAGTCCCTCCCAGGTTTGTGACCACCTGAGGAACCGAACATACAGAAGTCTATGGGACCTGACGAGATGCATCCCAGAGGCTGGAGGGAGTTGGCTGGTGTAGTTGGCAAGCCACTCTCATGATATTTTAAAAGTCAGGTGAAGTCCCCTTTGACTGGAGAAAGGGAAACATTGCACTCATTTTTGAACAGGGTGGAAAGGTGTTTATTACTGTGCCTTCTTTCAGGCTTCTCTGCTTTAAAGCAGCTAGCCACAAATCATATGGTCTTTCCTTCTAGATCATGCTTTTGACACCCTTGTGATGCCGTGGGGCTCAAATGGTTCTGCCTCTTTATTAAAGGATGCTGTTAATAAGTAGAATGGAAGGATTTCTTCTTGTATCTTCTATTTACATGTATGTGACTTGACTTTTCTCATAAGCAGAGTCAGCTTTATGATCCTTGAACAATTTCCTGTGAAGTGTAACTTAATTGGTTGCTTCTAATCATGCATTGTGCAGCTGACTGTTCCTGTCTACATGCGGTAACTTGTACTTATCCTTATTGAACAGTATCATGTCTGTGAACATTACACCTTTTTACAAACATTCCTTTGAGTTCAAATCCTGCCTTCCGCTGCACTAACAGTTCATTGTCCTACCTCCCCTCCCCCCCAATCCCTTTCTGTTTTCTTATCCAAGTTATGTTATGTGAGGCACCCAAAATAGTCCCTTGCAGAGTAGATGGTGATGCATTCCTTTCTAGTGGCAGTGAAGCATTGGTAACTGCTCTTAAAAAATCTCCATTGATTCCAGAGAAATCTCATCTACTTTTTTTCCCTATTTCTTTATGGGAACATCACATGAGACTGTCAAAAATCTAGTCATGTTATGAGACATTTGTTATTAATTCTATGACTAGAAGAACAGAGGGAGAAGAAAGTTAGACTTACTTGACAAGGCTTGCTCTTGACAAACCTGTCGTGCCAAATACTTATTTCTGTGATGATTTCTAGATAACTAAGTAGTGGACATGATTATCTAGAATTTTAGTGTAATTGACTGCTCTAATTCCTTGGTTTCTTTCTTTGAAAAAGAACCAGTGAAGTTTGTTTTTTCAGCATTCTATTGTCGTGCAGATCTCCATGCTCTCTCAGAGGGGAACACTGGAGTGTTTAATGGTTTGGTCATCAATTGGTGAGTTCTTTATTGTCATAGGATGATATTCATCCAACAAGCCTGCCTTAATGGAACACATTGCTGTTTATTTTGCAGGTTTTCATCATGCCTTTTCAAGAGTAATGAGTGCCATCATTAAACTGAAGTGGCTTTCAGAACTTCACATAGTTTCTCCACAGTGGTTAAAATCAAAGCGAAAAGAGTTTCCCCTCTCAGCACTTGCTCCACCTTTTCTTATCAAACACTAACACTTTTGAAGATCTTGCTGAACATTTTCTACACTGCTATATTCCCTTCCCCACTGGGTAGTTGAAAGCCTGCGTTGTAAGTCCTGCACTTTGGATACTTTATACAGAAAAAATTCCCTTACGTTATGTTCTCAGTATGGTTTGTTGCAGAGATCTTCCTTCTCCCTGCTGGTTCAGTCTTGCAGAACTCCTGTTTGCAGCAGCTTGCTGGCAGGTCTTGCTGGGACATGGGACTGCTGGGTTTTAACGTCCTCATTCACATATCTGTCAAGATGCCTATATTATATAAGCCTTGTGTAAAAGCTTATGCAACATTATGATCTGTAAAGCGTTACATTCTGAGGAACTTTGACAAAGCTTTTTATCAAAAATATTATAAAACATAACACTTCCATATTTGTGTATGAGATGGAGTATTTATATTTGGACTAGGTCTAAGTGGAAATAATTAAAAAATTGCCTTGAAATCTGAAATATTTTAGAGATGTTATTTTCAAAGACTTTGCCAAGTTCTTTGTCCCTGACATGGATCTCCAGCTCAGTACGTTTTTATTGGTTGAAATCATCACCTAGTAAAGTGATGCATGATTCTTAGCTATAATTGAAGTATAATATACTATCCCTAATTTTCTCAGAAGTAACATATCTAAATATTCTACAGAGGAAGCAAGAATTATAGAGGGTGCTTCATTTGATGCACACTATCGAAGGTGATATGTGTACTGTTTTGATGTGACCTTACTTTCTCTTTATTTAAGTACACCAGCCTGGAGCAGTAGGGAGTTGTATTAGACTAAGATTTCCCTTACTGAAGAGTGGCGAAAGAGCACAGGGGATGATATGTAGGTAGACGTTTTGTAAATATTTTCAAATTGTCTTTCTCTCAGCTTCCTTGTGTGACCTTGAGCAAGCCTCTTCGTCCCAGTCCTACTGGAGGACATCACGAAATGCCTCCATCCAAGAGTTAAAAATCTGTAGGTGTATAAGGTCTTGCCAGTAAAATTCTGTCGATATTTGAAGTTCCTTTTGCCAGACTATGACACATTTATTTCAAACTAGGTAAATCCTGTCAGCATAAGAGGATAAGCAGACAGGAGGTTGGCCCCTAATACTAGACCAGTTTGGCATGGGATCTTCATGTTAAGAATTTGCTCTCACTTGTCTCACCTGGGTGAACCGCTTCAGTGAAGTTCAGTCTGAACACAACTGACACACCTTTACAGGGTCAGAGGCAGCATAAAACATATAGTCTGGGCCCATGTTTCTGAGTTTGTGTTTTTTTAAATTTTGTTTAGTTTTTAAATATGAGAAAATTGTTCAGATGCAGAAAGAATGCAAGTTAGAAGTGGAATAACTGTTTGGAATGAGAAGCCCTGATTAGGAAAGACTGTCTAATGGATGATGTTTTGCCATGACAGTAATAGTAGTTGGTAAAAGAGTACTTGAAGGGAATGTTATATTGTATTGATCCACACCTGACATGCTAGTTTCTCACAGAAAAATAAATTCTCTTACAAAATGTTTCTCTACCTTAGTACTTCATGAAAGTCAGGTTGGATGAAATTCAAGGCTTTGCAAAATGACTGAACTATGAATGGAAAATGTCTTGAGAACATAATGCTTGGGAATGATGGGAAAATCCTGCAGGAGAACTGTCCCTGAACTGCTTGCTCCAGGAACCTGTAACACACAACAACAAAAGCAGACTGTTCCAGGAGCAGTTGTGTCTTCTTGCTGTGTTTTTCTAAGGCTGAGCTGGTGTTGCAGTTACCGTGCCTGTACTACTTGCCTGAACCTGAGAATGTTAATGCAGAACGTAGATGGTGGGGTTTTTTGGTTGGTTGGTTTTGGTTTTTTTTGTCTTCATGAGGTTTGAGGAAAGAACTCATAAGCCTTGTTCATGTGGTTTCTGTCACTTGNTGAGGCTAGCCCTAACTGCCTGACCACAGGTTAGAAGATAGAAGTAGTGATCTTTGTGTCTCCCATGAAACTCAAGTTCTGTAACCAGTTAGGATTGTCTAACAGCTGAGCTTCATAGCTCACCCCTGGCTAACAACCTTGATTTGAGGAAAGAACTCGTAAGCCCTGTTCATGTGGTTTCTGTCACTTGGATAGCAAATACCCATACAGCCTTTGGATTCCAGCTATTTGAGGATCCTTCTAAGATAGCACAATGCTATACAAGGCTGAAACAAAACCCTAAAGATAGAAATCAGTGTTACATACATTAATGAATTACTTGTTAGTCTTGCCTTGAATCCAAGACAATAGTCTGACTTTATGATGTTATTGAGATGGGCTCTTAGTCCTTCTTTTTGTATTGTCTCCCAAACACCTCCCTTCCCCAGCACATATTCTGCATAAAGTTGCATTCTATACTTTGCATTTGCATAGTGTTACCCATGTGTGTTTCCCTCTAAATCTCACTCTAGGCATTCAGCTCTTAAATTTCTTATCCAGTCACTCTACATTAATTTTTGTTCAATCTGTTGCCTTCTTTCTTGAAGACTTTCTGTCATCAACACCTTATTTCTATTTGTTCATTCTAAAAGTCATTAATTTTGCTCACACAAAGTTATCTGTCGCATTAGATTTAAAGAAACATGGCAATTCCACCCACACATATATATAAAGTGTGTTCTTCCATTCACACGCAAAAGATACAGCAGTGTTGGGTGTTGTGTTGGGTTTGCGTGGAAGGGTTTTGGTTGCAGAGGGGGCTACAGAGGTGGCTTCTGAGAGAAGCTGCTAGAACCTTCCCCTGTGTCCGACAGAGCTCATGCCAGCCAGCTCCAAGATGGCCAAAGACGAGCCTATCAGTGATGGTGGTAGCGCCTCTGGGATAACTGATTTAAGAAGGGAAAAAAACTGCTGTGCAACAGCTGCTGGAGGAGAGGAGCGAGAACATATGAGCGGAACAATTCTGCAGGCACCGAGGTCAGTGAAGAAGGAGGAGGAAGTACTCCTGGTGCTGGAGCAGAGGTTCCCCTGTGGCCTTTGGTGAAGACCACAGCAGAGCAGATATCCACCTGCAGCCTGTGGAGGACCCCACACTGGAGCAGATGGATGCCCAAAGGAGGCATAGAGACCTCTTGCTGGAGCAGGGGCCTGGCAGGACCCATGGAGAGAAGAGCCCCTGCTGGTGCAGGTTTGCTGGCAGACCTTGTGACCCCATCAGGGACTGCACCCTGTGGAAGGGACACATACTGGAGTACTTAATGAAGAACTGCAGCCTGTGGGAAGGACTCATACTGGAGAAGCTCATGGAGGACTGTGTCCCATGGGAGGGACCGCACACTGGAGCAGGGGAAGAGTTTGAGGAGTCCTCTCCCCTTGAGGAGGAAGGAGTGACAGTGACGTGTGTTGAACTGACTTTAACTCCCACTCCCTGTCCCCCTGCACCACTTGGGGAGAGCAGATAAAGAAATCAGGAGTGAAGTTGAGGCCAGAAAGAAGCAGGGGGTGTTGGAAGGGTGTTTTAGCACTTGGTTTTAATTTCTCATTACCCTATTCTGATTTGATTAGCAGTGAATTCAATTAATTTCCCTGAGTTGAGTCTATTTTGCCAGTGATAGTAATTGGTGAGTGATCTCTCCCTCTCCTTATCTCAGCCTACAAGCCTTTGTCATATTGCTTTTAATTCCGCCGTCCAGCTGAGGAAGAGAGTGATAGGGTGGTTTTGGTAGGCACCAGCCAAGGTCAGCCTCCCACAAGTGTGTATGTTTTTATCTAGGGTCTAAAGGATTACTGTTAGGAATTGGAGCATGTGTATGTGTGCACTGACAGGTTACAGTGATTTTGTGCATGGAGGAAGGAAGGCAAAGTATGGGTCGTGGCAGAGGTCACTGCCCCAACCTAGTTTTGATCTTCCTGGTCTGAATTCATCCTTCCTGACTCTGTAGAGCTCTAGATCCTTGTCCCAGCCCATCTGTAATGCATCTGATTGTGATACATAGGTCTTTTATCACCAACACTTTCTCTCATCTAGGACTTGGGAGAGCACAGTTAGCACTTCCCCTTGCTTGAGAGGACTCACCAAGCTCTAATATTTTCCTTTATTTGTTACCTAACTTTTTTTTAAAACATGACTCTGCATTGTAAAATCTATGTGGTTTGGTGCTACAGCTGGTTTCTTTTCAATATACATCTCATTACTCAGTTGATCTACCTTGAAGTCCGCATTCGTGTCATCTAGGGACATTGTAGCTTTGTAGATAGTTATTATAGAACAAAACTTTCTTTGTAGTTAAGATTTTGATACTTGTAATGGTGCTTTTATATCTAATGATAATAAATTCTTCTGGTAATGGAACAACTCGTGCTTTCCTACGCCCAATTTAAATCTAGGTTTATTTCCTTGATTAAGAAAGATTTTTAAATTTCTTTTTCTGTATCAGTTTAAACATGGATCTAACTTTGCATTGAAAGAACAAGAGATATGTGCTAAAGTCTTACTTCAGTCAAGCTTTACATATGCGACAATTATATTAATTTTTGCTGTAAATTGGTTATTGCTGGGAGAAAGATGAGCATCCTCTTTGATTTTTAGGAGAGAAGTACAAACTGTTCTGCTGGAAAATTTTATGTAGGTGTTTATTTTGGCTAGATCACAAAGGGCTGCCAAGAAAAAAAAAAAAGAAGCACATTTTATTGTATAAACTTATCAAGTTATGTTATTTGCACTCAAGAAATTCAACACTGGACTTACTAAAGTGTGGAAGAGATTAGCAGACCACGGAGTGCAGTTAAGTATCCTTAAGGGAAAGGAAATCTTGAGGATAAGATCTCCTCATGATAATTCCATTTTTCATTTTTGGAACCTGGGAAAGATGTCTCTGAGCAGCTCCTGCAGATGGTATGTCTGAAGTGCAGAGTTACTGTACTAAAGAGAGAGATTTAATTTACACTTGGAACATGGCCCACAAATGGAGAACAGGACCTGGCAGAATTGCTGTTAGGGACCCCAAAGGTCTGATTAGCAGACCACTGGTTGGTCTTACATCATCTTGACATGGTCTAGTAATGTGCAGTGAGTATAGACTAAATATATAAGAAGTTACAATTCCGACATATTATCAGGAAAGTACTTCAGGTTGTACTGTAGTACAGTCAATACTAAATCTAGCTGGGAACAGTCAGTTTAGCCACAGCCCGTTCAGATTTGTGAATATAGCAGATATTGGAAGTGCTACTTAAATGGGGGCTAAAAGTATGGAGAAATCAGGTGTCTCAGGCACAGTCACGACTCAGTTTTACTATATGATTTCTAATCAGGGCCTATAAAAATGTTTAAAAAGGTAGGAGAAGGCAGAGCCTTGTTACTGTCTTCTAGATCTTTCTGTGTGCTGCTGCACTGAGGAAATGCTAACAGTGAAAATATACTGCTGAAAAAGAGAAAGTAATTCTACCGATACAACAGCCATTTCACTGTCAGACTGTCCACAGTATATTCTCTGTATAGGTGCTTTAGTGATATTACAGCTGTATGGCATGGCTTAAATTAACTTTTACAGTCGGTAGAGGTAGAAATGGATGTCGTAGCTGTGTTTATTTGTGGATATCACTGATATTCTCCAGCCTCTCCTGTAACTAAGCAAGCTGGCTGCTGAATTTCTCACCTGCAGAAACCTAGTTGTGCTCCAGCCCAGTACCTAGCTGTACTCAGAAATACTAGTTGCATTCTCTGAACTGTTCACGTACTCACAAACCAGTGCAGAGAGTGGCAAAGGCAGAAAGTGTGAGGCAGAAGTCCTTAGAGCTGATGGTGCCAATAACTTTGATATATATTTTGAGTAATAGCTTGCTGGTTTGGTTAGCTATTGATTCTCTTTGCTGACTCAGACAGATATTATACTATGCTTCGGGCAAGGACAGACACTAGGTAGAAATGTTATACATTTCTTCATACATTCAGATGAGTAAGCTAATGTTGTTAGTCTTTGCTTGAGCATACTGTGGTATTTCTCCTCTTCTGCTAAGTTAGTGGAGGCCAATAAATTGTTTCACGATCTGAACAGGGTGTGCAGCAGCATTACATTTAACTTCTTTACTGGTTATTAGTTCATAGACAAATAACAGATGTTATTTGCAGCAGAAATGAGCTGCTCACCCTGTCTCTGGGTAAGATTCCTGGCAAAGCTTATGTTTTCACCAATACTAATAGCCAGCATTCTTAGAACAGTACTTTGTTTGTCGAGGATCTGAACCGAAATGGAAGAGCTAAAGTCCATGGAATTAACATTTGATTGCAGGCCAAAGCTTTGGAGATGTTGATTGTGTTTCACTGCTAGACTGATTGATAGAGAGGATAGTATAGGTGCAGAGACAATATAAAGAGTGATATTATCTCTCTATTTTCTTCTCTCCCCCATTTTGCAAGTGGGTTATCATTTTTAAACACAAGTAAAATGGTAGCCAAGTGTCCTGATACGCTTGAGCCTGTCCCCTGTGAACTCAATGGGAAGTGTCTGTTAGAGAAGTGGACTGGATTTTATCACATGAAGGGTAGATAGGCTCAGTTCTGTACATTCCAGGGTAATGTATCTCGGAGGTCAGGGAAAGGAGTTAGTGAGAAAGATAATCGAAAGCAAGCTGAGGATTTCTTGATCCTGGCCTTGACCACTTTCTTGACCTATTGGAAATGAAATGGGAAGGTTTTTATGTTGCCATGGGAAATGATTCATTAGAATTTCAAAGAGCTACCCAAGAAGCTCTTAAGAATCTTGAAAAGGTTAGAACAAATGAAGATTAATTTAGAGAAAGGTGTGTATCTCTGTCTACACACTGCATGAAACTTGCCTAGTCTTTTTGCACCACTATTGTCAGCAGTAAGGGTAAGCCAGAAAGGCAACATGCTCCCTTTTCCAAGTGTCTTTAATAGTTTAGGAGAGAAGTGACAGATGCTTCTGACATAGTTGTGAAATTAAAACAGTTGCCAGGGGAGGGAGGAGAGAAGGCAATTCTGAAAATAAAATATGAACAGAAATAATGTAAAATAGATTTGAGCATTCTTGGAGTCCTCAAAAGAAGATACAGGAGAGAAATATTTTAAGAAAATTCAAAATAATTGCAAAGCATTCTTCTCTGCTTTTAGTAGTCTCAGTAAGATAACTCTTAAAATACTTGTCTGTAAGTAGAAATAAACCTTAACCTGTCTTACAAGGAGCCTTGACAGGACTGTTACTAGGAATGAGACTTTAAAAAATGTTATTAGAGATGACACTTTCAGGTATTTATGCAGGGTGCTGTCACCTGTCCACTGAGTGCTGGTACCCTTCCCCTTACAAACCAGTATCCATCGAGGAAGCAGAACAGAGGATAACGGCTGCCTGCATACCTTAGCAGTCTGTGGGTGACTGGTGATTGACTTTGCCATGGGTGCAATGGTACCAGTGACCTGCAAGGCTGTTGTTCATACATCTGTTCCTGCTACTCTGTATTACTCTGATTCTTGTGGTCCCATAGTTTATGGATCTTTGCCGCAGGCAAACTCCGCAGTGTGGGATGAGGGCTGTCAGTATTTGTGCACATCTAAGTGGCGTATGAGTTTGGTATTAATGCGAGTTCAGTAGAGGCAGTACTAGCACTGGTGGGAATTGTTCTGTAAAATTTTCTGGCACAGACAAGATTTATTTAGTTAGAAAAATCAAAGTTAAAAGCTGAAGCATGTCCGTTACTTAAATATTAAAATGCATACTTGCCTTTTAGCAAGATGTGCTTAATTGTAATATTTAATCCTCTTTTTCAGAAGGAAGTAATGCTAATAAAATGTAAGTAGTTAAATCTTATAAAAGTTTTAAATTAGACATTTTACCACGCATATAAATTTTACTGTGTTCATATGTACTATAAGAATGGTTTATGAACTTTTGTATAAAGACTTTATACTCTTTATAAGTCTTAATAGTCTTGTATAATAGTTTTGCTGCAATATTATTTCATGTGTCACAAAAATGTCTGAATGATTTATTTATGCCTGCTGGCCTCTCTAATTTCTCCTTAAAATTACAGAATCACAGAGTAATTCAGACTGGCAGACCTCCTGAGAATTGTGGTGCAACCTGCTGCTCCGAGCAGGGTCAGCTTGGGCACCAGAGGAGGTTGCTTAGGGCTTTATCCAGTTGCATCTTAGAAACCTTTGAGGATGGGGATTGCACAACCTCTCTGGGCAAACACACTATTGGGGTGTCCTCCTGGGGGAAAAAGATTTTTCTGTCTTATTGATGATCTCCATGTAGGTACTGGAGGGGCTGCTGTCAGGTGCACCCAAAGCTGTCTCTTCCCAAGGCTGAGTAAGCCCTGTTCTCTCTGCTGCTCCTTACAGGAATGTGCTCCAGCCCCCAGCAATTTATATCACTGCTGCTTACCAGTGTTTTTCCTGTATCAGAGGGCCCAGAACTAGACAGAATTTTCTAAATGTGATCTAACAAGCCCCAGGTAAAGGGGAATGCTCGCTTTCCTTGACCCCCTGGCTGTGATTTTGTTAATGCAGCCCAGGATACTTTCAATCCATGGGTTCCTTAAGAATCTTCCCAGAGAATCACTTTGGGACTGTACCTGCAAGCTCGTGTCTTCATTAGCATGACTAGTGTCAGTGAAGTTTGAGTTTGAAGGGTTATGGCCTTATGTGTGTAAATTATACAGCAAATCCCCTTTCTGTGGAAAATGCATTTAAATAGAATATAGTACTTAAACTTTCTAAGTTCTATTCTATTAATAGAATGGTATATCTATTTATGGTTCAGGTGTTGTTAAAAGCAATATCATAAAGCTGGTTCCTGTATTCCTTAGCACATGAAGAAGCTTTTCCCTACAACATTGTACACTGCTTCCTTTTGTAACTTGCAGCAGTGGCAGACCAAATGACTTCAAATTCAGTAGGTTGGTAGAATCAGTGCTCAGTCTAACATATAGTTGTATTGAGTGGAAGAGACTTTGATCTTATTTAAGAATCGTTTTGCAGTCATTGTAGAGGATGAATTATTTTCCAATATGTCTGTCCATAGCTATTTTTGAATATGGGAAAGTTGTCTCAAAACCAAAGGAAGTGAATACTTGCTTGGCTGGAGAGAAATACCATCTCCTTGCTTGTGTTTTTTAACTTGTAAGAAGAAATCTAAATAAATATATCACTAATGCTTGCTCCTTTTTGCAATGGGACTGGGAACTGCTAAGAAGGAAAGCATGGTACTGTTTCACAGTAACTTCCCTGTTTGTTACTTCCATAATGTGTTGCGATATCCTAACAACCTGAAATCAGACTTGTTCCCTTGTGTCAGTTTCCTCATCTCTCTGGAAATAATTTATTTCTCTGACAACATCTGATTCTTCAGGCACCTTTGAGGAGTCCTGAGTACTACTGAGGGGCTATCTATTTTTCTGCTGTTTCTGAGACTTTACTTTTAATACCTTCTCCTCCCTGCTGTTCTTATTTTCATATTAGGTGCCTGGAAGCATTGTGCCTGCACCTCAGCAGAGTCTACACTTCGAACACCTATCAGAATCCACAGAAACAGTGCCTCAGCCCTTTTATCCAGAAGAATTATTGCTAGTAAAATTTTTAGCAGGTGTCTTAGTTTGATACTCAGACTCCTTTGCTACATTTATTTGTGTAAATGTTTACTTGGAAGAACTACAGAACTCGTAGCTATGTGGTTGTAGACCTATTCATAGTGTACTAAAAAATAACTTGCCAAAATAATGGAATTTTCATAAGAGAATTTCTGCCACCTCCACTGTTAATTCTTTCCATAGAAAGAGAGTCTTGGAGAAGTTTGTGAATTGACAGGTTTTACCTGTAAATTGCAATTCATTATGACATTGATGAGAATTTCTGTGTGGCACAGAGGAGAAGTTATTTTCATAATAGAAAATATAAAATTGTATTTTCATGTCGTGCCCGTTCATTGTAATGCTGTCATGACAGGAAGAGACAAATGTGGCTTGCTGCACTGGGAAAAGGAGAATGACTGGCAATATCTCTCTGCTACAGAGAATCATTAACTGTTGCTATTTTTTTAAATGCCATTTTTAAAGAGGAACAAATCAGAAATTTTAGGTATAAATACTTTAAGCAGGACTTAGAGACAACTCTAGTAGTCATCGCACCTGGTTCCTGTGAGCTTTTTAGTCCATGAACTGGACAGTGGCTTATTAAAATGATACCGTTGAGTACATTTTTATAATTATAACTTTCTGTGGATATAAATGCTAGAAGCAGATTGTGTGTACACATACTATCAATTCTAAATTTAAACACAGAGACAATGAAAAGAGATATTCTTTGTACATAAAGTACACAAACTTTGCAGCATGAATTTATGTCCTAGCATGAAGGTTTAAAGCCAGTGATTGTGTTGCAGCTCCAACAGTCTGAGGATAAAAATGTGTCCAGGTTGTGGGAGAGCTAATGCTTTTATTAGGCTAATAGGCAATGCTCTTGAGCAAAAGATCCATGAATTGTTCTAGTAAAATACATTCTTGGCTGTTAAAAAACCCCATTATTTATATGACTGCTTTTTTCTTTTCTTGTGCCTTCTGACAAAAATCTATTTCTTTTTCTAGTCCAAAGATGCTATTTTTTTGAAATGGCAATACAAGTCTTATTTAAAAAAAAATATTCAGTTTCACTCTTATCTCCCTACCATACTCTTATTTTAAACTGGGAATCAAACCTTCATGGGTCAGAGTGGGATTGAGATCTCAGGATTCCGGACTAACATGGGCTTGATTCTATGAGCAAAATACAAAAATCTGCTTCATGCTTTCAGTCAGAGAGCTTATGGAGGCAATTAGCTAGCTTTGACAGTCCTCATTATTAGGAAACTGCTATTTTTGTGTTTACTTCTCACATGTCTGATTCTCTTGATCTGAATAGTCTTAATGATGAGGTGGGGACTATAGCTGTAGGTGAAGCCTTGTGGTTTGATTTGAATGGTAGTTTGTGTGTGTAAATACTGACAGGTTGTACCATGGCCTGCCGGCTGGCTTTTCAGAGTAAGGAAGCCTGCCAGACCAAGCTGAGAGGACTACCATCTTGCCATCATATGTGTTGGTTTAGGAAACTTTCCTTGATGTCGAATTTTAGTAGCCTCAGCCTGCTGTTAGCAATGTTGTTGAGGTGCATAGGGTCTCTGTGTGTGTCAGGGAACAGGGGGGCAGTTTAAATTTCCTGGAGAGCCTGGTCTTTGAAATCTTGTGTGATATGTTGGGTGTTTGTGTGTTGAAAACCAGCACGCCCCTCGCTCCCTGCTACCACCCAACCTACAGAAGCATTGTGTGATGTTAACTTACTGCCAAATACTGTGCGTCTTCAATACTTGGTTATATTGCATAAATGCTAATCAAATATACATTATTCCTTGAGTTTTTCATATTATCTTTGATTTTTTTTTTATACACAATTCTTTAGTTTTTTGGCAGTAGTGCTATTTCCTTAGTATTTCTCCATTGTGAATAGTTAGAAAACACTTTATTTTCATAGCAAACCATTAAACCCATTGTTAACCTTATCCTGTGACTAAAGACAGCTTGCAGTTACAGAAGCATTTCTATCTGGTAAAACATATTTTTTCTTCAGGAATAGTTTCAATAGGGTAATCTTTGTTCAAGTGACTCTATGATTTGTGGTTTTTTTGCAATACTAGTGAAATGCAACAGAATTTAGTGCAAATATTTAGCACATTATAAATATCTTGTATTCATGTTTTTAATGGTTTATATGTTCTTGGGAATATAATTGTATGGATGGTGCTATTGTAAGAAATTCAGGAAGGAATGAAAAGACAGTGGCAGAATAAATCTTATATGAGTAGCATTCGGTATTTTCAGGTTATGTACTCTCTTCATCTGGGAAATACGTTGTTTCAGTGGCCCCTAATTGCCTTAAACACAGTATTAATAAATGAAAAACAGTGTTTGAAGGGGATGGAATTGAACCTGTTTTGAGGTACTACAAAATATGCTATTGAAAAAAATGGAAAGTCACTTTGCTAAGCTTATGATTTCCCACCATTTGACTGTACAAAGATTTTATTAAGGAGTTGTAGGGGAAACCAAAATATGGAGAAACAGTACGTTTTGGAGTTAAGATATGAACAGATGCACTGGACAATAGGAGGGCTGGATAGGGCAGTCTGCAGGTGTACAGAGCAGCAGGAGACTTACACAAGTCAACATTCATCTTCATTCTGAAAAATTCAATAATATAAACTGAAAGAAGTGCATTAACATCTTTATAATGGGGAAGTCATTAATTACCACTGAGTTACAGTCCATTGGGGAAGATGGGTGGTGAAGTAAACCGTGGGTTTTTTTTTTATAAAGTTGAATGTTTGTGTGAATATAAATGATATACATGTATTTATGACAGAAATAAGACCAAGCATTTAGAAATATGGACTGTAATTTATTTTCCTCTATATCTGTGGAAGTCTGCAGGATGTTAATGGTTTGTTCATTAAAGCACTGCTCACATGAGTAATTTTGTTGGAGTCCTATATTAGCCACGTTAGCATAATGGAACAGACAACCTCTAAACTGGTTACTTTAAAAGATGAACTTCTTTTCATGTGTATGTCTAAATTTGTTGGTGCGGAGGTGAAGAAAAGAAAACAAACCAGTAAAAGTGCATTATATATTTGCATTGTAAATATTTTAACAGTCACTGACTGAAGTCCAATTCTGTATTTCAGAAATATTTGTGAAATAACCAGCTTCATGATTTGAAGGAATCAGCTCTAGGTTTTGGGCACAAATATTTCCTCAGGGTATTGCATATTCCATGACTATGTTAATTCACCCTTAGGAGAATAAGAAAGTCAATATTCATATAATACTATAATCCAAGCCAAAAGGCCATATGGCTTTGGTTCTGCCATTTTTTAGCAGATAAAAATCCTGTTGAGTTGAATGAGACTTCTGTGTACAGAGACTTAAAGCACCAGTCTTCGTGGCCAGAATCCAATAAAGCTGTTTAAACATGTAAGTAGATTCGCGTGCATGGAGTGGTAGCATAAACATAAGCAGGAATACATTTATATATTGCAAAATTGCCTCCAGGAGCCAGTCAGCTCTAAAAGTTTACGACTTGTGTTTACCCGGAGAAAATTGGAAAATAATTTTTTTTTTTTTGAAAATGCATTTTGATTGAAACTAACTTACACAAAATTGTTTTAATATCGTCAACATTTCATTTCTGAGCAACTGAGAAAGTGGGAAAAAATTGACAAGAGGGAGAAAAAAGTTTTGACTAGATGGAATTGCTGTATTTTGACATTTGTTGTCAGGGTAGTGTTAATCAACTACAGCAAGTTTAGAAGGTCAGTTCAGCACAGTTCCATCAGTTACTGAACAAAATCACAGTCAGCTGTTCAGAAAAAAGTACACCTTGTGAAGTCCTTCCTGGCATTCAAAGCGGTGTAAGACAGGAAAGGGTTTCTCAAAATGCATTGCAAAATGATATTTCATTTTCCATAGTTCTGGGAACAAATGATCGTGACACAAGAGATATCCTCGAATATCCTGGCTTCTATGTGCCACACTAGAAACATTTTTCTCCTCTGTTGATGTCCAGCACATGAAAAAAATAAGCAAAATACTCTGCCTCTTAAGTACACCTGCATACCTATCACCTCAATAGGTCCAGAGCTACAGTCTTTCCAGTGACCCTACCCCTAAAGACAAGTCAAAATATCTTTATTATGTTGTCTTAAAGAACTTCTGCAAGATTAGTAAGGGGTTAAGTAGGAAAGGAGTAAGGTCAGTACACATGCAATCAAAGAGTGATGACGCTGAGAAAATTCTGTCTTTGTTAACTAATAATCTTTAAACTGTGATTATTAGGAAACAGGGAAATATGATGCTATTCTGTATTTATTCAAACAGACCAAACCCTGACTTGATTGTAGGTTTAGGTTGAGTAAACAGAGGTTATGACTGTCATTAGATTTGCTAGACTTGCTTCTAACAAGTGAAAGGATATAAGATTTTAAGTGACAGAAATTCAGTGGTGGTGTTAGCATTTTTATAGTAGCACTAGTTAGTACCATGTAGTGCCTGTGGTTTGTTAAAAAAAGCTCAGAAACTGTGACAAGTACCTGCTGTTGTTCTTTAGCTTATGTGTGGACCTTTAGCACAGGGTGGTAGCTTCTTTGTTCTGAGATATAAAGCTGCATTGCAAAGGAGCTAAATCATAGTAGCAGTGGAACAGCACAGTGTGTATTTGTCTCTGACTTCTGTATTGAATACCCTTACCACAAAAATAGAAAACTCACCGAAGTAATCTCTAATCTTAAAACAGGCACTGGATTGGAACTTGGTCCTTTTGATGCTACTACAGTAATAAAAATGCACCACAGTGTCACAGCTGAGTTTTAATCCACATGAATGATATATGATTATAAATTCAATTAATAATGAGGGAAGAAGTTAAAAACACCCTACAAACTCGTATCCCCCAAATCAGATTGGCTTTGATTTGGTACCTGCAACTAATCCCATTAATGTGCTGTCTGGATAGAATAACTTGCAGAGAGCTGTGGGCTCTTTGACTTTTGTTTCCCCTTTCCCCGCCAAGGCCTCTGCAAAGCCTTTTGGGACAGCGTTCGTTGGGTTCAAAGTGATCCTGGAAGGCATGATTCTGATGATTGGCAACAACTCCGGCTCTGTGAAATCAGAGTGTCTCTGACAAAATGGCTTGCAAGCAGAGTAATCAGAGAAAAGGCATTTTTAAAAAATGCAGATGTCCTCCTCCTGCAAGGGCCCAGTTCAGCAAGGTTGTGTTCAGCTCTACAGGGTGGTCTTCATCTAGTAAAAGAACTCTCAGGGCCTCACGACTCTTCACTGGGTGCACATCAACAGCAGCTGCACCTTCCCTTTTCCTTGCTTTTAAGCATACGTAACCATAACACTGTATCCCATTATGCTACTGCCCTCAGCAGTGCAGGAATTGGGTCTTTTTATTATGTTTTTTGAACAGATTACAACTGTCAGTGTAATGCAGAGGCACCTTTTGCCCTCTCTTGCCAGATAACAAACTGAAGCTTCATTTACTAACCTTCCTTGCTTTTAAATTCGAGCTTTAAACTTCAGACAGTGAGATTTCTATACAGGTTTGACGGGTTACTCTACCGTGTATAGACACTAAAATATATTTTTAAGCTCTTGAGAGCATTTTATGTATGAATGAAAGAGGTGCTTCATACAAAACCTAATCTCCCCAGTCTTGTTAAAAAAAACCCAAAACAACAAAACCCAGACAAGCAAACCAACAAAAAATTGGCCTGTAGAGAAGCTTTGGATTCCTTTTGAACATTCAGTACTACTGTACGGTTCTGCTCTTTGGGCAGCTGATGGCAGGAACCATACTTAACAGCACGGTTTGTCTGGCAAGAGAGAAGGGATATAATTTTGTTTTGGTTATTTTCTTACTGCAGTAGTGGTGACGTTGATTTAGTGAATCCCAAGGTTTTCAGTACTGTGCAGTTCACAGTCCTGTGTCACATTTACGGTGCTTTGTTTTGGTAAAACAGTGCCGTAACTCGATCCAGCATCAACTGCAATTCTGCAGTCTTCCTGAAAGTCAGTCTATACTATAAGACTTTATGACAAAGAGTCTTCTCTTGTGTATGAAGTAGAGGGACATAAGTAATAAACCAGCGTACAACCTGTAGAGGTGTAAGTAAGCTAAGAATAATTGAGATCACTGTGAAAACATATTTATGGTTATTCTCGTTGCTTTAGACCTCTACTTGACCTATATAGTATACAAGATACAGTACAATATATTTAAAATACGAAAGCACTTCAGAAACATAATTTCAAAACAGCTGCATTGCAAGGCTGGAAAGGAAATTGAACTTCACGTGCGTGCATTATAACTGTTAGGATAATCAGATTAGGTTTTATCCATTTTATCTGCTCTCTGAGTATTTGTTAACCACCTCTGTGTCATCCGCTGTTTTGGACACAAGCATCCATATTCTTTCCTTTGTGAATTTCCATCAAAGCACTTTAATTGATCTGGATGTCTCTTCATGAACTTCCACTAACACCATGCATGCAGGGTATTAGAAACGGGGTTAATTGACTTCTAAGTGATCAGGAGCCATCATTGTTTACCTGTATTGGTGGAACCAAACCCTTAGGACTTCCCATGTTGGGATGGCCCTGTAGTTGACCTAAACATCTTTGATAGTCTGCTTTTGCTTCTCTGTTCCTTCTGTGGTGATGTGTACGGAACTGTGATCTTAGCAGTATGCAATACACATGGGAACAAGAAAGATGTGTAGCTGAGCAGAGTCTTCAGTGCAAAGTATTGCAGTACTCGTCTTTGCAGGAAAATGTTTCTGTAAACTTGGAGAGTATGGTACTTAAGGTGAGATTGACAGTGAAGCAATCTCATTTTTATTGATCTCTTAATACACTGAAGGAGCGTGTTCAAATATTTCTATTGGGATGTTACTTGGTATACAAATAGCTGATTTGGTGGTGGTTGTTTTTTTGAATTTGATTTGATTGAAAGGCAGTGGATCAAAAAGATTTCCCATATTTGAAAGTTAATTTGCTTTTCTATCAAACTATAATTTAATCTCCAAAGCTTCATTATGTAACGTTTCATGAATGTCACAGGAGTTTCTAAGTCTGAAGGACTGCTATTAACAAGATGGAATTGAGTTTTTCCTGCATTTACAATGTATCAGTGGCTTATAGAAAAAGACAATAACCTACCTTTCCTCCCATTGCTAAGCCTAGAAGGCCAAGAATTTTGGAATGCTGTGAATTCAAGAGGTGTTTTTCAAGACCTGTTGTGAATGAATTGCATGGACTACAGTCAGGTGTCTTCTTGCCCATTTTGCTCCAATTTTTAGCTGAATTTTTGCAGCCTAAAGAATCTTCCAAGGATTCCAGTTTTTGCCTACTTCTTGAAGCAGTATGAGGCAGCCAGTAGTACTTCTGTATGTGTTCAAGTTGAGTAAAAATACTATTGTGATAAAGCAGAGAGGAAACCCTCCTGGAGAAGAGGCAGGAGGCAGCAGGTTCTTCTCAGACGGTTGCAGACCATGCTGGGCTCTGTATGTGACTTCTAGGGTTCAGGACAGACAATGCCATACAGCAGATGTGGCTGCAGTGTGGGCTGAGTGGCACCTGAAAAGAACCAGAGGTGAGGTGATGAGGGTGCTTTGCTGAGGGGGTGGTAATTATAGGGTAGAGTGGGCCAGGAAGAGATGACCTGAGCCTTGGTGACAGCTCTGGGTTCTGTTTTTGTTTGTTTGTTTGTTTTCCTTTTCTTTTTCCCTTCTTTTTGAAGGTGTCTCCTTGCTCCAAGTTGCTGTTTTGCATGGTATTAAGAACCAGCTTTACCAAAGGGCTGCTACTGTCCTGTCTTTTTGTATACTCACCTGTTGGAAAAGGTGCAAAACTTCTGTTATCTATCAGTAGCAAATATAATCACCCATCTTCAACAAATACAGCAGATTATGTATTTTATTTCTTTATTTTGATGGTTAATGGTTCTGATTTTTCTAGTGGGAGTGGCTGTCAGTACATTTCAGAAAAATGTCATCGAGCTCATCCAGTGTATGCATGTGGTACTGTCTGTGTTTGCTGGTATTAGGGACTGAATCAAGGACTTCCAGCTTCAGGAGCAAGTATATGAATTTTTGTAACTTAAGCAGAGAAGCAGGATCTGTAGTTCAAAAAGCTGCTTGTGAGGATCTCCTTTAGAGAAGAAGGTGTAATGTAGTGGCATTGCTGGCTTACATGTGTATCCTGTCTTCTGCTAAGCAACAAATGTTAATGGTTCAGATGAAAGCAACATGAGCCTTGACTGCTGATCAATTTGGCCTTCATGTATTTGGAGTGGTTCTTCTGTTCCTAATCAAAACCTGTAGGAATGTCAAACACTGTGGAGCTTATGAAGGTGTATTCAAGATTAGTTGGAGCCCTAGACACTTCTGAAGTAATTTTTGTCATTCCTGCTTTTTTCTTTACTGTTGGTAGATAAAAAAAATGTAATGCTGCTTCACACAGTTATTTATTAACTTGCAGTTATTTATAGTCTTTCCAATAGATATTTACAATGTATTGTTTTGTTTTGCTCTCCATTATAGTCCTAACTGAATCTTTAAATCTAAATGTTAGTGGAGTTCTATTTCAGAATCTTTTGTGGTTCAGACTGCCCGAAAGCCAGTGAAATCATCACAAAGTCATGTCAAACATGCTGGAAATGTAGGATAGGTAGATACTCATGTAGTGTTGGAAACAATTCCTGAAGGTATAATATACGGTAAAGATGTTTGGTAAACTGCATGCAATGCATTTCATTTTGTATAAATTTTCATGAGAACAAAGTGGGTTAGCACTTCTCAGTGCAAATAATGGAGCAAATGGATTATTTAAAATGCACATTGAAATGGAAAATACTTGACCTGATTTTGACCTGTTCTTCCTTGTACAGCTCATTCCTGAAAATGCCTGGGCAAAAAGGATTTTCAATCGTGTTTCTGTTTTTAATGTACACAGTGTACTTGTGGTTTATTTAACTAGTGAAATTGAAAATATATTTTATATATAATGAACATGCAGGGAAATGTGCATGGTTATCTGTGTATAGTTACTGCTTATTTGAGAAACTACAACTTTAATTTGTCTAGATTTGGAAGATTTTGTTTCTTTTAATTGCAGCATTGGAATGGGAGATAGTAAACCTGAAATGGTCTGAATAGGGTTTAAGTAAATAGATATATAGAGCATAATTTATTTATTTAAGTTTTCCAGTATACTTTCCCAGACAGAATGAACTTTCAGGCTATAATCTTTGGAATGGAATGGCTGAGAGAGACTTCCTGGGCTCTGGTGTGTTATTAAAAGAAACTGCAAAATAGACAGGGATGTAACTCAGTAGAATTCTCTATGGTGGAAAACTGTCTACCTACAGGCTATTAATATTAGTTCTATAAATAAATCCAGTCAGGTTCTTGCCCACTATTACAATTTGTGCCTTAAATTTGTGCATGAATTCCTTATTCTTATTGGTGTTATAAATACAGTTAAAACTGTACTCTCCTATAACTTCAGAGAAATTTTTATTACATACAGTTTATCTAGAAGAAGGGAGTTAATATGTCTTTGATAAAATTATTTAAGCAACAGTATTTCATTTTCCAAAATGAGTGGCTTTTCAAGGAAAATTAATTCCTTTGGTCACTGTTTTTGGTAAGGATATCAAAATCGGCAGTAACAATAGAATATATTTCTCCTTCCACATTTGCTGGTTTGAAACATAACTCTGTGGTTTGAGTAGCAATAGTATTTTTCTTTTGGCATTCTGTTTTATGTGCTCAGAACTTTCTAAATATTCATCCTTAAGGCTGAAATTTTTCATGGATGACCTTTTCTCAGAGGTGAATTTATTTCTGAATGCAGGAGAAAACACTGTCTGGTCCCTTTACTCATAAAGCTATGAGAAAGACACCGAAATTTAATCAACTCTGGAAGATTCTTAAAAGTTAGCTTTATGCTTGGTGTTTCGTATGCTCAGTGCAGAGTGATGATACGTGCTTTTGGTGCTTTTAAGATTGAAATGTCTTTTTAAAATGGCAAACAATATATAACTTGAGAGTCTGTGTTACTCTTTCTAATACAATGCTAAATCACTGAATTTTTAAGGAACCATAACATCCACATTTGGACATAATTTTAAGATAATGTTTGAAGAATTGTCTTTTCCAGTTTCCCTCCTGACTGACACAGGTAATACAAATGCTTTAGTCACAGCAGTTTCTCCAGACAGGCAAATACAGTTTCTCTTTTAAATATATTCCTCCAAGGTGAAAAAAGAAGTCATTGTTTATTTATACAACCTGGAAAATGTGGAGGCTGTTGTTGATGTTTGTTTGTTCTTTGAAACTGTTGGGGTCCTGGATCAGCCAAGCATCTGAGTACCTTTTTAACCACAAATAGGCAAGCATTGCAACTGATTCCTAAATCACGTCCTTCAAAACTTTGCTGTTGTAGACCAATATCTGCAAAATGTCTGTCTTAATCTAAGGAATAGAAGGCATAAAGTGCAGAGAGTGCAGAGGGAACATCAATCCCCGCCCCCTCCCCCCTTTTTCTTTTTTGCTTTCCATAGATCTGAAAGGGTGGCAAATGGTGAATGAAGTAATGAGGAAAAAATAGTGGTAAAAGGAGAGCATTTGGTAGAAATGTGTTTATGAGACTGACATTTCCATGAGTAGATGTGGCTCTTGGGTTATGCTGGCAAAACTTCATGCCCTAACTATTTTTTTCTCTGAAATCATTAACTACCTGTCAAAGGCGGCCAGAACTGTTTTTTTGCCTATGTGATGAACTCCAGGTGGTGTGTTTGAAGATGGGATTTTAGAAGCTTTGTTTCTTGGGGACAAGAAACTGTTCATGTTCTAAAAGTGGGTTGGTTTATCTCCGCTCTTTTCTGGAGATTTGTTTCCACTTTCTATCCCAATCTAGAAAATGTTCCTCCTTGCTCACTTTCTAACTTCTCCCCGGAAGTATCTTCATTCTGCACTTAAACTTGCTGAACAATCCAGATTGCCTGGGTCTTGGTATAGGATTATGCCCATTCAGTTATGATCCTTGAGCCATGCAGACAGATGAGTGTTTTCAAATGCAGTGGCCCAGTTTTCCAAATTACTAGCCACACCTTTTTTCTCAATGAATGGTTGGTGTTACATGCCATGTAACACGCTTATCAAAAATACATCTCACTGACTTATGACCTCGATGTCTCAGTGGTTGGTCACACTTGAAAAAAATAATGCTTACTGGGAACATCAGCAAGAGTGCAGTTTGTAAGTTGCCACAAAAAATGCTGTGTATTTATATGTTCAGGCAGCAAGTGGTAAAAATTCCAAAGCAGTTGTGCTACGGCAAGATAGTTATGGGGAAGAGTGGATTATTATTATTTTTTTTAATTAAAGTGGATTTTAATGGATTTTAAAAAGCGTTGATGAGTAGCATCTGCATGGAGGTAACTGTTATGCATTTGTCTATACTGTGGTGCTAATTGTAACACTTTGCTGCACAAGTTTGCAGTGATAACATGATTTTTCTTCCTTGTTTTGCAACCTTTTTGTATGATGAGCAGTAGTGCTATATACTGACCTGTACACATCACATTTACGGTCAGCATACCTCCTTTCAATGTTCTGGTCTAGTTGCAATTCTTAAGAAATTATGGCAAGAAACTTGAATGTTCCAATGTAGATGTAAATGTAGATGTAAATTTCAAACAGCCTGCAGATCATAGAGTATTTTACATGGTTCTTTAGTTTCTGGCTTGTTAGTGAAATCAGCAGGTACTTCATTAGCAATGTTAAACTGCAAGAAAATTAAGTGTGTTTTGAATTATGGTGATATTCATGAATCAAATTTATATTCTGGATATAAAGGGTGATTTTCTGTTATAGAATAAAATCAAAGCATTGACCAAGGCTTAGATGGAAGAACGTGATACAATTTTTACCTTTAGCAGAGTGTGGCACTGAAAAGATAATATTCTACAAGTCTATTGCCATGTAACTTTGCCAAGTTGGGTCTAGCAATGTGGAGAAGCAGTAAGCTGAGATACAGTTCCCTCCCCCAGTTCCTACTTCTTCAGTTACCCGAGTATTTCTGGTCATCTGAGACTGCAGGTATTGTAGCAATTCTTTTTAATACTCCATCATACACTATGCTGATGACTTGCTTAATTTTTACCTGCTACTCAAATATACATTAATGCTGCTCATATCAAAATCACTTTTTGACTTCGATTGGGAAGGGTGGACACCACTGAATAGTTCTGTCCATCAGCCCAAGTTCTAATGGAACCGCTTCTAAATCTAGAAGAGAAGGATCAAACATGAGCTTTTTCTTGTCACTGTTGCTTCTGGTTTGAGCTGTTTCAGACCTTTCAGACACTGTGATTTCTCACGGGGATGGTGTGGCAAAAAAATGAGTGCTCACATACAAATTAAAAGGAATTATTGAATACTTTTTTGCAGAATAATGTGTACTATCTATCTAGAGTCACTTTGTGTCTGAAAATAGGTAGCCACAGACGTGATGGATCAGGGAAACTGCTGCAGATTCAACTTAATCACTCCCAATTAAAGAATAAGCAGTCAAGCGAAAATAACACAACTCTGTTCTGTAAGTTCTCACCTAGCACATTTCATCAACAAAATGTCACATAAGGACTCTTCCAGGTACTGTAAAGCAAAGATTCTGGAACAGCACATGAAATGTAAAAAATAATTCAGAGGTGTTCTCTATAGGTGTGTTTGAAATATATGCGTAAATATTTTGTTTACTTTTTCAGTTTTACTTAGCTAAAACTGAATGTATTTGGTAACTTCTGTAATTATAATTGATTTATGATTCCTTGCCTAAGTGGTCATTGTCTCTTATCACACTCATTAAGCTGTTCTGCTTCTCCATGGATATATATGAAATTCACTGTGGTTCTGCTGAGTAGCCCCCCAGGGCTTTGATAAACTGATAGTACTGGAGCAAATTTTAGAGCCACTGCTTATGTGTGACCTTGAGACATGCAGGTCTTAACGCTTCCCTGCAGCAATTTTGGCTTTCTGGGTCTGTGTTTAAGGCAGATATTTCAGCCAACCCAGTAACTGCATTAGGTGTTTGCCCAGTCTCTTACTGTTTTAAGAACTGGCAGAAGGTTGTGCTCCAGCTCCACTGTGTTCTCAGTGGGATGTACACGCTGTCATTGAAGGCTTAATTCTCTTCTTGTGTCAGTGATCTTGGTTGAAGGCAAGAGGGCAGAAAGCTTTGGCTGTGTTTCTCTAGGTGAAATAGGGGAGTTCAGGTAATAATAATTTCACTTTATTTTTGCACACAAAATATTTTATTTAGGGAAGTAGCTTAGACTAAGAATCAGAACAAAATTACTTATTAGTAATATTTGTTGTAAATATATTTCTAAATCTACATAAATTATATTCATTGTTTTATTCATTGTGGGTAGGTCCTCAGCTAATAATCATAGAATCTTAGAATCATAGAGTAGTTTGGGTTGGAAGGGACCTTTTAAAGGCCATCTAATTCACCTCCCCTGCCATGGGCAGAGACATCTTCAACTAGATGAGGTTGCTCAGAGCCCCGTCCAACCTGACCTTGAACATTTCCAGGGATTGGGCATCTGCAACGTCTGAGCAGCCTGTGCTGGTGTTTCACCACCATCATTGTAATAAATTTATTACTTATATCTAATCTAAATCTGCCTTCTTTTAGTTTATAACCCATTACCCCTTGTCTTGTCATGACAGGCCCTGCAAATAAAGTCTGTCCCCATCTTTCTTACAAGCCCCCTCTAAGTACTTGGAAGGCTGCACTAAGGTCTCCCAGAGCCTCCTCTTCTCCAGGCAGAACAACCCCAACTCTCTCGGCCTGTTCTCAGAGGAGAAGTGTTCCAGCTCTCTGATCCTTTTTTTGGCTCTCCTCTTGACCTGCTCCAACAGGTCTACGTCTTAGTAATCCTTGGTACAAAGAAGTGATTGCTGATGGGAAGTATAATCTTCTGTGTATATAATCATCTTCATCTTGCCTTTTTAATAGGCAAAAGAACTGTTAGGGTAAATACTATAACAATTTTGTAACAGTAATATCAAGAAATGTGGTGTACCACAGGGGGTCAAAGTCCCTGGCCTTCTGACTCCATACCCTGATCCTTGTATGTTCAATATTCAGGAGATATGTATCGTTAAACCTTGGAGAGCCTAAGGGAGGGAGAGCTGACTTCAGCTTCACAAGCATGGGTTCCTGTGATCAGTCAGGATACAGCTGAACTCTGGGGTGATTCAGTGATGGTGTCCTACTTCCTTGAAGAGCCAGGGCCTTTGATTGTCTGATATCCTCCCTTGCATTCCTGCTCCCCGAGCTGGTGATTACTCCTGTGATCAGCAACACGAGAAGGGGCATTTAAACTGCTTTTAAGTCATACACAGTTCAAGGGGCACAGACACTCCATTTGCACATAGAGAGATGTGTCTGCATTTAAAACAGCTGGGGTCAGACAGATAGAAGATCCTTGGAACACAAATTCTGCTTAGCGTTAAACTAAGGTATAAGATCCTGGGTATAGGAATGCAAATTCTGTTTAGTGTTAACACTAACTGTTTTGTTTGCTTGTGAGACATTCTAGCTTCTCGGGAAACACTTGACAACTTTGAAAAAGAAATTGGAAACATTCTTTATGATGAAAATATTTCAGACTTCACAGGAGTTTACTCAGGGACTGCAGCAGTGCCTAGAATCCATTAAAAACTTAAACCTATTTGGAATTGCAGAGTATAGAAGAAGCGTGGAAGACAGCAGGCATCTGTGATGAAAAATTATATCCACATTTACGCTTTGTAAGAACTGCTTTTAAAGCTTGTGGTAGTCATGTGATAATGAAAAATGAAAGGAATCACATGCAGTTTATCCTGGCAAGAATTCAGTGATCAGTGAAGACAGAGCTCAGTATGATGTCAAATTATAGAGTTACATTGTAATCTTCTACAAAGAGAAAAGATTTTGGGAGATTTCTAAATATTAGGACCTTCAATCTCTGAAAAACCTATTTACTGCTAAATGATTGCACCATTAAGTGCTTGAAAAATACAAAAATAGGGACAGCTATATAACCACCAGAGTAATGTAGAATCTCTTGCTGTGAGGGAAGGGGTCTGTCTGCTGGGCTTTGGACCAAACTGGTTTTAACAGGAAGTTGCCAGCTTTCCTGTTGGTACTGGCCTAAATCCTCACACACGGCCTTTCAGAAGCTTGTGAAGAGTTGGAACACAACTCATTATTTCCAAAACACTCTCAAAAAAATAAATGAGAGCTATTCAGTAGTTACATGATGTGCAGTAGGTATAAATCTTTCAGGGCTGCAGATGAAATCCAGTCTGAAAAAATCTTAGAGTTGAACAGCACCGTCTCTGGTTCTGTGGGAAGAGAAGTCTACCTGTTCCCGTGCACTGTGGAATATGACTATCTTCCATTTTGTTAGGAGAAATTATTTTGGCTTCCACAGTCTTTAGGTTTTTAATGAATAAATTTTATCAAAATGAAACGGTTTCACTTTTACTACCGTAATACAGAATTCAGTAGGTTTCTGTACATCCTAGAGTGTCAGAGAAAATGTAAGATTTTTAACATTACACAGCTCCTTGGTACATGAGGGGTGTTCGTTTCACTTCTAGCTCATGACCTATTTAAAACTGAGCAGTGGGATGTGCTTTACATATCCCTTCTAGTAAAACCTCAATTAATCAGGGTTTGATTTTTTTTTTTTTCAATTTCAACATTTGCTGGAATAATTTTCACATGATTGATCACAGCAACTGTTAGGGATGTAAGGTTACAAGATTTTGGAACGAAAAGCTGGTGAGACAACATTATCCCAGGTTGTTTTCAATGACAAACTGCACATAAGAAGTATGAGGAGCAGTGATATTCTGACTTACCATCTTGGAACCGCAGATTCAAGAGAAATATAAATGTTGTAAGAAAAGAACGAGCTTAACATTGTTCTAATTTTATTATATAACTTATTGTTTGTAATGTTTAAGTATATTTATAGGTCTCTTTTTGGGTCACATTTTATCAGGCTCAGAAGTATTTTCAATATCATAGATGGTTTTGTGGATCTAATGGAAACAAAGATTTAAATTATTGGGGATAACCGCTTGGTTTTTCCTTGCCTTTGTGAAATAATTGAAGCTCTTTTTAATGTATTGCTGTATACAGTGTCAGTTTTCTTCTTAAATTGGTGTGACAATAGAAGATGATCCACATTGGTAAAGTCTTTCTTGTCCTTCTGACATGCACAACTTATTCAGAAAATATTACACAACCGTGCTTTTCCTAGAGTTTGTTTTATGTAAAGACACGTTGATGTCTGAATTTTAAATATCTAATTATTTCTTCCAATTGGAGAAGAGCTCTGGCTGTTTGCAGTTGTTCATACAGGCATCCTTACTGTTTATTTTGTCTCTTGGATGGCACAGTGTCCTTAGGGAGCGTTAGGTGGCCAGAGAGAGCTGAACCTGCTGCCTCCGGCTGCCTTGCAATCCTGTTATGTTGGTGTGTGGTTTGCAGGCTGGGGAGGTGACTTCCTCCCTGCTGCAGAACAAGAGGAGATGTAAAAAAATGTTCTTCTTCCTACAGAACTCTAAACAAGTTTGAAACAGAAGATGATTTGTCTCCCCTCTAACTCCCACACCTTTTATAATCCTTGTTGCAGTACCTAGGAAACATTAATGGATATCCTTGGCAACTGTAAGGAACTAAAGCTCAGTTATCATTAATACGTGGTTGCTAAGGAACCCCTGATAGTTTTCTAGCTGTCAAAACTGGGACTACAGGGGTTGTTCTTTGTCCTTGGGAGCAAATCTCCCCATCTACTGTTCAAAAAAAGAGCTACATCCTCCCCCTCACCCCACCACAACCCCCCATGAGCTGCTGAATGGTCCCTTGGCACAGAGAAGGAGAGAACAGGGCTACAAAAGAAATAGAGTAGTTGCTCTGCACCATGAAGAAACTGCTAGGTGTGGTAAGGGCTGGCTTTCAGGTCTGTGGGAGAATGGATTCCATGGAGAATTTTTACATGGATGAATTAATGTGTTTGTAAATTGGAGACTTTGAATCTGTACTCCTTGTTAAACCTTTCAACTATTTATTAATGTTTATACATATTATAAGTTGACAGAGTATGCTTCTGATATAATACTTTAGAAGAATGCCCTTATACAATGTATATTACCTGTCACTCATTGGATTTCGTAAATATTGGTTGTCTTTATTTCAATAATACATATTTTCAACTGCAATAGTTTTTAAATGTTCAAAAATTGATTAGCTCTGCAGTTTCTCAAAGAATGTGCACTGATTAGATAGGGAATTTTAGTTGTCTTATTGAATGTAAGTTTTGATCATATCCCCCTGGTTTCCAAACAATCTGACATTCAGTAAACTAATCAGTAGTTATATTTTCCGAGTTATATTTTTCCAAGGAAATGTCAAAGTTTTTCCAGATATTTTCCTAATTCTTGATCCTTTTTATCGCTTGTGAAAGAATGTGACATTTAATCAGTTTTGCTGCTGTTACATGCTATTTATAGCTTGAGTCAATGGTAGCTCAACTGTACCAAAGTAAGGTCTTCTGTGGGATTTAAAAATGTGTGGTGTCATAGTTGTTGAGGGTTGGTCTGAAGTTGTGTGTGGGCTAGCTGATCTGTTGGAATCATTCTCTTGTTTTAGAGATTATTTTGACTTTATGGTGTTAGAGAAGTGATATTCTAATTTAAATGCCTGCTCAATAGTGCTACAGGTACTGCTTTCTGTTTAAATGGACAGACTTCTCAAATGTTAGAATTTGGTTTTTACATAGAACAAAGTAGTTTTAGCCCTTTTCTTGTGCAAAATGTCTTTGAGACCAGCAAGTATTTTGCTTCATAAATGGTTTAAGACACTTAGAGGCCATGAGTACTGCTAAACTTCTTTCTGGGTGACCCCCTCAGAGCATATGGCTGGCCTGAAAAGAACAGACCTGAGATGACCTGCTTTTTCAAGGTAGGTCCTGGTCATCACTGTCATTTACCAACTAGCTGATTTTGAAGGCTCATCAGTTTCAGCAGAGCAGTTCCTGACCCTACAGCCTGTAGTATGACATTGCTTGGAAGAGAGTAATTGTGAGAGTTCCCACAATAGCTAAATGCAAAACTGTTGTATGATCTAAACATGCTGGGAGAGGAGATATTTCAGGGTGATTACTGGTGTAGTTAAAAAAGACCCAGAGTGGTCTGAACCAATAATAACAGATGTTTGTAAACATAATTTGTCACATGCTTGCAGGGTGAGAATAACAAGCCTTTGAAACCTGCATTGCCCTTAAAACAGATTAATGTGACGTCTATTATTTGCCTGACTCACTCACAAGACCAATAAAGCAAGTGAGCAGAGGGCTCTTAGAGGAGGAAATTGAAGAGGAGGAGAAGGTGGTGATGGCAGAGGCACATCATTTTAATCAGCTGGGGGAAAAAAACCACCACTTGATGAGATGCCCGTCAAATTCTACGAAACCTGTAACATTTATTAAATAAGGTCCCTGCTTATGTTTAATCAGCTCTCTCTCAGCTACTTTTCAGTGTGTATAGCACTAATTACAGCACTCTTATGATGCATAAAGATCCTCTCGATTAGCAGTCTGCAAAGCTGCGGTGTGCCAGGGTGTGCAGCTGATTCATGGAACTATTGTAAGCAGTGTTTTCCAAGCGATTTTTCTGTTAAAAGTTTGGGATGGGTTCAAGAGTCTGTGAGAAGTTTTTAGGCCCAATAATGTGTTTGGAGCTAAACTTGAGAAATGTTGTAGTAGTACGTGTTCCAGAATATGAGCAGTAGCTTTCGAAAAAGTAACGTGAAAGGTTGAGTGATACAGCACTAAATTATTTCTATTAATAATTAAATAAATGCTACAATGATTCATTAATTCTTTTCCAGTGGCTCTATGAAAAAAAGAGATGTCTCTCAGCAAACACTGCTGTCTGTATGTTTGATAACATTTCTGAGGTTCATATAGCAGAGGCACGAAATGTATGGAATGCATTTCATGTGCGGCAAGGAAGTAAAGATTTAAATACACCAAAGCAAAGGGCTATGGTGGGCACACACACTGCAGTGAGTGCTGATTCACACTGTCATGTCTGTGTACAACTGTACAGAGATGGCCAAGAATCCCAAAGTTGTCCAGCTGGATCAGCAGCGCTTTGCACAGGCTAATAAACTTGGATTTCCTTTCACCGTGCCACATTGATCATTGGAAGATCGTCCCAAATATTAATCCTCTGTATCTGGAGTGGTTATTCTGGGACAGTTAAATGATGCTTCTCATTGGCATGGCACAACACTGTACTAAAATGCTGAAGTTTCTTCTGGATTAGGGCTGTTACCTCTTTGTGTCTCTGCTGGGCAGCCTGGCTCGGTGCCAGCATGGGGGCTGCTGCACAGGATTCATGGTCAGGCTGTTAAGCAACACTATCAGGTGCAGTCTGATGCTCTCCTGGATCCTTTCAAACCTAGTTGATAAATAAATTTGAGATGCCAACATTACTGAACTGAAGGTACTTAAAACCTGGGACCGAAACACAGAAATTACATTCCACGTTAGTTCATGTAGTTGTTTTTAATGTCATCTTTTCAGATTTCTGTACTTCACATGCAGTATACTCATTAGACTGTATTATAATTGCTGTTGTGTTTTGTAGCATTTAATTTAGTGGCTGTGCAAGCTGCTGCATAGAGCAAAGTTCACGTGCATGGGTCTGTTTAGCCACAAGGCCGGTAGAGCAGAAACATGGACCCTGTGTTCTGGCTTGTCTTGACAACGTGCCCGATCTTTTTACATAAGTCTGTACAAGACAGTTATTTTGGTCATGACCAGAGAAACTGAGATCCAGTTTACTGACCCATAATGAAAACCTCTTTATGCCTTTGTAACTCTCTTCTGTTAGTCAGACACATTTCCTTCTGTATTGAATGTGAAATCTTGCTTTGCTTAGTCTAGTGGAGAGCTGTGATACTTGTTATCCGTTTGAAAACGTGTATTTATAGAACCAGAAAAGGAGTTCTGAAAGGAACACAGGAAGTCATCCAGTTTCCATGCATCCCAAACCAGAATTAAATACGTGAGCAATTTGAGCAGATTTTTTTTTCCTTTAAAATATCTACCACAATCTGTCCTACAACCTCTCTACAATATATCCCAGTATTTCACTATCTTTACTGTTAAAATGTTTTCCTTTTATTTGCTTTCTTTTCTGTCATTTCTATGTATTATTTTTTCTTCTTACCTGCTGTCCACAGTGATCATGGAGAACAGATGATTCATTTCCTTTTTATATATTTGAAGAAGATCCATAATTTCTGTAACTTTTCTCTTTGCAGCCTCAGTCTCCTCAGTTATTACTCAAAATTAAAGTGGTATTTTTAGGACTCTTGTGCATGCTTAGTGCCTTCTTCCCTCTTGTTTTGAAGAGAAGGGAGAAGGGATTATAACGCCCTCGCAGCACTTCAACTTTGGATTTATCGTTGTTAAAGACAACAATTATGTTAAAGATGTCTGGTTTTGCAAGATATCACGACTATTTCAGTATTAATCTTGCCCTTCGTCATCTTTTTTATAACCTTGGTTGAGAACATTTACTTTCTTCCAGATGCAGAAAAAAAATTCTGAAGAGCCTTACTTGATACTTATTTCCATTTGGTATTGGTCCATTGTTATCTATTCCAAGATGCTTCTACTGCTGATGTTTTTGTACAGTACTGAGACTAGTTTCATTTAGAGCATGTTTTCTGAATCTGCTTTAAAGAACCTTATTTGAGATGGGGTTAAAAAACATGCTAGAGAAAGGACATATGTTGTTTTCTACTTCTTTTAGTCACACACAGAGTCCTGTTAGAGAAAGGCCAACTCAAATTAGCTTAATTCATTTATCACTTTTCTTTTTGTCCTTACATAGAATTTTTTTTTTCAGATTTACAGTTAAATTTCTGTTCCCTTGCTCTTCCTTTTTTCCTCTTTGTAAAGAGCCCCTGCTTTCAAGTGTATTTTGTTTTTCCTAGTTCTGTAATGACCTCATCAATACTCCAACAGGGTCTGAGTTTAATCATTTATGAGTGTCAGGCTTGATCATGATGGGATGAAACCAAACAGGTTTAGGCAATTTCAATGCTGCCAGGTTGTCCTGAGTATTCTTTAATATTAATCTGAAATCTTACTATTTTTTTCCCTGATTTTAATTAGTGATTGCAACTGGTCTTTCAAGTCAAGTCTGTTGAGAGAAGAAAAAAAAAAAAAGAGCAGTGAACATTTTGTCTTTCGTCTTTCACACTATCATCTGCCCCTGGAGATTTCCTCCTCATACTCCAGCACTTACTTTATCATTTTCCTGCTAGTTCAATGATTCCAGAACCTTTTCTTTCTGTGTTTGGTGTCCCTGACAAATTTAAGCTCATTTCTTGTCTTGCCAGTATTGATTTTTGTCCTTTTATGTGTTTGGGTTATTCTTTTAAATTTGATTGTAGTAATCTGACCTAGTTCTATTTTGGATAGGCTGCTTTCTTCCTTTTAAGAAGGTGAAGAAATATTTGAGAATTAACCCATTTGGCCTCTTTTTCTCCATTTCCCACATTGTGACTGTTCGCCATAGGTCAGCATGTGTTTGTCACAGTTGTCTTTCTTCAAGTCTGTCCTTTTTATTTTGCTAAAGGGTAACAAGTACCCAGAACTGTATCATGACAGAATAAAGTCCATGAGTCAAATGGCATCCTGCCTGTATGTGATGGTGTAACCTGGATGCAGAAAGCAGCAGCAGGCTGTAACCTCTCTCACATGAGAGCTTTTTGCTCTCATGTGGCCATTACTGGAGTAGAATTAGATTGTGGAAAAATCGGTGGCTACTAGTACGGGAAGGAAAGCTTGTTATCTTTGGGGATGCAGAGACTAAACCTGTGGCCAGCAGTAGGGAAGAGTTGTATGTCTTTGTATAACCAGGTGTTGGTGTCTCCTGGATGTAGTAACTTCTTTATTTGAGCTTAGTATAAACCTCATTTCTAATGGCACTCTTCCTTTCTTGGTTTACTTGTTCATTCATTCATTCATTCATTCATATGTGGTTTGGCTTGGTACTGAAACTGCTACAACAGATGAAGTGTATTTGCTGACTGCACTGAGAAAACTTTTGATAATCTGAGAAAATTGAGCTGTTCCGAAATTTTCTGAGTTAAAATGAGTTACTGGGATCTGTTTTATCAATTTGCTAACCATTGGAATACTTCAGAGTATAGGAAGCTTATCTTTTCCCTTTAATAGTTTAAATATCATGCATAGTGCATTGCAACATGACTGTGTATGAGGCTTCCTAGTGGAGCAGTTAGCATAATGTAGTTTAGTTGCTTTAGCTTATCCATTTGATCTTTGGTGTGATAGTAAACTGCAAATGCAAAAGCATAATATTATCCAAAGTAAATCCAGATGAGTTAGAGAGCTGCAGATGATGTATAAATAGAGAAGTAGTTCTTTACAGCTGTTATTCTAATTACTCTTATCTTCCCTCAACTGAAAACTTCACCAAGGAACTGCAAGAGAAGTGGTTTCAAAAAGGTTTGCAATATTTATCAGTGGAATTTTGAGTCCTACGGGTGTTAATCTGTTTGTGCTAGTGTATAAAACCATGATCCTAACATAAAGGTAGCTGTATCTGTAAAAACTGGAGAACTTTTACACTAATGTGGGAATTGGAAAGATGGGAATTTTATGTTGAATATTTTTGATATACTAGACAGGCTGCCTTGATCTTTGGCTATGTTAACTGCACCATATTGTGAGCATGTGGCTCTTGGCTTTCTCATAATTACTGTCATGAATTGTCTATTCATGAAAAGCTGAATGCCTTCTATTGATTTTGGAGTGAAAATGTCTGTTTTTCCTGACTGGACAACAGAAAGATGATAAACTCATTACCTGTAGTTTTTCTAATGGGCCATCTTGCTTTGTGGTTTGTACAAACTATCAATTTGAAGCCTTAGACTCCTTTTAGAAACTAAATCTTTCATCTTTTCTAAAATAAAAGAATCTGGCAAATTCTGAGAAATGTATTTCATCTAAGTGATAAGTTGATTTTTCTTTTAGAATTAATTACTGACTAGGAAGACTTAATTAGAGTCTTTGATTTTTGACATATGGTAATTGATGAACTGTTCGGTCCAAGGATTTGATACCAGTATATGGGGCCTTCATTTGGAGACCAGAGGTTCAAATCTGATTTTTTTTTATGATGATTATAGATGACATATAACAGCTGTTCTCTGTTTTACTGGCAATCATCTCTGTCCATTTATTAATCTGCCAATGCCCACACCATGATTGTTTTCAATTAAGTAGAAAGTATGTCTCTAGAGCCATGGCGCTTGGTGACACCACTCGTGTTTTCAGTTAGATTTATGTAGTCCTTTGCTGAATCAGAACCTGAGTAAGAGGATGACTTCAGTAGAGTAGGCGCTAAGTCTCTCATGAATCAGGTCCCTTTGTTATCTGAAAGAAGTTTTTTCTTAAAAAATATTCCTTGCAGAAAAAGAATGAGTTTTAATGACTTTGGAATGGTTTTTCCTGGTGTTAATGGATAGGTGGATAGGCTGATGGAAAATTCTGTGCCTCTCCCTGAAGAGAAATTGCAGAATAAATTATTACTTAAATGAACAATAAAGTTTGGATCAATTCTTTGAAAATAAATTACACTTTGTTTGAAGGTCATGCTGTAGCTGGTACTGTTTCCAGCTCAATGATTAAAAGCTTAGTCATCCACTTCAGTTTCTTCCGGATTGGTGCCCTGTATGTGGGAACTGAGTCTGAGCTTATCAGGGACCAATAGGCCAATTACATTGGTCTGTGTATTGATAAGGAGCGCTTTTAAAGAGCAAATATTTGAAACGTTGGTTTTGTTCTCTTCAAAAGGAAGACTGTGACATTTTTGAAGCGATTTGTCTTTGCACATCAGAAGTAGCTAAAACTTGGTTTACTGATTTATCCTCTGAAGGTTTCTCTTTTCTTCTCTTTTTTTCTGTTTTATCACAGGGAAAACAGACCTTTTTGCATTGGGAAATGAAAGCTCAGGGAAACGTGGACTTAGGTAATCATTGTTTCTGTCTGGGTTTCCAGATGCACAGGAGGGTTTTTATGATTCCAGAATCACAGAATGACATGGAATTGGAAGGGGCCTTTGGGGATCATCTGGTCCAATCCCCTTGCCAGAGCAGGTCCACCCAGAGCAGGTTGCAAAAGAGCAGGTCTAGGTGGGTTTTGAATGTCTCCAGAGATGAAGGCTGCACCACCTCTCTGTGCAACCTGTTCCAGGGCTCTGCCACCCTCAAAGTAAAGAAGTTCTTCCTTATGTTTAGATGGAACTCCATGTGTTCAATGTTCTTATATTCCTATGTTCACTCTAGACTTCTAATCTGTTTTATCAGATTGTCTTCCAATCTCTCTTCTAACCAAAGATGCAACATGTTTAGTTGTTGGAGGTCACATCTCTTGGTGGTTCTTCAGCATTCTGTGTTAACTTCATCCACATCCCACTCAGAGCAAGTTGGATCTCAGTGAGTTTACATTCCAGATGTGATTTTTCATTGCGGGGCACAGGAGAAAGAAGCACTTCAGGCAGAGTGTAAGACTGCTTTGAGCTGCACCTTTGCAAAGCTTTCCAAAAGCTACTCTTTGGTCCCTGCATGTTTCACTGAAGTGCTGAGTAGCAACTTTAAGAAAGTTTGCAGTACTTCTCAGGTACAAGCTCTTAGGGGAAGGAGGAAGAAACCAGCTCTGTTGGAGGACTAAAGCTGCCTCATTTGGAAGTGATGATAATTATCCCATTATTTCTGGAGGGGACTAAGGAGTGTTTCCTCCAAGCTGATAGCAAGCCACAGATTTTAGCCTTCCTGGCATGGGCTGGATGGGAGGGAGTACCCTTTTATTCAGGCAGCCTGTGATGCACTGTACTCCTGCAGCAGAACTGGCCACACAGCCACCAGTGGGGAAAAAGGTGTAGTTGCACAGATATTGAGCTTTTAGTCCTCTTATAACATATAGCTAGTTGGCTATGTAGTTTGCACACACTGGCACATATATCCATTTATACCAGTATTTTTGCAGTTTACTGAAGCTGCAAGTTTAGCCAGGTTAGGCAAAATGTATATTTCAGTTTTCTTACTTACTGTCTAATTGCTGTAAACTGTCATGACTGTCCTCATGGAAATTCTCAATGCATGGTTTATGTACTTACCGACAGCCAGCGGCACATCTCTCATTCTCTTTTGAAGGATTCTCACTGATGGACACACAGACCTCCTTGCAGATGACTAAGCACAAGCCCCTGAGCAGTCCCTCATAAGGAGAGTTGCCAAATGTACCAACTTGTCTGACAGCCTACCTGGCACCAGTCCAGAACTATCAAAAGTTTCCTTGCAGTACAGCACCTACTGAATGCAGCATACAGATGCTATAGAATGAATTTTTTACAACAGAAAATATAATGTTCTTATAAAGATGCTATTTTTCTTTATTATCTGAGGAGACTGTAATTATCAAAATCATTTTCCAGTGGAAACTGTTATTATGTGGTTGGATTTTTGGCAGTTCCCTGTTCTTACTGTGGTATTAACAGGCTGAATCAGCAGCAGATTTGAACGTATTTCAGTGACTTTGAGAAACCTGAGTTTTCGGGGCTAGCCATTTAATGCAGTGCTCAAAAGAATTTCAAATATTTTGCATTTGGGACATTTTTCTGTGCTGAATGATTGATGAGACTGATTTGAAATCTGGAAGTTGTCAACCTGTGATTGCTTAATAAGGACAAATTATTTTTGTCTAAGTTAGAAGAAGTGTATCTAAAAACCAGGAAAAATAGTTAATAACAGACATTCCACAGCTGCTGTGTGGGTGTTGTAAGTTGAGTGAGTATATGGAATGCAGGTGTAAGCATTAGTTAAATATCTTTTTGGGTGGATTTTTTGTTGTTGTTTTTCCTAGTGTATGAACAGCACTTTTTAGCAGAAGAATATTTGCCATGCTACAGTTTCCTACTACAGATTCCAGTTTGGTCACAGTCATGTTGAGAAAATGTGGGATGAAGGACATTGAAATTATGTTGGAGACTTGGACAGTTTTTAAACAGATTTCTTTGGTTTCAGTGGATGGTTCCTAAAAGAATCAGCAATACAAACAAAAAAATCCCACTACCAAAAAAATAATGAAAAATCCCAAAGAAAGCAAAAAGTCCAGCAAAACCCCACTGTATCACTCAAAGAACACTCAAACCCGGGAAATATCTGGCTTCTTATTGTGAGATAGGAGCAGTTCTTACTGATAGCAGATTAGCATGAATAATGCTTGAAATGAAGGACTATTTAGCTGTGGAAGAACATGGTTGCCAAGGTGCAGTGGGGCTGCGTGTGCAGAACCTTCTTCACTCCATAGCTCAAGCTGTGCAGCGAGTGCACGGTACAGCTGGCCCGTCCAGAGCCTCCAAGCAGTCTATGGGCTTTTAGTAGTCCATATGGCTTTTCTTCTTGTTTGGGACACTACTCTTTTCTTCTCCACTAGATGACTCCTGTGCCAGGTGCTATTCTTTCCATTTCCATAATCTTTAAAAGGAGTGAGATTTCTTTTTTTACTACTATCGAGAATGTCACATACATTTAACAAGTTTTCCTAAGATTGCTACAGTCCTATATAATCATGAACGCTTCCTGCCTCTTCTATTCTTTTCTCTCCCTTGCCTACTTGTGCTTAAAAGAACAAAAAGCAGAACGTGTGGCAAAAATGACATATCCCTCTGCCCAGACATTTGTTTTCTCTCTCCTGTGTAGTTTCTCTGATCTATTTATAGCACGACCTGTTTCTGTTGTCTTGTGCCAGGAGTAAAGCATCCCTCAGGTTAGGTTTATGCAGTGCTTGTTTACTGAGACTCTGATCCCAGCTGCTCCTAAGCATCCAACAGCAAACTGTACCAGCAGGGGAATGGACATCCTTTACCTTTCTCTCACAGAACAAGAATATGGTTCACAAATTTAAAAACTACTGAGGAAGGAATCTATACAACTCACTTCTGGAACATCCAAACGCACAACTGCAACTCACATTTGGGCTGAAAGAGCTTCATATTAGAAATGTTGAAGCTTTTTTCCTGAGCAAGAATAACTTTTCTGATATTGTGTAAAAATTGACAATTGTAATAATATACAAAAGACTTGTTCCCTTTCAGAAGGCAGTTATGCTTCTTAGCTTTGAAGATAAGGTCTCTGAAGGATTATAGTTTTTTAAAATTCTCTTCAGTTTCCAGGAGCAATGTTCTAATAATAATCTAAGATGTAAATTGATTAGAGAGTCATTGAGTGTGATTTGTCATTTTAGCAGTGAGGTATTGTCTTTTGAAAAAAGTTTCAATGCTGCATTAATATATCACAAGAATAATCTGGAAGAAAGGAAACATATCAGAAAGGTTTTTTACATATTAAATAAACTTTCCAAGACAAAAGAACCCCACTGCAGTTTTTATATAAATGTAATTCACAGTCTTGAAATTATAAGAGTGTGTCAGTTGTACAGAGGCTTAGTGTGGGCACAGAGAGAATATAATTTACTGAGTTCTAGTCTCAGCAACGCAGGAAGTTGCACTGCTCTTCCAGAATTATAAAAAATAAGCACTGTGGATTCTTGTAAATCTTAGAATTTGTGAGTGTGCTGCAAACAAAAGACTAATACTGTAACGAGATGAAAGTAATTAAATTTGTATTAATTGGGCAGTACTTAACTAGTCAATGGAAGAAATGCCTAAACTTTTAAAAAAAAAAAGTTAATCCAGAAATATAAAAGAAGACTCTGTTGTTGTTTACGTTATGGCACTTAGTTCACTTTTTTTTTTTTCTCCCCAAAGGCTTATAGAGCAGTTTCTTCTTGATTTGAGGGGATTTGGGATCAAAACTGTGTTTAGTCAAATTGTAATTAACAATAGAAAATTTTATGCTTATTAGTAAGGTGGTATTTCTCTCAGAGGAGTAACTGCTAGAAAGTATACAGTGGCACAAAATCCTAATGCTTGAAGAGTGTTCAGCTTGCTGAGCACATGAAACTAAGTCTCTGCATCAAAAGTGGGGAAAAAACAAGTTTTTAAATGCCATGTGTGTGTTGAGATAATTTCTGTTTGAGAAATTATTTGGTCATGTGAAGTGCAGTGCTGCTTACACTGACTTTCCAGCCTCATTTTACTAATGAGGCCTTATGAAATGAAATCTAAAATACAAGGTTGTCTCTATGGTAATAACTGTAATTATGATTGCTGAGCTGCTGTTTCCGTCTACCATCTGCTATTTCACTCCTTGACACAGTTGGAGAGAAAAAAGGAGTTTGTTGCACAGGAAGCCAGGGGACAGAGAAACTGAGGTCCAATATTCTCCTCAAAGCAGGACTAAGTTCTAAGTTATATTGCTCAGGTCCTGTCTGGTCAAATTCTGAATATCTCTAAGGATTAAAATCTCACAGACTCCATAGTTCCTGTTGCAGTGCATCACCCACTCACGATAAACGTTTTTTCACCCTGTAATTCTTGGTGGTAATTTGCTTTTCTCTCATCCTTTAGCTGTGGATCTCTGAGAAGAGTCTGACTCCATCTTCTCAACAACAGCCCTTTTGTACTGAATAGAATATAATTTATTTTACAATTTATAAGGTTCTGGGGTTTAATATCAATGAGGTGTCTTTTGATTCAACAGGGGAAAGAATGGCTTATGTAGAAACATTTAAGCAATGTAAATATTTCTCAACCAAGAAAGCTGACTTAGACTCCCTAAATTGTCTGAAATCCTTACAGCACTGGAGTTTCAGGATAGAAATGCTACTGATGAGGACATTTTCTTTGAGTGACCTCCCCTCAATGGAAAAACTGACATCATTATAATTTGTGCAAAAACCACTAGTCATAGAAATGAGTGGATTCTATTTAGGCTTCTTATGCTGAGGGGTTAATAAAAGCAAGAATTTGATACTGCAGAGAATAACTGTACTTAAACCCCTTGAATTCAAAAACTTCTCAAGCAGTTTAATGAGATGAGTCTCTGCGTGTCATCAGTGTTATCCCATACTGCTGACACTATCATCGAAAAAGAGAAGGAAAAAGAAAAAAAAAAAAGGGGAGGGCCGGAGAGAAGAACCATACCAAACTACTTTTCATAACTCTTCTTAGGCATTTACAGAAGTTTTCCACTTCTAATGAAAGGATGCAGTTTATAAAAAATACGGCTGTAGGAAAGGTACCTATAGTTTTCTGTCTCTTAGGTGAGTCAGAAACCTAGGGAAATCAGCATATGTGGAGGACATTTTGACAAAACTGCTGCCACTCTTAAGTGAACCTGGAAGTTTTTCACCATTTCCTCTCTTCCAGGGAAAGACCAGTGTAGGCTATTTTGGTCTGTCCTGAAAAGGAGAGATGATGATAACAAGGTGAAGCAAATTTGTTTGATTCTGATGATGACTATGATCAGCTGTGGATTCATATTTCATTCTTTAGGAGATACAGTGCAATTCTGTAACTAAAAACTATTACTATCTGTAACTAAAGAATTAAAGGATTATTTGGTGAAGGTAAAAATTTCAGTGTTCACTGTGTCCGTAGAGGTCTCATCAAATTTTCCCTCATGAACTTTAATCTGTGACCCTTTTTCATTGTTTCTTTCTTTTATTAATGAGGATTATTATGTTTTGGATTTTGTTTCTACTGAACATGGTGGTCTTAGAGCACGTTGTTTTGGTACCTCTTGGATTAAGGGTGAGGATTGTGGTGAACACACTGAACCATAATATCTAGTGCTATATGAGATAATATTTACAAACAGACTTGCTGGTTTGTTATGTAGTATTATGTGTCTGAAATGGGGGTAAAACGGAATTCTGTCCGGTTTGAAGGGCTTTCGTATGACTAAACTTATACAGCATTCAGTTTAGAAAAATGGAAATTATGTATTGGAACTTTGTTGACTTTCTTCACCAAAAATCATATTAAAATGTCTTATTTCAGATCAGCTTACCTCAGTTGGGTTTTTTCATGGGACTTGAACTCCTTGTTTCTTATATATTTAGACATCAAGAAAACTGCATTTACTCACCTTATTACTCTATAGGAAATGCACTGTGAGGTTTGCTGTCACCTCCTATGAAACTAGGAAGGCATAGTTGAACTGAATCAGTAGGAGACAATAAAAACTGGAAGTTGGCATATGAATGAAAGTGGAGGTTTAAACTGTTGCTAACAGATGGTAGTCTCTTGAGATAAGAGATGGACTAGGCAATGCAGTTCAATACCGATCTCATTCTTGAAGGAACTATTTGTAATGCCTTCAACAAAACAAAATCAGTTTGGTTCCATGAATTTTGAAATTACTTATGTTAATAAATACAACTGTGAAAATGTCTGTTGTAGAAAAAAATATTCAGAAGTTTTTCCTCATTTTCTGAATGGAAGTCACAGGCTGATAATTCACACTTACTTGTTAGTAAAAATTCAGGTCTGGTTCACCTCTTGAAAATCCGTTGTTTGGTGTTCACAAATAAACAATCGTGTATAACTGCTGAATGGACATGTGGCTTTGGGACCCCAAACTTTGGATTTCTTCTATAAAATAAATTAAATTCTGCAGGTTCTAGACATTTGTTGCAGGATATACCATTTTTATAGCTACTCTGTTATACTGCGTATTTTTACAGTATATTGGGTCATATTCTTGGGCTGGTGACAGTATTCTGTGAAGATGATGTGAAATTCTGAACCATAAGGAAGAATAGGAGTGTGAGGTATGGTGGCTGTCAGTACTGCTGGAAGGGATGCATCTTGAGAAAAATCCAACTGTTCAAACCTTTGCTCCTGATGTTTGCTTCTTACATAGCATAAATCATCTGGTTTATAGTATAAATGCTCTGATCAGGGTACTGTACTATTCTGATTTTCTCAGTTTATTCCATGCAAAACATAACATGCCAATGATTAGCTGTATACACGTTTCTTACGTTTACTTTATAAAACTTTCAGTGCTTATGCTCTTTGTATTTCATTTTACATTGGTAAAAATTAAATGGCATTCAGCATTGAAGTACCATCAGGGAAGACGAATGAAAGTTCTAATCTAAATAGAATCCATGTGTAGGTAATTTCTAATTTTTATAGGAATGTTAAAACGAAGAAATCAAGTTCTGTATTTGCAGCATTTCTTGACAAATACTGATGCTGTAAATTATACAGCTGTTCTTCCTTTGTATGGATTTTGTAGTACTCGGAGCGATTTATAGGTCTGGAGTGCAGCTGCTGGAAGTCATTTATTCTCAGTTCTGTATTAAATCTATCATACGCAAATGCATTAACATTCAGTACAGAGCTCAAGGGCTTACAGCTTTTTCTGTCTTGCTCTGAGTTGCTGTCCTGTAAATGTTTGCAAGGTGTGCAGAAAACAACATTAAAAATCTTAAATGGATATGCAAGAAAAAGAGGAAACGGTATTGTCCATGATAAATACTCAAAAGAAGCTCATTTTGCAGTTTAAGCAGAACAGTGAAAACAAAACCTGCGGTTAACATTTCTGAAATTGGTAATGCTAATAAGCTTGTTTTGATGGATTACCACTTCAGTTCCATTTGCTTGAGTGTCACTCTTTACGTGTGTCATTTGTACGTGTCTTCATGTTACAAAAACTTAATATTCCCTGCAGTGTTTGAATTGTCTGCATCTTAAGAGAGTGTGTTATTCACTTATTTGATTCCCCTTCTTTTAGTTTTGAGGGGTTTTTAATTAGAGAAATAGGAAAGTAGCTAATTTTAAATATCTGGAGAGTATTTATAATGAATGTTTAAAAATAGTTAAACTGTAACTGGATTTTGACAGAAGAATAGGAGCAAGGGCCGTGAATATTTGTTGAGCATAGAATCTGTGGAAAAATAGCAATTGGAATGGGCTGTCTGACATATCATGTACCTGTTTACTGTTGATGATTTCATATCTTTCATATTGATATATTAAATCTAGAAAAATTGAACTGTGCTGTGTTCAAGACCAGGAAAGACTTTTACCTAGGGGAACCTGAGCTGATTTTTGGTGAACGAGATCTTGAACTGTTCTGACTGGTGGAATACATTTAGACATGATAATATTTTAAGAATGTAACTAAGCCAGAATGCCTTAAATGTGAAATATATGGTATCTGTTAGACTGCATATTGATGAAAATTTTAGTGGACCATGTATAACATGATTTCTCACTATTAAGAGTTTTACTGTAGGTGTTTCAAAGTAGCTTAATACCACTAAGGCAGAGAATGAAACAAGCTTTCAATCTAATAAATATTCCTAAAATCCCTTTTAGTTTTAAAATCTCAGAAAAGCGTCAAATAAAAAACAACCACATATGGTATTATGAGAATTTAATAAAATTGCAGAAATAACTAACTGTGGATAAATGTCATTCTGCTGTGGTTTTCAGTGAGTCATCTTCCATTGAAAAAATCCCAAGCCAAAATATTTCCTGAAAGCTTTAACAGCTGTATTCTGAGCATAGTACTATACATGAATATTAGTAGTTCATATTTTCCATACCTTGGAAAAAGCGACCATATGAAAGATATTTTATTGAGTCTTGCTCAATATGCTTTGCTTCGGTTTTCTTTGTGTGAATGATTACAGAGTAGTTTTAAGCTCTTATTTCTCACAAATGCCAATTTTCAGGTGTCCTTACTTTTATGAAAGAAGGTATGTCCTGCTTTGGTGTATCTACTTCTGCAAGCTCCGTGTTCTGCATTGTTAGCCTTGCATTACTTTACTTAGATATGTATGCACAAGTCCCTTCTCTAGTCTATTGAAGACTGAGATAGGTTCTCAAACAGTTACACTTATCAGCCTTTCAGATTTCTGGAAAGAGATCTCTAAGTCACATTAAGAACTAAGCACTGAAAACAAAGCAAGTTTAGATAGTAAAAGAAAAGTATGCCATGAAAACACTGGACTTCTGAAAATTTCAAACTGTATTTGACAGCAGCATAAAGACAAGGTATTACTTAGATAGAAATGGTAACAAAGAAAAAATGATTGCTGCTTTACATGTTAAATTACATGAAAGGACTGTAGGCTCCTGCTGTTCCTCCTTTTTGGTGTTTCTGCAGTGGCTATTCTATTTTCAGGTGCTTGGAATCAAGTAAGGTTGGTATATCATTGACTTTTTCCCATCCATTACTTCTTCCTCCTAATCTTCCTTACAGTCTTTCACTCTTGCTGTTTGTATTTCCTCCGTTTCCTGTTTTCCTCTCTTAAAAATCATCTGTATTTCTGCTTTATTTCCTCCCTCTCTTTTTCCTTGTTTCCTCCCCTTCACTTCATTTGCCATCTCCTGCTCTTCAAGATGTGACAAGATCTTCTAGAGGTTCTTAACCTCAGATGTGGTGTTTAATGTGGGAGCCTTCTCGCTGATGAATGTTTCCTACTTTACTTCCAGGCATGCTCATTTATGACAAATGTGACCGTAACTGTATTAGGAGAAAACCTTTCTAAGCGAATAATTAAGTGGTATATGTTTGCAGAAAAAGGATTGCTGGGCTCAAAGAAAAATTCTTACAGGGAAAAATTGTTTTGCTGCCTTTCAAAATCAGCTACTTCATCTAGGAGACTGATAGTTAAGAGAGCAGGGTATTAGATGTGTGGGGACCGAATTCTGAAATAATGAATAGAGAAGTGACAGCAAGGTGTTGCTCTGTCATCTGTAATGGGGCTAGAAGTTGCTGAAGCATGTGAGACACAACATATTGAGCAGTAGTCGCAATCTGGTGCGACAAAGGCATCGAGAGAAACTGCATCTTCCCTATCTGAACAGCAATTTCCAAGAAAAGCATTAGCAAAATTTAAAAGCTGTTATTGTCATGGGCAGTTTTTGATACTTTGTTAAAGATAGCTTTGCTTTTCTGCTGTATTAAATGTCAGTTTGAGTGTGAGTAACAACAGTAAATAGATATAGATGCAGAGAGAAAGTTGCAAAACTTCATTTCTAGTGGGAACCTCAGTTCTGTAAGTCTGATTCCTGTTTTCTCTAAGTTGACTGAATGTTATGGAAGGACAGTGCAGAGTCTTCCTAGAGGCAGAGGGTATTACTTAAGGCTTAGTCCTGTGATAACATTGATGTGGTTTTGTACTGAACACTTCACATTTTGTGTATTAACGCAAAATGCTGATGCAAAGTTTGCCCGCAGTTTATAGCTGTATGGAGTATAGATATTTTTTGTGTGCGTACAGAGTATGTATACACACATACAAAATATCTATACTCTGTACACACTGCAGTATAGTTTAGGATGAGATGCGTAGAGCTGAAGTCAGAAAAAATACATTTGGAGGCCAGTTAAGGCTTTTTTAGGAGAAAGTTAGCTTGCAATTCCTGACACTCAAACACATATTGGGTTGATGCTTTGTAAAGACAGATTCCTCTTTTTGTCTCCAGACCTGGTGAATCTAAGATACACTTTCTAAAATGGCTTACTTCTGTTGCACCAGCAAACACTGTTGTTTAGGAGATTATTAGTGTTCAGCATTGCCTATCAGAGAAAAGAAATGAGAAAGGAAATAGTTTTATATTTCTGCAGTGTAACAGTGCTTTTTTAATTAATCTCCAGTTTGGACTGGAGACATCCCTGGAAACTGGTGTATTTTTAAAAAAAAACCAAAGTTATGGACAAACTGCCTTTGGAAATACATGCTTTCGTGAAGAAGCAGATGGGATATTTTTAGGAAGAGTTTCCAGTAAGTTTCCATCTCTATGACACTGGAAGCTCTAATAATTTGCTTTCTAGAGTACTTCAGTCTGTCAGGGACTGGGGAAGTTGGCGGCCGGATTTTGACTCTGTCCATGAGAAATGCACAAAAATGCTTTTAAACAAATTTTAAATGAATCGATTCAGCACTGTTCTGAATTCACTGGCATACTTTCTCGGTGGTGTTTAACTTGCTGGAAATGCATGTAGGGTGACCTTTCAGGGTCAGCGTGGTAAAGCTCTTGCAGTGCAGGCCCATCATTTTAAGATGTGTAGTTAAAAGTCTGATGTGGAGGAAAGGGGCCATTAGATCATGCTGTTCAACTTGCATAAACTTTCTGTGTTTTGTGGAGTAGGCAGGGTCAGCTTTGTGATAGAATTTATGATGTAAATGCTTCTCTGTTCAGAAGAAGGCATTGTGGGGTGCAGTGAGGCCTAGCTGCTCTCTGAGGCGGCAGCCTCACCTGCCAGGGACCTGACCCACCGCCCTGCATCCAGGTGAGCCCGCCATGCCAGGGGAGAGTTCTACCAAGAGCTCAGGCCATCAGGAAAGTTTGTGGTGACCAGGTGAGTCAGAGGACAAGCTGGGAAGTCAGTTGATGGATGGGGTTGAGGGTCAGGCCTGGTGGGAGTAAGCAGGGGAGAAGCGGCCCTGTGATATCTCAGAAGCACTGTGGTGACAGGGCAGGATGGAGCTCAGGAGGTCAGTCCATGGGCTGAGGTTTGTGTCGGGAGGGGGCAATGGCCAGGGAGGGGGGCAACTGTGGCTGAGCTGTGCTGGAGACCGTCAGTCCCAGACGTAACTCGGGGCCTGAAGGTCCCAGAGTGAGCTGAGGTGGGGCTCCAGGGCCCAAGGTTGAGGGTGGATGGAGGCCCCACCTGAGGCTGGGCCTTTGGGACTTAGCAGCGCTCTCAGGGCACTGACAGCTATAAGTCTTTAAAACCTGTGTGAAAGTATTTTCTTGGAAGAGCTGACACAGCTGAAGAGCAATATGACATTCAGTATCAACCCCAGATCTTTTATCACTTTCTTGTCGGTGAGATATTTTCTTCCACTGAATAAGATTGCATAGTACTTATAAAATATGTAAACTGGAGCCATACCCAGATAAGCAGTGAATGAATGCACTCGGTAGAGTTTGAGCTTTGTTATTGTTTTTGATTCACCAAATATACACAATCTGGCAGTCAGTTTTGACTGAAAGCTGAACACTAAAGCCCAAGTGTAAGCTTTGGTGAAAAGTAACCCTGTAGCAATAGGAAATTGTGGGGATTTGTATGTCTGTGTTTTTCCTAGATATATAATTCAGTTCAATGGCATCTCCCTCTGCAGAGAGTGAGCTGGGGGACTGCAGCACACTTCATTTGAAGCTGTCTTTGTGAGCCTTATTTTGACTGCAGCCAGTGCAAAATGTGGCAGTGTGATTTATACCCACAGTGGTGCCTGGATCCCACGAGCTGTGCTGATACGAATACTCAGTGAACAAGAGCTGGCTTCCTGGTGTATTGTGCTGTCAAACCTTAATTGTATTAAGCATGATAAAGAACAGATTTTTAAAATTTATTTTATTTTATTTTTCTTCTGATTGAAATAGTGCAACTGAAGCTTAACTGTGATGGTAATTTTTAAGTTTTCTATTTAAAGTTTTCTTGTCCATTCACCATGGAACAATCCAAAGCTGGGAATCTGTGGCTATCCATTCATTTTGCATTCTTATCAGGGAGAAACAGATATGATAAAGACAGAATAGTGTGTCCCGGGGGCTGGGATAGCAGCCTGGGGAAGTATTGCTCTTAGATTGGCAATGCTTGGAGACAGGATTATCTTTGATCTCAAATAGTCTTATATGACATGTCCAGAGCTCACCTGCTGAGTTAGTGTGGAATAACACATCCTAAACCATTTGGAATAGTCCACTAGTCTAAAAATAAGTTGGAATAAGAGGAAAGTGGTAAGCTCGGTAATGTAACTGGATGAACTACAGACTCATGGTATGAAGAGAATAGTAGTAAGAAATGGTTCAGAAAATTTCTTCTCTGTAGTTCTATTTGTCTTCTGCCTCTGTGGGTGGAAAATGATCCATCCATACTTACGACAATCTCTGAGTAACACAAAATATTGTCATAGTATGTGTTCTATTCCTCTTGTTCTGGTGCTGTGTTTTATAGTATACTTCAATCTGTTATGTACATACTTTTCCCTGTATGATTCAGACCTTTAGAAGTCCATGGTCTTAGTTTGAAAACTTGTCTGAAAGTGTGCAAGTCATTAGAATTTAGCACAGTGTCCATCAACTTGTTTAGAACTGGGGTGGTTTGATAGCTCAGAGGAGAATGCTGATACTCTGCTTGTAGTTCTCAAGTGGTATGTTCTGTCAAAGGATAGCTTAAAAGAAACTATACTTTTTCAGTGTTGCTTTTTTGTTTTTCCTAGTGGTATATTCTCCTTGACAAGTTAAAAGGGAATCAGATGGTTTCTGTATTTTTCTCTCCAGAGGACAAAAATGTACAGACTATGGGCTAACAATCTGTTTGTAGAGACTAAGTTGCTTCCTCAGAGGACTAGTTATTCTGGTAATCCACGTATGCAAAGATTTGATAAAGAAGTCACTCAGATTTAGGGGTTTTGGTCCATTTGTGCAGAAGATCAGACTAAGATTGTCAACTCTATCTTCTTCTTCAATCAAAATCTTGAGGAATTAATTTTTCATCAAGGTGGAAAAGAACAGTGGCCCCTACAGCTTCCTTTGGGACTCTCCAAGGCTCACAACTGAACAACAAAATAGTGATGAATTTCATTGGTCTAAGCATTATGGTTTTTAAAAAAGTGTTATTGAACAATAGTGAGGTTCTTCATACATGGGTTTACTAATACTGTGATTCTGAAGCTGTACCCAGTATTGTGTGGAACAAAATATTCTGTGTTTTAGGAACGTTAATACATTGAATTTTTCAGATTGTTTCTGGACGTGTTTCCAGATGCCGCGTTACTGACTTGCCATTACTGGTTTTGTGCTACTGGCTGGCCAGTTTGGGATTTCTTGTGAACCCCCCATTCCCGGTTAGACAGTGCTGTTTTAGAGGAGAAAGTCATTTGCATTTCGAAGGACTTTTGAGTTTGCTTGTTTGCATATGATGCAGCAAAGTAAGACATGTTTGAGAATAGAAGGCAGCTAGACTGAAGTCTTGTTTTGACTTACCATTGTATCTTTAGGTCCATAGATTCATTGCAGCACAGGAGAAAAGGGGGCATTCTGTTGTCTTGTAATTTAGTTGTAGGAAAGGTTAGTTTCACTAGTTAGAACAAGACTCTGTGTTTAAAAACAAATATGAGTTTTTGCTGAGATTGCGACAGAAAAACTGTAGGTGCTTTATCAAGTTTGGAGGTGGACTAGTGTTTGGATTTGAGTGCACAATTGCCCAATGACTCCATTCCTGCATGGTGGTGATTCATTGATATATGAGTTTATTGAAAATATAAAAATATGTTAACATTAAGAAAATAGCTCAGTTTTCTCATTCAGATGATCAGCTGGTTAAACCATTGTCTGCTTCTGTTTAAGGCTCCATTTCTCTCTCTTTCTCCCTTCTTCCCTCTCTTCCTTATTTGTGGTGGGATTTTTTTTTTTTTTTTAATTTTTTTTAACTGTAGCCCTGAGATTTACAAGGTAGCCTGAAGAAATAAGATGCAGTCCTACGTCCTATGCGTATCTAGCAGTAAATGAGATTTTAAAAGCATAGGACTGGTTCATTTAATATTGAGTGCTGTTTTGTTCAGCCATAAACTTAAAAACTTTAGGAAGTGAGAAGTGGATACTCTGATGCTTTTGTAAATAATGCATATAGAGCCTGATGCAATGCAAAGGAAAATAATTAGAAAGGCTTCAGCTTGCTTAAGAGCAGGCTGCAAGCAGTTTTGTATGCGTTTTGTTGTTCATACTTCATTGTGCCTCTTCTCATCATTTGAAGCTGGTGCCACAGGCTTTTATTGTTCTGATGCGCTATTTTCTCTCCCTTTTTTATTTTCCCCCTGAATTTAACCATCTCCTTCACCCAAGCCATGTTGCAAATATCTACTAGTTTTTATTTGTTTTGGTTCCCCCCCCCCCAAAAAAAAAAAAAAAGAAAAAAAAGAATAAGGTGCAGAAGAAGAGTAAGATAATATCTAGAGTAAAATAGGATGAGACATGAGGCTCCTTACAATCCTGATGTTGACTGTTTGGTTGTCCCAAAGTCCATAACTTTCAGCTGTCCAAATAACAGCTTCCAAGCTTGATTCCTAGCGACAGTTAAATCTGACTTGGCAGCTCTGTTGAACTGTGTGTTACATATTGTCTAGGCTGGCAGGAGACACAAGGGCTTCAAGAAGATCTGGGTGGAGAAGGGAGGAACAAGATGAGTGTGGTAAGGTCTGTGAGTGCTTTAAGTGCGCACATAGTAGGGAGAGAGGAGAAGCAGGCAGTGGCACTTCACAGAGGTGGCTTCTCTCAAGGACCTTTTTAATTTCCACACCTTCCACGCTTCCATGAGTACAGGATTCTCATCCCTGACCTGTTGTTCCTTTCTGCAGCGTGCTTGGGACATATGCTGGTGGGGCAGGGGAAAAAAGAACAGGATATTTGTTTATATGCAACAATCAGCATTCCATGCTTAACCCTCTCTGCACGTCTGTCCTTCTCTATTACTTATGAAGAAAAACATGTCTAGGAGAAAAGACAACTAATTTCCAGACCTATTTTCTAATGTGCTTAAAAACAAGCAAAATGTGGACAGTTCATGGTGCTGGTTATAAGATACAATAAAAAATGGGTTTATTTTACACAGACTTTGTTCATTTCTTTTGAGATAAAGATGATTCAATTGTAAGTACTGTTGTAGTCCATTTTCACAATCTTTGATGAATTTAACTTGATGTTTCCTTAAACAGAGTAGAGAGGGAAAAAAAAATGTTTATACATTACTTGTCAGTTTTGAAGTGCTTTTGGAAATAAATAGCATGTTCTTTTGCTGACAGGATTTGAAATCTAGCAATCAGCGAGATGAAATTGCTGCGGCACGTGCATCCCTGAAGGAAAATTCCTCTCTCCTACATTCCATATGTTCAGCTTGTTTGGAACATTCAGATGTTGCATCCCTTACAGCCAGCAAGGATTCAATTTGCAATGAAATACAGAATGCTCTCGATGTAATTTCTAATGCCTCCCAAGGAGTTGGAAATAAAGTGGGGCAACCTACACCTCACACAGCTTCTCTTGGAAGTGCACTTGATGAACTCGAGGTACGTAAACACATAAACTTGTGAGACTGCAACATTTTTTGAAAAGTGGTTTATTTCTTTCTTTAATTTTTTATTTTTACAATTAACTATTGCTATCATAAGTGACAGACCTAAAGGCATTAGAAATTAATGCTCTGTTTAGTCCTAGTCTGAACAGTATCACTCTAAATTTCATTGGGACAGATTGCTTCCTTCAAAAGAGTTTGAAGATAAGTTTTCATGTATGTTCAATATTTGACTTCATTTGAACAGCAGGCAAGAATTAGTTCCAAGTGTGTCACTAGTGGGAGAGAGAGGTACATCTTTGAGTAAGTGGGCAGAACCTGTGAGTTTAGTTTACAAATACCAGTAATTATCAGATGACGATCACCACTGCTACCTCAACTGCATTTGAACTAGTACATTGCAAGTTGAAGTCCTTTACTCCAAAATTTGTCGTTGAGATCTTTATGTAATTTATATAATTGAAGGATTTAGAAACCTAGCTATATTTTCTGGTTACCATTAAATAAAGGGACATAACCAGTATGCTTTCACAAATTGTGCATTTGTACTTCCATTATTTAAACAAATACTTGGAGAAAGTCGGTTCTTTTTCTACTCCTGACCTCATCCTAAGCTTTTGTGTGGAGCTTTCCCTTTTTCTTGTGGCTACTCTGGCTCTTACCAGTGTTATTTTCCATTGTCCTGTCAAAAATGGTAAAAGACCTTCCGTAGATGAGAGTACAGACCGTGCTTCTCAACTGGTGCAACTTACATAGGCCCAGATCAACAACAAATGAAAGTTTCCAAAGACATTTGTAATATGGATCTTTTTGGTTGTAAATTCTTGGACTTGCCAGATCTCAGCCTTGGAACTCCAACACCATTGACACATTTTCAGGAGAACTGGTGTTATGACTGATGGTAATAGATACTGTCTCACATTAAAATCCATATATGATGGAAATCTTGTAGTGGCAGTTTATTGATCAAGACGGATCTCTCAGTCATGCTCAAAGCTCAATCTGACAGGTTCTTTCCCCCCAAAGGGACGGGCTACAATTACATGTTACGTGTCACCCTTCCTTGCTTTTCACACTGGGCTTTTAAAATTACAGTTTCTAATCTGTTTTATTAATAAATGGGAGAAAAAAGAAGCACTTAAGCGTAGTACATGGTTTGTTACAATGAAACTCTAAATGACAAATGACATACTTGAAATGAGAGCTGTCATTTACCTGTTTTACTTACAAAATTTTTAAACAAAATCTGGCAGAAGAATTGCATCTTCTGACCTCATATGAATTCATCTTGACTGTATGTGAGCATTACCATTTTAATGATTCTTTTAAGAAAATGTAATTCAATTTATTACTGGTTTAAAATTTAGAAATTATGATAATCACAAAGTGGAAACAACATCTTTTGGATTGAATTTGTTTTTATTCAGGAACATAAAAGCGTAGAAGTCTGTTGCAAAAAGCCATTTGTTTATGGAGTTTTAAATATATTTTTACCTGTGTAACACAAATGGGAATTGAATCTGTGTGAGTTAGATAAAGCACAATTTATAGAGCATTTAACTTCTTTAAATGATTTTATGAATTAGATGGTTGCAGTTTTCTTTCTTTTCTTTCTTTACAGAAAGTTCTATTGGTGAAGGACCTGAAATAACCTTTGCTCTATCTTGTTGTTGCAAATACAGTGCCATGAAATAGATTGATATAGTAATAGTCTGTTGGGAACAAATCTCATTAAATGTTTATAGTGTGGAAATGTATCATGGAGCTTACCCAACAATCTAGTATCTAGATGTTTTGCAATGTCATTCTTACTTTGCCAGTGCTGGCAGTGTGGAAGTTATTACAGATTTATAGGTGAGAAAACTAGCAGTAAAATTAGAGCAGCTAACTCTTAAATCAGGATATTCTCAGGAATTCCTTTTAAAGGCTCCATATACCTACCACGTCATTCATAAATAAACACAAAATTGTGATGTTACAAATTTGGTTGCCTATTAAGATCAGTGTTAAAAGAGCATGCAGGTGCCTTTCACTGGTCTTGCAACTTCTGAATGTAAAGAGATTTCTCACAAAACGATACAAGTCTTGCCTGCATGACTCTGTCAGTGTAGTCATCTGATATGTGATCCTTTAATGACCTGGGCTATCTAGCAGAGGCATTACATAGGAGATGTCAAATATACTGAATATCAGTCCAAAATGTCAGGAAATATAACCACATTTCTGGATGCCCATGATCTCTCTTTCTCATGGATCAGAAGACCAATAAGGGAGCAAACAGGGATCTAATAATTCTGTTTGAATGCTCACTTGGGGACCTCACCGTTGTTTAACCCTGTTAAAGCAAAATGGCAAATCTGTGTGTTGCGTGTCTGACTGGTTGGAAATTGGATCATCTTTTTTGCATGGATGCACTAATAAATATTTGATGAAATAACATGAAGAATTTAATCTGTGGGCAGAACCTTAACTCATATTTTTCTGGTTATTATTGCCTCCACTTCTTATTTATTTAGAGCTGAACTGTAGTAGCATTTTTGCCATTGCAATTTGTCCATCTTTGCATGAACTACTTTCTACTCTCATTTCATCTGAGATTTAAAGGGAGTCATTTCACTAGCTAAATTGCTAATTGGTTGTAGCCTTCAGGTGTGTTTAGACTTCTGCAATCAATTAAGTTGGTTCTTTCTGTAGTAGTACCTAAATATTCTACTTGTCAGGTGCATTTTACATTATGATGGATGTTGTACGTGTAGCCTAGTTTTGAGGGTGCTTACTTGAGATACAGGAGCACAAAGTGAACGGTGACCAAGTGGCAGAACTGCAGCAGAGGTGAGGTACCACAAAACACTTTCAAACAATTTCAAATATCTAGCACAAACAATCCTGTCTTCCACATCAGGAAGGAATCTCCTGACCTCTAGATACTTCCCTTGTCATTAAAGAAGATTGTTGTGGATGAGTCTTTCGTGCATGTGATTAATTTGAATTTACCTATTGGGTATAAGTTAATTATATATATATTTTAAAGAGAAATATTAAACATTAATGACTGGTTAATCTGTAATAATATGCTAATCATTAAAGTCAAAGCTTTTTCATAAAGTCATTAAACACTTGTTATGCAGGAAAACACGGTTCCCACTGCTGAGAACTATTTTGATTTTGCTTTTAAAGTTATACATTCTTATTTAGAGAGATGACAGCTGAAAGGAATTAGTTTCCCCTGCATTTCAGAGTCCTTAATAGCAGTTCTTACTACTTCCTTACAATTTCCACTGCATTTCCCTAATTTCCTGAAATGCATATTATGTTTGAGACATACAGTGTCTTAGCCTGCCTCCAGGTACGTTGGGTGCAGTTTTCCTTTGCACTCAGCCTTAATCTATTTCAAGGAAGCTCAGCAAAGAGAAGAAATGAGGAAAAAATGGGTGCCCTGTGCTGATATTCTTAACATGTCTCTAAGTTACCCTTGTGAACAAGTGGTATCTTACTGCCTTCACCCTTTGTCCTGGTTTGGGGTAAAATGAACTAATTTTCTGTTTTACAATCTCTTTAATTTCTCCCTATCCTCTTTTTTTCTCTAAAAGGGGGAAGGGGGGGGAACATCTGTCCTTTTCTGATTTGCTCAGAACTATGACACCCTTACAGAGAAATGTCTTCAGGTACATTTCCTTCCTTCTGTGGAAAAAGCTATTATAGAAAAGGACACAGGAGTCTTAATGTTGTAATTACAGTAGGAAAGCTTCTGATGGTGACATTAGGAGCTGGATTACTGCGCCTATCAGGCCTGGCTCTAGGCATTGGTAGTTAAAGTTGCCTGCAAGAGGAAATGGTTTCCTATGCTGTTGTGTGGGAGAGTCAGTCTGGCTCCATCCACTGCCAGCAAGAGATTAGGGTATATGGAGACATGTCAGAGTAGAAGAGCAAGCCATCTTCATTGTGTCCAAGCCCTTTCTTTTCTTTGGATGTTAGCCTTCCTGGTGGGATCTCCTAGGCCCTGGGAAAATTTCAGCTTTTCTTCTCTTATTCTTCTCTTTTTGTTCTTTTCTTTCTATATTAAAAAACAAACAAACAAAAAAACCCCAAAACAAAAAAACCCCAAAACCTGGCTCCAGCTACACTAGTTCTGCAAAAGGGGATGAAAGCAGTTGACTGCCCATTTCCTTTGCTCTGTCTCTGATAGTGGGGAAATTATAGTTCCAAAGTTGCACACGTGATTAATATTTAAATGATCAACGTATTTTTTACATCTTCCATTAGGAAATAGGGTTAGCATGTTGCTTTTGTGGATATACAAATAGCTGTGGTTTTCACCTTTCCCTCCTGCTTGCACATAAGCTCCCTCTCAGTATATTTTATGTAGGTGGTTAGGTGAACACTGCTTTGAGAAAATCTTGGAAATCCGTCGTTAATATTTTAACTTAATCTGAAGTTGTATCTGCTGGATGCACAGAAATTTCTGATATAGACCCTTAAACCATTTTAATGGTGTGTCCTGTCACTTGCTTAAACAAGTCCATAAACTTGATTTTAGACTTTTTATAGTCTCAGAATAGACAACAGAAAATTGCACTAACAGTAGCACTGGCCTGATTTTTTGTGATAGTTTGCAGTGGTATAAAAATCCCAAAATTCCAAACAGAAAATGTGGAGACAGACAGAAATCCACTAGTATCTTCTTCTACTCCTTGTTTGTGGAAATTTGAGGACTAGAGTTAATGTAATCCCAGTTTCTGGCACAAAGCGTAACATAATCCTGGAACTTCTGGCCCCAGGAGGTTATACAGAGGTTATTTCAGAATGTTCTTTCTCCATTGATTTTATGTATGTAAATTAGAAGTAAGTATGGGGTTAAAGTGCTGAGAGCACTTAAATAACTAGAATACTTTTAAATTATTTTAAATTTAAAGATTTCAGGGCACTGAAACTGTAGTGGACGTGAAATTTGCACTGATCCTGCGATTTGGGAAATACGAGCTTCCATTTGAATGACACAGTAATGCAGAAAGAATCTGCAGTGGTTTCCTTTAGAAATAATCAGATTGTGAAGTTTGATTTTTCTCTAGTTTTGCTGGAGAATCTCCCAGCTCCCTCAAAACAATTCTTGTATAGTTCAGAAGTTTCAAGTTCAGAAAAGGTGGGAGGATTGAAACCTAAATCATACCTAATGTGGAAGAGAATGTTACTAGTCAACAGCAAGAAAATTCCAAGGTGGCTGAAGTCCCCTTTCCTAGCTGTTTTATCTTTTTAAGTTTTATCTTATGATGTTCTAATAGAACACTTTCACTACTCTTGGATTTGCCTAAGCTACACAGTACCTGAAATTGCGATATTAAATCTAAATTGAAAAAATAATTAAAATTCTCCAGCTTAAAAGTAGTCTAGCACATACTGGATAAACACAGATAAGTTCTGATTTACCTGGCCTAAATTCCACTTGGGAGTAGGCAGCACAATTTTACTGTTTAATTTTACTGTTTAATATTTCTTCTGAAAGCTTCGAATTACATATGGATGTAACAGGTGAATGGGTTTATGTGGAATACAGACTTGGTGATCTAGACCATACTGACACTGTTTCAGATGTTCAGTTAGACTAAAATTTACTAGTTTCAATTTCTTTCAATGCAGAAGCTCGAATATAGTTCCTTTCACATTTCATGAAGTTATCACCTATCCTTTCTCTTCAAGAGTGTTTGCTTGACATGTAGATGCAGTAATTAATTTTATCATGCTGAAACAGTTGTCTCCTTTTGATTACCCTAGTGATTGAAAAGCAAGAGAACATTTATATCTGCGTCCTTTGAAGTAACAGTAGGGAAAACAGAATCTGCCATGGTCAAAAGTATTTTGGATACTGCCAAAGGAAAGGGCTAGCTGCGCCTAGGAAACATAATGTCACTGTAATTCATGCAAGTAAAAAATAAAGCAGCGACTTAATTGGGCTGACTTTTCTTACCTGTATGCCTAATGTTTTCCAGAATTTAATTATCCTGGATCCTCTTGTAGTGAACGAAGAGAAAATAAGGCCATCACTGGAGAAACGTCTGGAAGCTATTATCAGTGGAGCAGCTTTGCTGGCTGATTCTTCCTGCACACGTGATTTTCATCGAGAACGTATCATTGCTGAGTGCAATGCTATCCGCCAAGCTCTCCAAGACCTGCTTTCTGAGTACATAAACAATGTAAGTAACCAGACTTTTTTCCTTTTTTTTTAATGTCTGTCTCAAAGCCTACTTTAGTGGATATTGGAATTTTGGAAAAGGGATATAGTTTGATTTTTTTATGAAATACCCACTAGATGTGAAGAATGGATTTGCCGCTTCTTATGTTTGGCAGTTAAATGATAAAATAGTGGAGACTCAGATACCATTAATATATGCACACAGTGTTAATATCATGCTTTTCCTCTGGAAACATTTTCTGTAGGCATACTGTTCTTATCTAAAGATACTTCAAGATGATTCATCAGGCACATTGAGAGGATAATTGTATGATACAGCTATTTGTTTCTTTTTTTGGAAGCTGAAATTCTGTAAGTCATACTGGTTAACCCAGTCCACATCTGTTCTACTGAGAATGTTTTCTTTGTTTTATCCTATGGACGTTAGGACAATGAAGTGTAGGGACTAAGATAATCCATGCATATCAGATCTTTTGTATTATTGTACTTGTTGATATTTCTTTTTATTTACCCAGGGGGTGCAGGGCAGGTGGGACTCACAGCTGATCTATTTCATTTTCTATGAATTCAAGTTGCTCTTTCAGTCCCTATATCAGATGAAGATGCTTTCATATGTTTGCTCAACGTTTGGGTGCATTTTCTGTTGAATGCAGCATAATTCTTGAACTTCTCAGGTGGTGCTTTGCGTGTGGGTTAGCTAGGTGAGATTCTTTAGCTCTGGTTAGCTTGGAATGTTAGTCTTTGATACCTTCTTGCAGCAGATGCCTTTTGTGCTACCTCTTCTAGGGTGGATCAGGTTTGCTGTTAAATGGCTGAAAGTTCAGCAAGGGAAGGCATCAGCATGTAGTAGCCAGAGAGCATGGGAGAATGCAGTTGTGGTGTATAGCAACCCATGGTTACTCCAAAAGATCACTCTCCCCCCGTGGGTTGTGGGAGAGGATCAGAAGAGTAAAAGTGAGAAAACTTGTGGGTTGAGATCAAGGCAGTTTAATAAGTAGAGTAAAAGCTGCATGTGAAAGCAAAGGAAAACAGGAATTAATTCACTGCTTCCCACGGGCAGGCAGGTGTTCAGCCAGCTCCAGGAATGCAGGTCTTGGTCACACCTAACAGTTACCTGGGAAGACAAACACCATAACTTCGAATGTTCCTCCTTCATTCTTTTTCTTCCAGCTTTGTATGCTGAGCATGACACCACCTGGTATGGAATATCCCTATGATCCATTGGGGTCAGCTGTCCAGGCTGTGTCCCCTCCCAACTTCTTCTACATCCCCAGCCTACTCACTGGTGGGGTGATGTGAGAAGCAGAAAAACCTTGACCTGTAAGGGTCAGCAATGACTTAAACATTCCTGCATTATCAAAGCTGTTTGCATCACAAATCCAAACCACAGTCCCGTACTAGTTACTCTGAAGAAGATTAACTCTACCCCAGCACAACAGCCCACTCTACTGACTTGAGAAAGTCAGGAACCAGCTGTTTCAGTATTGCAAAAAGTGAAAATGTCCTATAATTTGCTGCAGAGAACAGTGTCTGCACAAGGGTGTAAAGATGAGGATGGAAGCTGAGAGGGAAAAATAGAGACTATTTAAAGGTGTGAAGTGTTACACTGGGGTTAAATGACAGGAGTGAATTTAAAGTTTTTAGTTTCTTTTAGTGTTCTTGATCTGCTTATGCAATTAATATTGATCTCAGTGGGAAAACTCTCACCAAGGATAGTTTATAGCTTTTACTGAGACTGGATTAAATAAGTTTTTCAATGAGATTATCAGGTGTCAGTTACTTTATTTCACAGCTCTCACTCACTGAAGAATAGATGGTAGATCCAGGAGGCAGTGCTGATTTATCACTGTCTTCTGGGCTCTTCTATTAATATTTTCAATAAGCTAGGACTGTGAATTGAACAAGCTATAAAAATGATGCCAGCCATTTGTTAATATAGTACAATTTAAGGACTAGGGTGTGATTCCCTTCCTCTCCTTGGGAACACAGTTTTACTCCACCAGCAATTGCACTGTCCGTGTAGTACTTCATTGTGAGTCTATGTGGATCTTCGTATGGTGTACTTGTGCCCTGTGCCCAGGGTGAGGCACAGGGGCTTGGTACCACACCTCAGATGTGAGACTGGAAATTTTCCTTGCCCACTGTCCACAAAAGGCATGTTTTTCCCCCATTTTCATCCTGATGGTATATGGTTCACAAAGCATACCTCACCCGCTGTCATTTCAGTTCTTTTCAGTCACTCTTATGAGTTGTAGTAGTAAGCTGCTTGGAAAATTTTTTTTTCTGGATGTCTGTAATTTCTTGCTGGTATATTGGTTTGATCACTTATCTTAAGGCTTCTTTCTATCTGAGTGTTGCTAGTGGGAGCTGCATTGCTTCAGAGACACCACACACAGTGTGTGCCACCTTTCCAAGTCCCTCTCCATCAGCTGGTGTGTGAGGAGGCTGTATGAGCTGCACTGACACTGGGCACAGGCCGTGCATCTCTAAAGCTCCTGGGTCTTGTGCTGATTGTGTATGTGGGCTGCCTGGTAAGTGTTTAGCTTTAACAGAATCATTGCCAAGGTCTTGAGTGCCTAAAATCTGTGTAAGTTCTGCATCATCTGGTTTTTTGAAACTATTGCTCAGTGCCTAAACAAATATATGGGAACTTATGATTTAGCCCTAACTACTTGAGACAGTATACGAAATATAGCTTTTGTGGTTCCTCAGTTTGGTGG